>CM039598.1:47155561-47488981 GCA_022457205.1 Saccharum spontaneum | reverse complement strand
TTCTCATTTTTAAATCCTCTTACCCATAATTCTTCTCAATCATTCAAAACCTCATATATAGTCATATCAATCGCTCAAAAAAAGAGAAAAAAATAGAGATTTTTCTCAATTCCCCTTCTTTCACCAGTCACCACCGGCACTTGTCCGTTGGCAGACAATCCCTGTAACTAAAACTTTATTTTCTCAATTCCTTATACCAAATTTTAAGGAAAAGAAGGAACATGGAATTGGACGGAGAGGAAAACGTAGGAAGTGAAAACAAAGGATTAGGAAACGCAGAATTTTATGAGAAAGAGTGTTTGGAATGGATGAACAAAAAGTTTCGGTTAGAACATTAATACAATTTTAACGGGAGAAATGGGTATTGATATTTTTCTGTTAATAATTAGCGAAGGTAGGGCCTTAGACCAATGAGGCAATGACCCCATGCTAGATGGCTTAGGCCGGCTAGCCAATTTGGCTGTCTCTAGGAAGCAAGGCAAACCTTGCTAGCACCGGAACCGAGCGTGGTAGGAAAAATGCAGGATCCAAACAACTTGCTTAGTCCAATTTCTTGTTGGGCTACGCAAAATAGTATTTGGCAAAGGTTCCAAACACGCCCGGCAATACTGAGGAATAAACTAGACAAAAAAACACTTTTGTTTATCTCCTTTCTCAGTCTCTTCGCCTCGGTCTTACACGAAACTGAAGCTCAGACTAGATGTTTTTGTTTCTATCCTTTGTGAAGGGGACCGAACCTTTTCTTTGGAATTGAAACAAGCGTTACTCCATTCCAAACACTATCTGACATAAGCAAAACAGAGGAACGGGTCTCCTTCAAAGTTCATATGAAAATACTCTAATCCAAACGGGGCAAGAAGAACCGAGCTAGGGTTGAGGGGTCAATAGTTACCATCGCGAACACGTATGCATCTCCTCCCGCCTCCCGTCCGGTGCCTACCTCATTCCTCATCTATAGATGGCCAAAGGGCACGAGGCCCACGAGCACAGCCCACGGCCCAATGATTTGGCCCGGCCTGACCATAGGGCTGTGCCTGGACCGCTCCCTCGGCACGGCGTGCTGGCCCGGCATGGCCCGTTTTCCAGGAGGCCTACTAAAGGTCCATCCTAGCCACCTCCACTTCACATATAAAGAAAACAAAAACGGAATTTCTAATCATCTGTCGGCTGTCTTTTTCTCTCATCGGTCAAATGTTTGTGTGGGCTGGTTTGTCTATGTGGGCTGCCTTCTTGTTCAGCCCATTTTGTGTTTTTGGTAAGACAGAAGGATTTGTTAATTATGCTTCTCTATCAGGTCTCAATACATGCTCGATGATCTGATACACAATTATCTTTTGGAACTCCGCGCCTCTACTGTCTTCGCCGCGACTCTTTTTCCTCCAAACCTTTCCTCTCTCTCTCTTCCTCAGAAATATCCTGCGCACTCCTTCCCCTTGCGCTTCCTGTTCATCTTCCAGAAGCGGGGAGCGTGAAGGGGGGGGGGGGGGGGGGGGGGGGGGGGGGGGGTTGAGGCGCTACTTTTCGCAGCCACAGGACACGTGTGCTATTGCACCTCTCCCCTAGCCACTGAGTCGAGTTTCCTTTGGTTTTTGTGGTTTTCATTTTCCTTGATTTTGTTTTGCTCGCTGTTGATTCACCTCCCCCCAAACCGTCCGGTGGGAGAGCTCGTTCGTGTTGCTGTTATCGCGGCGCAGGTATTCTTCCCTTTTCCAAATCCTATGTGCAGGTTGTTTGCCTCTTTTTTTTTTTGTTTTCTAAATGAATTTTGTTTTCTTTTTCCATATGCAGGCACCATTAATTTTTTCGGCCTTTTATCAATCAGTGCAGATATTTGGTCCTTATTCATCAGATTGTAAAGGTATTTCGACTTATCTCATGCCTCCTCTCTCTGTCCCTTGAATAATGCAACAAATCTGATGCTCAGATCCCTAATCTGTGTGATGTGCTGTAAGTTCATTTGGATCTTTATTGTTGGCAGTATCAATGGTCGTTTCAGGATTTTAGCATATAGTTCAGTCTATATTCATAGTTCCAGTTTTTCAATTTTGTTCAGTGAGTTCAGTCAGTCAGTGCATAACTTGACACATGTTTCAGGATTTTCAGTTTATATTCATAGAGTTTTGCAATTTTGTTGAGTAATTTTAGTTTCTCGGTGCATCACTTGACACATGTTTCATTTTGTGATTTGTCATTTTCGTTGAGTATAGTAGAATTTTTTCCATTTTAAGTTCAGGTTCAACTCAGTTTAGTAGAATCTATTTTTAGTTTAAGTTCAGCTTAATAAGTTCAGGTTAATTTTAGTAGAACCTATTTACAGTTTAATTCAGCTCAAGTCTAGTAGAATCTACGGGTAAAATAATTCAGTTGAAGTCCGGTATAATCTATTTCCAGTATAAGACCTTTGTTTAGTTTCTTCCCCTAAAGTTTAGTCCCTATCACGTCGTATGTTTAAACACATGTATAGAGTATTAAATATAGACTAAAAAATAACTAATTGTACAGATTGCGACTACTTTACGAGACGAATTTTTTAAGCCTAATTAGGCTATGATTTGACAATGTGATGCTACAGTAACCATGTGCCGATGACGGTTTAATTAGGCTTAATAAATTCGTCTCGCGGATTATTGAGGATTTGTGTAATTTGTTTTATTATTACTATCCGAATACTCCCACGTGACACCCTCATGTGACACCTGATGTGACACCCCTAAACTTTACCCTCTAGATTTAAACACCACCTAAGTCCAGGTTTTGTTTAATAGAATCTAGGTTCAATCCATTATAGTTTCAATGAACTGCAATAGAGTGTGACATTTAAGTATTTCAGTCTTATCGTGTTCAGTAGGTTGGCATTTTTTTTTCCTCTAATGCTCGGTGCAGCAGCAACCTGATAGTAGATAGTTCCAGCTGCATGTTCTTTTCATCAATTTCTCTAATGCTCTGAACAGGTTGTCAATGCAGTAAGCCATACATCATTTTATTACAAGGATCCTGATCATTTTGCAGTAAGCTGAAAAAGCTTAATTTAGCCTCTGAAAATAATGCAGTAATACTAGTAGAGAACAAACTTTCAGTTTGCATCGTTTTTTTTGGCTTTAGTCTTGGCCATATTTGGGCCCGGGACTAAAGAGAGGATTAATCCCGTTTAAAACCACCAACCGGCCGGGACTAAAGTCCCCTGCCCAACGGCGGCTAGAGTAGCAGGCTTTTGCAGAAGGGGACCTTTAGTCCCGGTTAGTAGCTCCAACCGGGACTAAAGGTCATAATCTAGTCCCGGTTGGAGCTACTAGCCGTGACTAAACCTTTAATCCTTGTTGGTGGTCCCAACCAGGACTAGAATTCCTCCTGTAGTCTAGGTTTGAACCACAAACCGGGACTACACGTCCCAGGCTATATACTTTCTCTTCTTCCTCTCCCCAGCCCATGCCATTTCAAGCTCTCTGCCTGCTCTCTGTTCGTACTTGTGGAAGGAGTTCATGCTTGCGGGATTGGTGAAGACTTTCATTCCTCTATCCATTCTTCAGTTCTAAAGGTTAGCAACTTCATCTTCTCATGTTTCATCACTAGCATGGCTTATTTCATAGTCTAAAAATAGAAAAAATTTGTGATTTTTTATATTGGGAATAATGTTAGGTTTTTCTTATTTATATGTCATTTGAGCTCGAAATCACTTTATAGTTTGCATATATAGATGAAGGAAGTTTATAGTAGTTCATCATAAATAGTATGCGCCTTTCATTGCTAGTATATATAGCTCATTTCATGGTTTAGATCGAAACAGAGAAATTTTAAGGTTTTTTACGGTAGAAAGAATGGTGGATTTTTTGGATTTAAACACCATTTGAGAGTAGATGGTTTAGAAAATGAGAAATTTATAGTAGTTGATAAAAATGAGTATAGAGAGTTGTCACACCCATTTTTAAGGACAAAAATAGGATGCATAAAAGACTCATGTGCGCCCCAGGATATGATCGCACACACAAGTAGACAAATTACATAGTATCATCACAGTGCTTATTACATAGCGAATAAGTATTTAACATATAGTCTTGAATGATAAATAATAATGACTAATAGTAGATCTTCAGCGGAAACTCCAAACACAAGGACACGGTTGACTGGTTGACACCAAGACTAGTACTCATTACGATAATCTTCCTCGTAATCTTCATCTGTTATGGTGGAAATAGCAAGGGTGAGTCCATGTCAAATTCAACAAGTACAACACAGGGTTCATGAGGCACAAAAGGCTAGACACTGTTTAACTGCGTTTAGCTTTTATTTATCATGTAATTAGCAATTGAGTAGCATCAAGGTAATCCACTTCCCATTAATAAATCAATGATCAATTGTAATAAGGGTAATGAATAACATTAACATGAACATAATAATAACAACAATAATTAAGCATGATATAACAATTATGATCACCTATTTATAGATGTCCCAAGGCCGCTCGTATCCGTGAGCACAGCCAGTATACCAGTTTTTAACTCTGCGCAGAGGTGTACACTTTTATTGTGAGTCATGACATCGAAATGCGTGGGTTTGCAAGGCCTAAAACATCGGAAACCATATAAAGCCATTCAAAAGTTCGTCTAACAAGTTAGGGCCATTAGATTCACTCGGCAGGCAGATGTAGAACCCCCTTCCCAGTGGCACACAACTCACAGCCTATACACACTAAGGACAGGGGCTCGCCTTACACCCAACGTGGCAAGCCGTTCTTACGCCATTTAAGGTAACCACTAACAAGTTAGAAAAGATCTCTTGAGCAACTAAAGCCAGAGCCATATAGCCCTCACAGCTGTATTGTATGTCCCGGATGATCACGTACAGATAAGTCCTTATGGAGAGTAACTAGAGCATCATAAAACAACATAGTGCTCTAGCACCGTTTAACAGGATTTAAATCATCTTAAGAGTTGATTGTTTATTTCATTAACCAAATTACAAGATCAATTGTTCATAGTTAAGCACTAGCAACAGCTACCCAATGCATACCCCAAGGTTGTCAAGAAATCAAGATAACAATCACTATGTTATAATCTCTAGGGTTATCAAAGTGGACACATGCATATGAATTTGATTATTATGAATAGGTAACAAGGATAGTCCCATGTTATACTTGCCTTGATCAAAGCTCTCCAGATGATACCGCTGATCTGGCTCAAAGTAATACTCCTGATCGTCCAGAAACTGCTCACCTTCTATACTCGATCATCAATCAACAACATACATGCATCCAAGCAAACATACACGAAGCAAACAAAGAGATATAATTAGAACAGTACACCAACAGTAACAAACCAGTAATAAAAGTTTATAAAACTCTTCTACACATTCCTACGATCACACAGACGTAAAGATCACCAAATTCAGAGTTAAAACGTGAAAGTTACGAATTTTCTAAGATTTCCTATAGATAAATAAATACTTGAATATAAACTCGAAAATTAATCTTCCCAAACCTACTGTACAACTATACCAATATATAGAGCTCGCAAATACGAACCTAACGCAACTTGAATGGATCAAATCGGAGTTAAAACGAAGATTTTATGACCAAAACAATTCTAGTGGCAAAACTGTAAATATCCGAAAACGTATTTTTTATTTACCGAGAGAAAATACGTTTTCAAAACGCGAAAACGTCTTCAGGGTTTACGCTAAAGAACGGCGGGTTCTATAAGCTGAAAACCCAGGGACTCTTTAACAAAACTGCTCGCAAAAAGGTATCTTCTAATCTCGTGCGTCCATCTAAGAATGGACAGCTCGCGTTCAATCAAGATCACTGAGATGAAAAATCCGGCCTCCCCCCTCAACGCCGGCCGGCGGCCTCCATGGCCATCGTGCCCTACCTCGCAGGAGATGGCGGTTCTCACTACCTAGACCACCAATCGGCCCGGGACTTGTTCCAAACGAAAGAGAAACTTAACGCGAATCCATCTACACGATACAAGCTAGCTATGGTGGATTGAGCAAGGCACGCGACGAGAGGAGGGCGGCGGCGCCATTGCCGACTCGTCGGTGATCTTCAAAAGCTCGATTCGAAGCCTCTCCAACCAAAAGAAAAGTATGAGAAGGTAGAGGAGAAGAGTGTGGACTCACCAACGCGAAGAACTCGACCTCCAATCCACCCGAGAGCTCCTCCTATGAGCAACTGTAACCTCCAACTCCCCCAATCCCTAGAGCTCGGTTTCACGTGATTGAACTAGCGTTTTAGATGGAAAACGGAAAGAGGAGATACCCGGCTACTCTTTTATAGGTTCGCTTCATCTATTTTGGTTAGGAAATCGAAGATTGGAGATTCGATTCGGTTGGGAACCGGTATTCAAATCCTTCCCGGTTACGACCGGAGGTAGAAGACCCAGCTGACAAGCTGACCCCACTCGTCAGCGAGGCAATGAGAGGAAGGCGCGCGCGGCTGCGGTTTGGGCCGGCCCACGTGGGCGCGGGAGAGGGAGCGCGGCAGCGGCCCGTCGTCGCGGCCCAGAGTGGGGAAAAACGGGAGGGCAGGTCGAGCGGGCCTCCAGGCCGAACAGGTAAGAAGGTGAGTTTGTTTTATTTTTTTTCTTTCTTTTCTTTATTTGTTTGTTTGTTTTCCAAAACCTTTTTCAAATAGAATTTCTAAACCAAATCAAATAAAATAAATTTCACACCACAAAATAAAATAAATGCAACAGCATGAATGCATCACCAAATATTCTTTCTAAAATTTTTAAATTCTAATTCCCCATTAATTGTTATCTAAATTATTTAAAACCCACAAATCCTAATAGTTGAAATTTTTGGGTGTTACAAATTCTACCCCCTTAAAAGAATCTCATCCTCGAGATTGGACTGCTTACTCAAATAACTGCGGATATGATTTTCTCAATTCATCCTCTCTTTCCCAAGTTGCCTCTGCCTCTGAATATCTATTCCACTGAACCTTGCACATTTTAATAATCCGACTTCGGGTAACTCTCTCAGCGGTTTCTAAAACCTTGATCGGAAACTCTTCATAGGTAAGATCCTCTTTAACAATCAATTCCTCTAAAGATATCTGCTCTTCAAGTACACGCAAACACTTCTTAAGTTGTGAAACATGAAACACATCATGTACTCCAGACAAATTCTCAGGCAACTCTAATTGATAAGCAACTTCTCCACGTCTAGCAATAACTTTAAATGGCCCAACATACCTTGGTGCTAACTTGCCTTTCATGTTAAACCTCTTCACACTTCTCATTGATGACACCTTTAAGTAGACATAATCACCTACTTCAAAAAATAAATCTCTTCTCCTATTATCAGCATAACTCTTCTGACGAGACTGTGCCACTCTCAAATTCTCACGAATCACCCGTACTTGATCTTCTGCGTTCCTAAGAACATCTGTACCAAACACTTGAGACTCACCTGTCTGATCCCAAAACAATGGAGTTCTACACTTACGTTCATACAAAGCCTCAAACGGTGCCATCTTAAGACTTTGTTGATGACTGTTATTGTAAGAGAATTCTGCATAAGGTAAACTCTTATCCCAACTAGTTTCATATTACAATGCGCAAGCTCTTAACATATCTTCTAATATCTAGTTGGTTCTTTCAGTATACCCACCTGTCTGTGGATGATATGTCGTACTAAAATTCAGCTTTGTTCCTAAAGATTCATGTACAGCTTTCCAAAAATGTGATGTAAATTGTGAACCTCGATCAGATATAATTTTCTTTGGTACTCCATGTAAGCACACTATCTTCTCCATATATAATATAGCTAACTGTTCCCTAGTGTACTTAGTTTTAACCGATATGAAATGAGCAACTTTAGTCAACCTATCTACTATCACCCAAATAGAATCATAACCTCTCTAAGTACGAGGTAATCCTACTATAAAGTTCATACCAACCTCCTCCCACTTCCATTCAGGAATCTTCATTGGTTGCAACAATCCAGCAGGTCTCTGATGCTCAGCTTTCACCCTCTGACAAGTGTCACACAATGCCACATACTCAGCAACATCTCGTTTCAGTCCAACCCACCAATATTTCTGTTTGAGATCCAAATACATCTTAGTACTACCAGGATGAATAGAATAAGCTGACTCATGAGCTTCACGAAGAATTGCCTGTCTAATAGCTTGATCCTCAGGTATACACAGCCTCTTTCCAAACCATAAAATCTCATTATCATCCATTCGAAACCCTGGTGACTTACCAATCACTATATCTTCCGCTATCTTCTTTAGTTTCTCATCCATCAACTGACCTTTGTATATTTCTTACTCTAAGGTAGGTTCTATCACTAATTCCATTGTATTAGTAACAATTCCCAAATTCAAATATTCAAATTCAGCACATAACTCACTAGTCATAGACAACGTTCGTATCTCATTGGCATAACTTTTCCGGCTAAGAGCATTAGCTACTACATTAGCCTTACCAGGATGATAGTGTATCTCTATATCATAGTCCTTGATCAATTCTAGTCATCTACATTGCCTCAAGTTCAAATCAGACTGAGTAAAAATATACTTCAAACTCTTATGATCGATGTATATATCACTCTTATGCCCAATCAAATAGTGTCTTCAAATCTTCAAAGCATGAACTACAGCTGCTAACTCCAAATCATGCGTAGGATAATTCAACTCATGCTTTCTCAACTGTCTAGATGCATAAGCAACAACTCTGCCTTCTTGCATAAGAACACATCCCAAACTTTGACGAGAAGCATCACAATAAATAGAAAACTTCTTACTCAAATCTGGCAATACCAAAACAGGCGTTGTAGTCAATCTCTTCTTCAATTCTTCAAAACTAGCTTGACATTTATCAGACCACACAAACTTGGCATTCTTCTCTAACAGAGATGTCATAGGTTTAGCAAGTTTAGAAAACCCTTCAATGAACCGTCTGTAATATCCAGCTAAACCCAAGAAACTACGAATCTCGCTAACATCAGTAGGTGGTTTCCAATTCAATACATCCTTTACTTTGCCTGGATCCACTGATATACCTCCATTAGAAACAATATGACCAAGAAAAGAGACTTCCTTCAACCAAAACTCACATTTACTTCGCTTAGCATACAGTTTATGCTCTCTAAGTTTCTGCAACACCAACCTCAAATGTTTGCATGCTCTTTCTCCGTCTTGGAAAATACCAATATATCATCAATAAATACCACCACAAATTTATCCAGATATTCCATGAACACCTTATTCATCATGTACATAAAGTAGGCAGGTGCATTGGTCAAACCAAATGACATAACAGTATACTCATACAACCCATACCTCGTAGTAAAAGCTGTCTTTGGAATGTCAGAGGCACGAATCTTCAATTGATGATAACCAGAATGCAAATCGATTTTAGAGAACACACAAGCACCTCTCAACTGATCAAACAAGTCATCAATTCTGGGCAAAGGATACTTGTTCTTGATAGTTACCTCATTCAGTGACTGATAATCAACACACATCCTATGACCACCATCTTTCTTATCAACAAAAATAACTGGTGCACCCCACGGTGAAGAACTAGGACGAATAAAACCTTTATCTTGTAGTTCTTTAATTTGTTTCTTAAGTTCTTCTAATTCATCTACTCCCATTCTATATGGTCGTTTGGCTATAGGTGCAGTTTCAGGTAATAATTTAATAAGAAATTCAATGTCTCGGTCAGGTGGCATACCTGGCAAATCATCTGGAAAGACATCTGAAAATTCATCAATAACTGAATTCTCTTTAATAGCATCCTCATCAAGCTGATTCACCAAGGCGGTTGGCTGCTTTTGCACTGCTACATCCACATTGATCTTATCCCCATTAGGTGCATTCACCACTACTACTTTCTGCTGGCACTGAATCACTACCTGATTTTGTTTCATCCAATCCATACCCAAGATCACATCAATACCTGATGTCCTCAATACTATAGGAGTTATTTTAAACTCTACCCCCCTTAAAAGCATACTAACTGGAAGACAACGATTATTGGTTTGCATAGTACCTCCAGGTGAGTTTACTAAGAGGGGTTCTTTCATGGCAAGCATGGGTATACTATGCATTTTAACAAAAGTGTGGGAAATGAATGTATAAGAAGCTCCAGAGTCAAAAAGAATGGTTGCAGGAGTAAAATGTACATTGAACGTACCGATCATAACTTCAGGTGCCTCATGAGCAGTATCTGAAGACACATGATTCACCCTTCCAGTACCGGATTGCCTCTAGTTGCTTTTCTAGCTCTGAGGAGTCTGCTGGTTCTGCTTCTCAGGACAATGGTAAGACATATGTCCCTCTTTACCGCAGACGTAGCATCTAGTAGGCATGTTGGGAGCACTGTTCTTCATTGGAGTAGCATTAGAATTTCCAGTGCGAGAAGTCTGTTGTCCATTCTATTGATACTGTTGACGCTGCTGGTAGGAAGGACGTTGCTGAGACTGACTGTTCTGCCAATTCTGAGACCATTTCTGATTTGGATTGCGATTCCACTAGCTAACTAGTCCTTGGAACTTCTGATGAAAGCCATGCTGAGAATTAGTACGCTGGCGGTTATTGTTTCCAACACCTTGTCCTTTCATCTTTCTTTTCCTTTTCATCTCCCGACGTTCATTATCCAGCACGATAGCCTTATTCACAAGTTCTTGGAAACTGGCATAATTATTACCCTTCAATTGCAAACGAAGATCATAATAAATCCCTTTTAAGAAAAGACGCTGCCTATCTTTATCTTCCCTTACTTCATTAGGAGCATAGCGAGCCAACTGCGTGAACCTGTCATGATACTCACTAACGCTCATATGTCTCATCCTGAGATTTCTGAATTCTTCCTGCTTCAACTCAATTATACCCTCAGGAATATGACGAGCTCAAAAATCTCTAACAAATTCATTCCAAATGATAGGAGGAGCATTGTTAGGACGTGCAGCTTGATACGACTCCCACCAAGTCTGAGTTGTCCCCTGTAACTGACCAGATGCAAATAACACCTTTTCCATATCATTACACTGAGTGATGTTCAACTGTTTCTCAACTTCTCTCACCCAGTCATCCACCTCCAAAGGATCAGCAGCATAAGAGAACACTGGAGGGTATCCCTTCAAAAATTCCCCACATTTGTCTCTCACCTGAACAGGTGGTGGTTCTCCTGCAGGGGGATTGTTCTGCATGTGTTGCATAAACATCTGCATCATCTGATTCTGAGTATTCATAAGCTCCTCTATAGTAATAGGTGGGTTAGCACCTCCACGACCCCTGCCACGGCCTCTGCCTGACATCTATTTTCAAAACACAGAAAATAAAGTTCAGTATTATCCAAGATGATGTATTTAACAGATAAGCAAATCTGATTTCTCTGGACGAATTCCAATTTCAGCGGCTCAGTAAAACTGCCATATCTCGAGTTACAGACGTCCAATTAAGATGATCTTTAAATGGTTGGAAAGCTTACAAAATTATCTACAACTTTTATTCACAACACTTTTCCTGATTCTGTCAATAAATTAGTCAAAAACGGAACTTAACCGAAACTGTTCCAGAATTCCAGACTGCGCAGTGATCTCAACTTGGAACAGGTATATCTCTTAACTTATAATAGATAATAAGGTGATTCTTGCGGGGTAGGAAAGGTACAGAAGTCTAATTATTCCCAGTAAAATTTCTTAAATTTCCCACTAGCAGATTTTAAGTTATTTCTAAAACATCCCAGACTGATCCAGAAATCAGCAAAAGACATAACCCAGTTTATCTCACACCCTACTAATATATTGTTGATCAAACTTAATATTCTTAACCATGGAACTTGCAGACATTTCTACAAAATTCCAGCACACATTACAAAGATCCAAATCACACATTATCATAATAACAAATCCATAAATCACACAATTATTCACACCATAAACTGATTCTCAACACAACCAACTCAAATTGACTCGCAACTACTATCGTTATTATTACATAGGAATTTCCTAATCCTAATTAAGCTTCTCATAAATTTTGGGACGGCCTAACTCCGCCCTTAATTGGTCAATCTCCTTATAAGCTTGCTCCTTAAGTTCTTTTTCCTTTAACAACTCATCCTTCAAATCCACCTCATGGAGTGTCAATTCACGAACCAGTCCTACTGTAGCTTGTAGCGTCAAGGATGAATCATCTGCAAGCGGCACGGTCCAGACACCCTTGTCATATAAGAAACAAGGAAAATGCCGGAGTGCACCCTGTAATGTCTTGTCCGAGCGAAGACCATGGTAGTAAACAAACGCATTGTAGGTGACATCCTCCATGCTTGTTTCTACGGTTGCCCAGCTCACTCGGGTGATGAACTTTGACTCCACCTTAGACTCCTTAGTGGTAGGATCCCTCGTCTTGACCCATAGCTCAGTCTCCCAATAGGAATCCATCCATGGATAACTATACTCTATGCAGCGATACTCCAACGTAGCTTCCCAATCGTAGTAGTAGTTATCCAAGGTTCTTGTCAGCATGTCATGGAAGAAGGCATCAGCTTTAGGAACCATGATCTGAATCTTCGTGGTCCACCCCATAACTACATCCTCCATTGGTGTGTCACCGACTCTTGATTCGGCATCGGATAGCTCTTGGTCACCAACTACATGGGGCTCCTAGGGTTTGAAGCGAGCAATGTATTGTGCAGCGGACAAACGGGGATGAGGAGGCATCTACAAGATTTAGACATAGATTAGATAGAATCAATATATTTTCGCAATAGAATAAAGTAGAGGAAGCATAAAAATTTAGTAATTAACAAGGTGAAAGAAATAAGCATGAAATAAGTGAAGCATGGATGTTAATAACGACCACTCTAACTAGGCTTGCGTCCTACACTCAACACGGCTCTGATACCAATTTGTCATACCCATTTTTAAGGACAAAAATAGGATGCATAAAAGACTCATGTGCGCCCCAGGATATGATCGCACACACAAGTAGACAAATTATATAGTATCATCACAGTGCTTATTACATAGCGAATAAGTATTTAACACATAGTCTTGAACGATAAATAATAATGACTAATAGTAGATCTCCAGCGGAAACTCCAAACATAGGGACACGGTTGACTGGTTGACACCAAGACTAGTACTCATTACGATAATCTTCCTCGTAATCTTCATCTGTTATGGTGGAAATAGCAAGGGTGAGTCCATGTCGAACTCAACAAGTACAACACAGGGTTCATGAGGCACAAAAGGCTAGACACTGTTTAACTACGTTTAGCTTTTATTTATCATGTAATTAGCAATTGAGTAGCATCAAGGTAATCCACTTCCCATTAATGAATCAATGATCAATTGTAATAAGGGTAATGAATAACATTAACATGAACATAATAATAACAACAATAATTAAGCATGATATAACAATTATGATCATCTATCTGTAGATGTTCCAAGGCCGCTCGTATCCGTGAGCACGGCTAGTATACCAGTTTTTAACTATGCGTAGAGGTGTACACTTTCACTGTGAGTCATGACTTCCAAATGCGTGGGTTTGCAAGGCCCAAAACATCGGAAACCATATAAAGCCATTCAAAAGTTCGTCTAACAAGTTAGGCCCATTAGATTCACTCGGCAGGCAGATGTAGAACCCCCTTCCCAGTGGCACACAACTCGCAGCCTATACACACTAAGGACAGAGGCTCGCCTTACACCCAACGTGGCAAGCCGTTCTTACGCCATTTAAGGTAACCACTAACAAGCTAGAAAAGGTCTCTTGAGCAACTAAAGCCAGAACCATATAGCCCCCACAGTTGTACTGTATGTCCCGGATGATCACGTACAGATAAGTCCTTATGGAGAGTAACTAGAGCATCATAAAACAACATAGTGCTCTAGCACCCTTTAACATGATTTAAATCATCTTAAGAGTTGATTGTTTATTTCATTAACCAAATTACAAGATCAATTGTTCATAGTTAAGCACTAGTAACAGCTACCCAATGCATACCCCAAGGTTGTCAAGGAATCAGGATAACAATCACTATGTTATAATCTCTAGGGTTATCAAAGTGGACACATGCATATGAATTTGATTATTGTGAATAGGTAACAAAGATAGTCCCATGTTATACTTGCCTTGATCAAAGCTCTCCGGATGATACCGCTGATCTGGCTCAAAGTAATACTCCTGATCGTCCAGAAACTGCTCACCTTCTATACTCGATCATCAATCAACAACATACATGCATCCAAGCAAACATACACGAAGCAAACAAAGAGATATAATTAGAACAGTACACCAACAGTAACAAAACAGTAATAAAAGTTTATAAAACTCTTCTACACGTTCCTACGATCACACAGACGTAAAGATCACCAAATTCGGAGTTAAAACGTGAAAGTTACGAATTTTCTAAGATTTCCTATAGATAAATAAATACTTAAATATAAACTTGAAAATTAATCTTCCCAAACCTACTGTACAACTATACCAACATATAGAGCTCGCAAATACGAACCTAACGCAACTTGAACGGATCAAATCGGAGTTAAAACGAAGATTTTATGACCAAAACAATTCTAGTGGCAAAACTGTAAATATCCGAAAACGTATTTTTGATTTACCGAGAGAAAATACGTTTTCAAAATGTGAAAACGTCTTCAGGGTTTACGCTAAAGGACGGCGGGTTCTATAAGCTGAAAACCCAGGGACTCTTTAACAAAACTGCTCGCGAAAAGGTATCTTCTAATCTCGTGCGTCCATCTAAGAATGGACGGCTCGCGTTCGATCAAGATCACTGAGATGAAAAATCCAGCCTTCCCCCTCAACGCCGGCCGACGGCCTCCTTGGCCGTCGTGCCCTACCTCGCCGGAGACGGCGGTTCTCACTACCTAGACCACCAATCGGCCCGGGACTTGTTCCAAACGAAAGAGAAACTTAACGCGAATCCATCTACACGGTACAAGCTAGCTACGGTGGATTGAGCAAGGAACGCGACGAGAGGAGGGCGGCGGCGCCATTGCCGACTCGTCGGTGATCATCAAAAGGTCGATTCGAAGCCTCTCTAACCAAAAGAAAAGCATGAGAAGGTAGAGGAGAAGAGTGCGGACTCACCAACGCGAAGAACTCGACCTCCAATCCACCCGAGAGCTCCTCCTACGAGCAACCGAAACCTCCAACTCCCCCCAATCCCTAGAGCTCGGTTTCACGTGATTGAACTAGCGTTTTAGATGGAAAACGGAAAGAGGAGATACCCGGCTACTCTTTTATAGGTTCGCTTCATCTATTTTGGTTAGGAAATCGAAGATTGGAGATTCGATTCGATTGGGAACCGGTATTCGAATCCTTCCTGGTTACGACCGGAGGTAGAAGACCCGGCTCACAAGCTGAGCCCACTCGTCAGCGAGGCAATGAGAGGAAGGCGCGCGCGGCTGCGGTTTGGGCCGGCCCACGCGGGCACGGGAGAGGGAGAGCGGCAGCGGCCCGTCATCGCGGCCCAGAGTGGGGAAAAACGGGAGGGCAGGCCGAGCGGGCCTCCAGGCCGAACAGGTAAGAAGGTGAGTTTGTTTTATTTTTTTTCTTTCTTTTCTTTATTTGTTTGTTTGTTTTCCAAAACCTTTTTCAAATAGAATTTCTAAATCAAATCAAATAAAATAAATTCCACACCACAAAATAAAATAAATGCAACAGCATGAATGCATCACCAAATATTCTTTCTAAAATTTTTAAATACTAATTCCCCATTAAATGTTATCTAAATTATTTAAAACCCACAAATCCTAATAGTTGAAATTTTTGGGTGTTACAAGAGTAGATGTTAACTACTACTCTGTCCCATAAAAAGAGTCGCCGTGGGAAGCGTGCTGGTCAAACTTTATCAACTTTGACTACGTTTGTAGAAAATGCGTGCAACATTTATATCTTTAAATAAGTTTATTATGAAAGTATATTCAAAGATCTACCTAATGATACTAATTATGTACCATAAATATTAATATTTTGTTAAATATATTTGGTCAAAGTTAAAAGTTGTTGACTTTTTGGAAAGCGAGAATGACTCTTTTTTTGGGACGGAGGGAGTACTTCTGAGTCCTTGGCCTCTCATGGGGTTCCTAAGGATCGCCCTCTCATTGTGTGCGGCAAGTGTGAGCAGAAGAGTGTGTTGGAGTACAGGTGAGGAAGAAGGGTCCCAATAATGGGCGCATCTTCTACACATGTCCGGATCGCAATATGAGTTTTTTTGTCATGTTTTTATAGTTTGTAGCCTTTTTCGTGATGATTTTCATTAAAGTTCTTTATTTGGTGTTGTTATTTCTTGATATAGTTATCCTCACACTATATATATTCTTTTGTACTATATATATGCAGACAAGAGATGCTGAAACTCAAAAAGAAAGGGATGACTGATTTGGTTTCATGGATCTGTATTGCACATTCAAGGACAAAGTTACTCCATATGCTAAATGGCGACCTCATGTGGAGAGGAATATGTTGAGGTTCTTAGATAACCAACATGACAAGACAATGATACTCTTCCCTTGCAACTTCAAGTGAGTACGTGTTAATGTCTTGTGCACATTTTATTTTGCTTACTCCATGTTGACTTTAATTAATGAGTTATGCCTGCGCATAAACATGCAGCTTTCACTGGTTACTGGTAGTCATCGATATGCCCAGGAGTCGTATAAAAATCTTTGACTCACTGAGGAAACCCCAAAAAGATTACCAAGATATGATAGATATTCTTCAGAGGTAATTTCGGTCTCGTACATTGTATACTCTCTTATGCCATTTTATTGATATCATGGGGAATAACTCCATTTATTTATTTTCTTAGGCAATGCTTGGGCTACGTTCGCTAAGAAACACTGTGGTGATTGGATTGTACCTCTGGATATAGTCACATACCCAGTAAGTACTAGCTAGGTCACCGCATCTTTATTTAGTTCAATTCATTATTACCATGCTTCATTAGTTGATGATGAATCTTTTTCTCGTAAAGTGGTGTCTACAGCAGGAACTAGGAACAACTTATGTGGATACTACGTTTGCGAGTTCTCATGCAGTGCTCGATGAAAACAAGTGAAGAGGTTCTCGAAGTACGTAAAAAATAGACACAATTTATTTATTACCATCGTGTTGATATATATAATCATATATATTCATATTTTTCCTTTCATTCGAATTGAAGGTTGAATGGATGCAACAAAGGGTCATACGAACTGAATAGATCAAAGCAATGCAAGAGTTATTATCATGATTTCTTATGAAATAGGTCATAGATCCCAATGGCGAGCACTACTATGACAGAAAAGCATTATTACCTAGTAGCCATACTGAAGATTAGGATTAAATGAAATCCCAAGGACATGGGTACAAGCTTTTTGTTACACTTTATTATGTACATATTCCATGCATGTAAAGCTTTTAAAATATTTGTATATATATAGTTTCATATATTTTAGTGTATTATTTACGTATAATGCTCGAACGGAACCTTATACGTATGGACCTATATTAGCAGTGTAGAATTCGTATACAAATAGCTAAAATTGAAACAAAAAGAATTGAATTGAAAAGAAACCATAAAAGAAAAAAGAAAGAAAAGGAAAAAAACACCTTTAGTATCGGTTGGAAACACCAACTGGGACTAAACGTGCCAGCCCCGGGAGAAGGTCTGGTGGCCTAATTGTCCCGGTTGGTAATAGCAACCTGGACTAAAGGTCCACTTTCAGTCCTGGTTCACAGAATCGGGACGGGGGGTGGGGGGTTGGGGGGCGGGGGGTTGAGTTGCGGATTCACCATTCCGGTTGGAAAACTAGGACTAAAGGGGTTTCCCAACCGGGACTAGTGCTCAGCTGAGATTCAAATAATCAGGAGTGCTGTTTCAGCTTGTCAGTATTAGTTTTTATATTTTATTACAACTTGCAATGCTAAAAATAGATTTGAACACCTTTCAGCCATCAATCTTTTATAGTATGTTTAATCATGCTTTATAGATGGTTAGCGATGACATTTGCTTCCGACTATCTCAGGCCCCTGAACTGCATTTGGAGATCCGAAGGACTGCTTCTTGACCAAGTGAAAAATTGTCAAGAGACATTGGCAGCTGATCGATGAATTTGGAAGACATACCAACACAACTGCTGCTCCGTTTCTCTGGAAATACTCGGCTTCATCCATAGTAATACAACACATCTTGACCACGGCTTCCTTGGGCGTGGTAGGATGAATGAAAGAAACAAAGTAAGTAAATGCTGGTGAAGAACAAGCCAATAGTGTCAATGACATGGACACTCAGCTAGCTTTTTTCAAAGACCAAGCAACAACACCCCTGCATGCAGAATTTGAAGAACAAGCCAAAGTGCATGGTGTCGCCTCCTGGCATGCACAGGATCGGATCCCCTGAAGACTAATTAACTGTGACATGGACGGATCTTTCGTAGAGAATGAGATCAAAACCTGGAAGTTATCAAGCTTGTCGGTGTTTTGTGATCAGGGGTTATTCAGGAGGCAAATCCAGAGAGGCAAAATGGAGTTTGAAGATGCAGATGCCGATGCTTGTCAACCCAAAGGCAGCTAGTTGCAAAAGGATACCAATCACATGTCCTAGAGATACTGCAGGCAGGGACGCCATTCTAGAGGAGCTCCAGCTGAAATACTGCTTGCAGATTGTTGGTTGTACATTTGATTTACTAGGAGTTTGTACTTGATCCCAAAATAATATGTTTGTCTTGTACATGAGATGCCCGGAATTTGGTGAATCTTGAATCTGATTTGTTTTTTTTTTCAAGTTTGTAAGCATGATTCATTAGATGATATGCAATTTTCAAGTCCAAAGATTGGGGTTAGCAGACAGTGATGAAATAGGGTAAGTAGTACCTTATTTTCAGGTGTTTTATCATCTTGATCTGCATGTTCATCAGATCGGAAAAGTCATTTGTATTTTTTTTTTTGGTTTTTTTTTTGTTGTTCGTACTGATTATTTCCATGTGCACGTATCCTGTTTTGAGGGGTTGAAAAAAAATGACTGAAACACAAACAGGGATCAAATGTTGAGTAGTCACTTTTGGTTCCATGGGCACGTGCCATGGTCTGATTGGTTGAAAAAAAACCCGGTCGATCGATGCGTAGTCACTTCTTTAAAAGAAAATTTCAATTGATAGGAGGGGCTAAACCAACCCGTTGATGGCTAGATAGATCCATTTGCAACTCTGCTGCCTGGCCTGGCCATGGCGCTGCCATCACTCCATCTGCTCCTCCTACACGCACAGGCCGGCAAAGCATTATCCTACGTACGTAGTCCTACAATCCTGTCTGCCTCTAGGATATGCTCGGCAGCTGCCTCACGTACGTACGTACGCTCCCTCCGTGGATTTGGCGTTCCTGAATTGACGTGTCAGCACTAGGTTGATCTGAGAGGCTGGCACTGGCAGTATAGTACGTACTCCGTACTCCTATGCAGGTACTATGGTGATCCATCTAGCCTTGTTTAGATGGCTAAAGTTAGAAAAATTTGGCACTGTAGTACTTTCATTTGTATTTGGTAATTATTGTCCAATCGTGGACTAACTAGGCTTAAAAGATTCGTCTCGTGATTTATAATCAAACTGTGCAATTAGTTATTTTTTTATCTACATTTACTGCTCTATGCATGTGTCCGTAGATTCGATGTGACGGAGAGAGCGTAAAAACTAGCAATTTTGAGCCCATCTAAACAAAGATTGAAGAAGTTAGAAAAATTTAGAACTATAGCATTTCGTTTGTATTTGATAATTATTGTTCAATCATGGACTAAGTAGGCTCAAAAGATTTGTTTCGTGATTTACAACTAAACTGTGTAATTAGTTATTTTTTACCTACATTTAATATTGCATGCATACGTCTAAAGATTGATGTGATAGAGAGAGTAAAAAAATTCTAACTTTTGGGGTAAACTAAACCAGGCCTAGCAGTACTCTCCTCCGTAGTAGTACATATCGATTTGTGAGACTGACAGGTAGCACCTGCACTTGAATGCACGGTGGCCGTGCAAGCGCTGTGCCTGCCGGCACAGTTGTTGTACCCACGCTCGTTGCTCCTACACCTCGCTGGCTCGCTTCGACCGATTGGGATGGACAGGGACGAGACTTGCATACGGATCGAGCGAGTTGCGTGTGCAGCAGGCACGCGAGAGATTCGCTTCGTGCATGCATGCATCAGCATCTCGTCTCGTGGACACAGCACGAACAGTATACACTATACGCTGTAGTACGTGCTATAGGCCGGTCCTTACTACGTACTGTACGCATGCATGCATGCAAAGCTGCAGCCCGGTTCATGTGTCGTCGTGTGGACCATGCATGCGTGCATGCAGGCCACGTCGCATGTCGAAACCCAGCGACGTGGTTTACACAGTGCACCCAGACAGGCAGAGCCGCAAAGGACGCTACACTGTATATAATACCCTAAAAAACGTACGATCCCTATCAACACCGCAAGCTAGGCAGCTCCCTCCATCTCTAGCTAGTAGCTCTGCGCGTAACATGTGATGAATGAATGTCAAGTTGTCAACAGTGGAGAGAGGAAGAGGATCGGCCAAGGCATGCAATCATGTGGTATAGGAGTAATCGGTAGTACTACTGTAGTACGTACAAACTTTACGGGAGACTCGTACTGTTGTTTGTTCCCAGGCGAGACACGTAGAGTACGGGCGAGATCGCATGCATGGGACGCGTACGCACGCAGGTGCAGTGCATCGGGTACACATAACACATGCATGGCCCAGGGGCGGAGCTACAGGGTGGTCTCTGTGAGCCGGACCACCCTGCGCTCAACCAAACCAAAGCCCATCGGTAGAGTTGGGACTGGAGAGTTCAGCCTGTATGCGGCTCGGCCTTCTGTGCGTACTGCCTCCGGCCATCGTCGATCGTGTGGGTCGCGTATTCGTGTTAGACGGCGCCCCGCCGCCCATTCCTATTCTTCTCCATGCGGTCGGGCGGTCATGCCGTTGGGGCGGGCGACGCTGTGATGGCGAGCGCAGCCATCGGTCAGCTGCGATGCAACTTCACGACGGCAAACACTGAGAAGCTGCCCAGCTGGTACGTGCATCTAAATCCTTAGATGAAGACAAATCTGACAACTGCTAAGCCAAAGCCAATTGGCCTGCTGCGGTGCTGCTCTATCCTCCTTTAGTCACGCACTCACGTTTCTCCTGGCATGTAAAACTGATTTAGGTTCTAGACTTCTAGGGTTTTGGATTATTGGAGGATATTTTTTTGTGTGCAATGTTGAACTATATTATTCCAATTGCATATTTTGTGCAGTATTGAATTATTAAATTATTAGTTTGGTAAATTGAAACGTTATATAATTCTCTTGCATATTTGTTGAAACATGAAGATGAGTGGTGATATTTCTTCCCATTTTCAGAATTATATGCATCAAAGAAGTAGTCACACCGTTCCAAAAAAAAAGATGACATAGTGTTTTTCAACTATTAAGGGTATGTAATAATTCAATTCTACGTTAAAAAAGATATACTCGTCTATTTTATGAGGTCCGTATGTCCTCTTTGTCTTATTGTGTTTCGTAATTTATATTCGTGTATACCGATATGCTAAATTTATATGGGTCAAAAAAGATTAAGTAATGGATCACCGTAGCTAAAAATCCTAGCTACGCCACTGATGGCCATGGCCTGCTTGTCTGTCTGTGTGTCGCCGTGTAACCCGTCCGTTGGGCTGCATGGTCACCCCCAACACCGATCGACCGCCGCTACTGTTGCACGTGCAGCTGTTCGTTTCGCTGTTCCGTATCGCTTTATTACAACGTACTATACAAGTACTACGTACCCCATCCATCGCGCAGCGTCCCGTGCACGGTGCATCGGTACTGTATTATACATAGTCGACCGAGACCGGCGAGGCTCAGGATAGATGCATCCACGAATTACTGCTACTACGTACCTGTGATATGCGTAAAAGTACAGTCCCCTTGAAAAGCTACGTACGGAGTACTGTATCTCTACCTTAATCTATACCTAATAATAAAGAGGCAAAATTTCAGATTTTTTTTTTCGTCCAGCCTATTCATGGGTCTAGCCCATTCAATCTGGCCCACCTGCGAACCCACTCGCATCTCCCCTGCTCACCTCTCCCCGCACGGACGCACTCCCCGCTCGTCTTCCCACCGCACGGCCGCACGGCCCCCCTCGCCTCGCGTGCTCCTCGCCCACTCCAGCAGCATAGGATCTCGGCGCAGGGCAACATCGTACAGGAGGAGGCGGAAGTGGAGGCGGCCTGTCCGCGCCGCCGCCCGCGCGTCTTCATCTCCCGTCCGCGCCGCTGCCCACGCAGCTGCTGTCCGCACCGCCCACGCCTCTTCATCTCCCGTCTACGCCGCTACTCCTCCCGTGCGCTCCGCCGCCCGTGCCGCTGCTCCTCTCTACCCGTGTCACATCCTCGCAGGGATGCGTTGCTGACGCGACCTATTGGGGTCAGGGATGCGTTGCTGACGCCACCTATTGGGGTCAGCCATCGCCGCTGTGGTATTATGCTGAGAAGCTGCCACCATGGCCGTAGTTGATGGTGTAGCCTGACGCTTCAGCACGGAGAGTCAGAATCGGAATCGAATGAAACACATAGACACCAAGTCGAGGTCGGATCAGAAAAGTCCTTGGTATGTTGGACACAAACTCCATAATTTTTTACTATTTATAATAGAGATGTTTGTTGAAATTGCAATTCAAGTTCCCATTGCAGACTCTGATCTCGACGAGACAAACTGTAGCTCCTGATCTCGCTGGACAAGTAAGATATGGTTCCTATTGCTATTACTCGTCGAGACAAACTGGAGCTCCTGATTTCGCTGGACAAGTAAGGTATGGTTCCTATTGCTATTACTCCAGATTTTTTCATATGTTATTTCTTCATCTTCTTTAAATTGCAGTCTGAACAAAAGTAACACCACTGATTCTTATGATACTCACGTACTGACAAGAGTAGCACTAGGGGTTACTTGAAGATTGGTATAATTGATGCCTAGGATACTGAGAAGAGTAGTGCTGAGGAATTTTAAACATATCTTACTTGGGGCACTTTTGTTAATCTGAGCACTACATAATTACAAGTCCTTCCATTGCAAATTATAAGTCGTTCTTCCATTGCAAACTGTCAAGATGCCCAGTAAATTGATGCAAGAAAGTTCAGTAATTATACTAAGCCACAGTGGAGGCCATGCTCCAACTACTGCTACCATAACTGCAGTAATAGCATGGTGGGGTCATTAGACTTCAGTAATTTGTATTGTTCTTGAACTCCATGGTAACTGAACCACAAAATCAATTGTTAGTTCTTGAACTCCACGCTAACTGACTATTATGAGATGTTTTTTACAAGTGGCAAAAGCAACTAATAATTAGTGACAAACTGTACCATCGTATCCAGTATCAAATTTCAGTTTATTCGTCTCACTATGTTTTTCATCTTCTTCGTCTCACTATGTTTTTCATCTTCTCATGCAGATCGGATATCCATTGACAAGGGGACCTGGTTTCTGTTAGTTCAGTCAGAGCTTGGCGAATGTGCTCATGGAGATACATGTTCTCGTTTGCCATTCTCTGCCTCAAGATTGAGTTCGTATATGCAAAAATTTGACGTTTCTGGGAACATACTATTTTTTGCCGCCGCCTATGCCTACTATCTTGTTTGCCAGCACAGATCTGGGGCTAGCAAAACATCAACGATCAGTTTGATTTCTAAGGTAGTGCAAAGCCATGAGCTATTCAACACATCACCACTGGTATGATTCTATTGATGCAAGGCCTGTGCGAATACGTGCTGCATTTGCTTCATTTTAGATTAAATATTTGTAAGCTTGGTTTCCGTTTTGGCTTGGACAATTGCAAATATGTGTCCTGACTTGTATTGTTTTTTTTTATCTCCATATACAGACAGGTACTCCCAGTATAAAGCTTGAAGCATGGTTCTTGCTACCGGAATGCTATAGAAAATAAATGAGTGGAATTGAGAGCTAATTTGTGCACGGTACAGAGCAGGTGGCTGATGGTTTGGGGGACTGCTACTTCCCAGCACCAAATGTGCTTAGTTTTAGTAAAATAATGTATATTCATTTTCATGCAAAAGCAAAATTAAAAAATATGGTCAAGAAGACAGGAACAAGGCCACAATTGAGCCTGATCAAGAATATTACATCAGAGCCTATGACAAGGCCTTATGAGATATTTTTACCCATTGCAACGCACGGGCATATTTGCTAGTAATACTGAAGAGGCAAAAATTTCAGCTTTTTTTTATCTGGAAATTTTTTCGTCTGTCCTCTCTAATCCAATCCGTCTCGTACTCACAGTCACAATCTACTGAAAAGCCCCCTTTGATGGCCTCCTGTACAAAATCCAATAACTTCAATCTACAGTTGACGTTCCTTCCCCAAACACATATATAGATGGACCTAGATCTCCGTGGGATCTTCTTCCCAAAATCGAATCCAATGTAATACAAAATCGAATACCAACAAGACTATAAACCATCGGCATCTCATGTCACCACTACTCATCAAATCAAAGCAAGATAGAATAGATCGAATCGAGGCCACCATAATATCTGCACGAATCGATCGAAGAGAAACTAGAGAAAGATTTGAATCGAGGAAAATCAGAAAAATCAAACACAGACGGGTCGCGCCTCCAGGCCGCCCGGGGCGCCCGCGCCGCTGCCTCCAAGCCGCCAGCCAAGTACGCCGGCGCTGCCACCTCTTCCCTCGTCGGCCAGGGTGCCCGCGCCGTCGCCTCCCCCCATGTGCATGGCCAGCTGCACGCGCACCTAGCCAGGTCTTCCTTGCGTGCCGGACAGGGCCAGGCGTGCGCCCATGGTCCGATTTGCCCCGGCCACGCGGGCGGAGTCCGGCGTAGGGAGCGGTGCAGGCGGCGCAAGTGGAGGCCGGCGCGGGGAGCAGCAAGGCGATGTGAGCGGAGGCCGGCGTGGGGAGCGTTGGAGGCCACGCGATGCGGCAAGCAGAAGCTGGCGTGGGGAGGCAGTGCGAGGCCACGAGTAGAGGCCGGCGTGGGGAGAGTAGAGGCCGGCGTGGGGAGTGTAGCAGAGGTGACGTGGGTAGAGAGATCGACTTGGGGTAGAGGGCATAGAGAAGCCGAGAATCCTCGCGGACGTCGCTATCTCTGGCCGATGCCATACGCCCGGACATCTCGTAACTTTGTCGCTGCATGCTCTTGTTGCTTTCTTGGTGTGCACCGCCAACGTGCATGTCTGCGCTGTCCCATAACGATCGTCGCGATCGGTACTGCTCCAACTCTGCACGAATCCTTTCTTTATTGAGCAACTCCAACAGTTTTGCAAATGGGCTTTGCATTCCTGTTTTTGCAAAAAAGTCTACAAAACTCCTATCCAACGGTTTGGCAAATGGGCTTTGCATTTTTGTTAACTTGGCAAAATCCTGGGATGGATTGGCATATATGCAAGCTCACGATCGGCTTGGCATTTCGTCTCACGCATTACTCCCGCGTACGTTCTTCCCTCCCGCGCCGCCGGGTTTCCTTTTTTAGATTTTGGCAAGTCAATTTTCCCAAACCGTTAGAGAGAACATTTTTTCTCCTCCTCATATTGATTTGAGAGTTGGCAAACTCCATCTTTTGCCAAACAAAAAATGCAAAACCGTTGGAGTTGCTCTAAGGTTGCGGAAACCAGTAACAGCAACCCCACAAAACCCGCTACGTAGGTAGCTTACTACAAATTTCGAGCGTTATTGAGGTTTACTTCTCACTCTAATATTAACAGCTACAGCCTACTATATACTGACATGCAGCCCGTGGCACGACGGCCCGGCACGAAGACCATATTTTTGGCCCGGCACGAGCACGGCCCGGCCCGGTGGTGAGCAGGCCCGGGCTGGTATGGCCCGGTACAAAGGGATGTGCCTGGGCCGCACCCTAGGCACGCGGGCCGGCCTGGCACAGCCCGCAAATTGGTGACAGGCCCCATGGCGGCTCGGTGCTCTCCCTAGCCAGCTAAGAGCCCCCCTCTCTCCCTGGCCTGCTAAGAGCCGCACTCTCTCCCTCCCTAGCCTGCTAACAGTGGCGGATCCCGAAAAAATATGTAGGAGGGGCTGGACTGAAGAGGGCAAGAACAACTTAACTCAATTGTTTTTTGAAACAAACTTAACTCAATTATGTCCCCTACACCATACATAACTAACACATAGCAGTTTTAAGCATTTTACACATAACTTAGATAAACAATTGAAAGTGCATCATAATTTATAAGAAGGAAGCATGAAAATACAATTTTTATAACTAACCAACAAAAGATCAATGAGACGGTGACAACGCATTCATCCATGCCAATATCCTTCTTGAATCAAACAATAAATTAGTGACAGAAATTTGAAGTATTTAACTTCAAAATTTTTGAAGGTAAAGAGAAGTATGTGCGCAATGTTCTTTTGAACAATCTGCAATTTATCTTTTATCAATAGATTATGTGTAAAAAGATCAAATCTAAAGTATAGAAAATGAGAAATATACCTCCCGCCGACCAGCGCGCAGCGTGGCCTGTGTCGCTGTGCGCCCGCTGCCTAGCGCCCCGTGCGGCCGATCCCGGTGGCCCCTGCCGCCCTGGCGCCCTGCGCCCACGGGCCTGCCGCCTCCTAGCTCCTGCCTGGCCGGTGGCCGCCGCAGCGCCGCCCGGCTCCCACGCGGCAGCGCGCCCTGGCTGCGCGGCTGCGCACCCGCCGCCACCTGCTTGACGCCTTGCGCCCTCTGGCCCTCAGCTCCGCCGTGCCCGTGCGCCGTCTGCCCGACGCCCGCTAACCGTAGCCGCTGACGCCCCATGCCCGCCCGCTCGACTTGCACGGACGCGTTATGCGGAGAGGAAGACCGACAGACAGCGGGAGAGGAAAGGAAAAAGGCTGATCCTATTTCCTAATGGGCTCAATTAGCTTCTCTACACTCTACTATGGGCCGCTGAAACACATATGCTAGCCCACGAAGACAGCCCAACTCAGAACTCATCTTCAACCTCCGTCGGGAGCACTCCAGCACCTCCTTCCCTGTTGCCAATGGCAGAAAAATTCATGGGGGGCTAAGGGGGCTCCAATGGCGCAGCCAGGGTAGGGGGGCTTGAGCCCCGGCAGCCCCCCTGGCAGATCCGCCCCTACCTGCTAAGGCCCGGAGGCTGGCCCCTAACCCTAACCCTCCCGACGACGCACTCTCTCCTTTCTCTAATCCCCGCCCGAGGCAGCGACACCCGCTCACGCCGTCGCGGCCGAGTCGCAGACTCACGCACCCACTCGCCTCCTGAAAGGTCTTGATGGCTAGAGGGGGGTGAATAGCCTTTTAAAACTTTCTAAAAAAGTGCTAGACAATTTAATTAGCAATAACAAATAGCGAGATGCGAGTTTTGCTTAGCCTACGAGGTGTTTGCAAGCCTCCTATCCATTTCACAATTCTAGTATATTTGTACTCAACCGTACAAGTCAAACCGCACAACTTAGCTACAACTAAAGCTAACTAGCTACACAAGCTAAGAGCTATACTAACAAGCTAGCAAGATAACTAAGAAAATAAATACAAGAGAGAGTTAGAAGGGTATCACCGAGGGGCGAAGTATTGAGCCAACCAATCAATATGATCAAGAGATGAATTCCACAATACACAACCACCGGGATCGATTAATCACAATAAGAATGATGACACGAAGATTTATCCCGAGGTTCACGTGCTTGCCGGCACGCTAGTCCCCGTTGTGTCCCTCTTCACCACGTGGTTCGGTGGCTAATCGGTCTCACACCGAGCCTCTCAAAAGGCGCCACAAGAACCTACCAAATGGCAAAAGGTTGCAAATGACACGAGCAATCCACTAACGTTTCCTTTGGCGCTTCGCCGAGGTAGGCACAAACCCCTCACAATCACCGAAGGTGGCCAAGAATAATCACCAACTCTTGCCAACGCCTCCAAGCTGCTCCAAGCCGTCTAGGTGGCAGCAACCACCAAGAGAAACAAGAATCCCGCAGCAAATCAACCACCAAGTGCCAACTAGATGCAATCTCACAATGCAAATGCACTTGGATCACTCAATCTCACTTCGAATATGCAAAGAAGCAAGAGAGATGAGTGGAAGGGGAGTTGCTTAGCTCAAAGTGCTCACAAGTATGTCAAAGAATGCAAGAGAGTGAGCCTTGAGCCCGCCAACGAGTATTTATAGACGTACCCCTTCGAATAGAGCCGTTAGGCACAAGATTCAGCAGCAGTCGCGCTGACCGGACGCGCTGGTCGCACAGACCAGACGCGCGAAGCTCGACCGGACGCGCTGGTCCCGTAACTGACCGAACGCGCTGGTCAAGCTGAGCAGCGCTCCAGCAAGTCAGCGACCGGACGCGCTGCTAGACGAACCGGACGCCACAGTGCCAGCGTCCGGTTAGAGTCCAGTAAGCACCCAGAACGACCGGACGCATCCGATCGACCGTGACCGGATGCGCCACCGCGTCCGATCAGAAGACCAACATGCGTGCAAACCCTGAGCACTGACCGGACGCATTCGGTCAAACAGAGACCGCGTCCGGTCTAGCGTCCGGTCACCTCTGTGACCTCCATTCGCCTCCGTTTGATTCACCCTTTCACATATGAGCTAGACTAAGTATGTGTGTCACTTTAGCACATGTTTTAGCTCGTGAAACAACATGTGACAACGCCTCCAAATCTTGACATTGGCGTAAAGGAAAATAGGCGTTTCAATTCCTCGAAAACGCCTGAATCCCGCCGAGCTTGCGAGGCGGGAGGGAGAGAGGACCCCAAACCCTCTCTACCGCTCAAACTCCAACGCCATCGCAAAAGTGCTAACACCACCAGGTGATCTTGTCATGTGCGAGTGTATTAGTATTTTCACAATCATTTTTTGAGGCGTTATTAGTTCTATCCAAATGCATATGACTGTGAAATGCACACCTAGAGGCACTTAGGAGTTCAATAGCCGCGTCATTTCCCTCTTTATAGTACAGCTATCTATCCTATAATGTAACCACACCCACTAGCTGTCTTGGTTACTAAAACACAACCCTTAAGCATATACCTTTGCCTTGATCATGTAGGGTTGCATCCAAATCCATGTGTGGCCATCATGATCACCATGTCCATCTTGCCACCAACCTTGGAATGTACTAATTGTCATATGCTATATACAACTTAGGCATAGGATTAGTACTTAGGAATTGTCACTAATTACCAACACCAAACATAGAGCTTTCACCTCCTTCCCCTCCTGCGAGCATGACGCGCCCGACGCTCTCTCCCCTCTCCCGCCCCTCTCTCTAGATTCGTGCAGATGGGCGCCGCTGCAGCACGGCCTGCGGCCATTTTCGCCTTGACCCTCGAGTGTCGTCATCCCTCTCCTATTCCATCCTTCGGTCCTCCCTCTCTGGCATGGGTGCCGCCGCCGCCGCTGGCGGCCAACAGCCCCCTCGACCCCGCGCCTCTCCACTGCCTCCTCGCTATGGCAGAACCGCCCAAAATAACACGCTAACGGAGGTACTTGCCTTCCTCTAGGCACTAAGTACTCCGCCAGCTGCTATTCCAGCCATTTCTGTCGAGCACACCCAATGGGAGAACTCGAAACCATCCACATTTTTATCCAGGATCCAATAATGAAAACGAGTACAATACTTAGTTTATTCCATACAACAAAGTCTTCAGAAATAAGTTATTACAATACCAAGTTCAGAGTGCGGAATTAAAACAGCGAAAGTAAAGATCTAGCGAGCGTAGCAAAGATCCATCTGAGCCCAGCAGACGATCCTCCACACAAAGCCTCAAGCAGCACCTGCAACAGGGGTAAAATAAACCCTGAGTACACAATGTACTCGCAAGACTTACCCGACTGGGAATAGTTTCGCGACTCCAAGGATCATGATAGGCTTTTTGGCTACTGGTTCAAGTTTGCAGAAAAGCACTACTACTAGTGGATCCTTATTGCAGTTCTTTTATTTGACATCTTTTAGTTTATCAGCTAACCATCTATGTAAGCACTTATGCTATTTTCAAACAAGAGTTGGTCGATACAAATCCATCATTATTCACCTTTTCTCTTTCAATTCTTACTACGATGCCCGGATCAAGTCATATCGGACCGCTTACGCGGCGATTCGCGAATCAATGTAGCCCAGCTGGGTACCCCGAAAAACACACGCCCCGCCCGTACCGAGGTACAAACGGGACCAACCCATTATCCTCCTGTCAAGAGAACCGAGTCCCCGTCCATACTGGGACTCCAAGCCCCCGCCCTCTCATGGTGCTTAGACCTCCTAATACCCATATATAATCCACCTTCAGTTGGTCCGGATGGAGCCGGAACCCATGATAAGAGAATAACAAGTCTTTCTAGCCCCCATCCGCTAGTATATGCTCGGGATAAGGAGATCTGTGACCTGACAACCATCCAAATGCAACGATCGGTCCTTAACCGACTCAGACAGGGAAACAATGTAACCCAGTGATGCCCTGTTGGCCGCAGGACACCCCTTGTCACATCCACCACTACCAAACCACATCCCTGTCCGGTCACCATTTCACCTGCCTTTATTTCCATGTTAACCATAGTGATAATAATGATCACCTATCATGAACAACACCATGTTGTTCACGCTAACGAAACCTAAGCATGGCACTACACGGCCTAAACTAGTAAGACTCTTGTGTAGTAATATTTATGCAAGTGGGTTTCAACAGAACTCCTGAAACGTAAATGCACATATAACATAGATATCATATTATCATTTCAAAATAAAGGTTATGCACCAGGGCTTGCCTTGGGCATCCTGGTGTGCAGCAAAGTTAGTGGTTGATGGATCCAGGGCTCCTTCCTGCACGGGGACCTCCTCCTCGTACACCTCCACGATCTCCTCGTACTCCGGCTCCTCCGCAGCCACGTACTCCACTACCTCGTGATCTATATGCAAGAAATGATGACATGACTTAATGCAATGACAACAGCAGCTCTTAAAATAACAACAACTATTACTAAGCTACTGAGCTAGCTCTAAAGACTAACATACCAGGTTGTCTACTATTCTTACTAAGCAAGAGTAAACTGATCCAATTAATCTTTACTCATTAAATTGCATACTCTTCATTTGTTTCCGATTTAATTTTTACTACGGCTAGGGAAACTTAGCTATCACATCTAATAAGCTATTCAAGGACTACAAAACTACAGCAAGCACCTAATAAAATCATGAAGCTACCGCAAAAGTTTCAAAGCTAAAGCTATTACCCATTTGCCACAAAAAAAATTCTACAAGATTTATCATATTAATATTAAGCGCTTTTGATTGATTTAATAGACTTTAGCATCATCACAGATAGGTATGATCTAACTACACTAACAGGTAGATAATGATTTTAGAAAGAAGAATCGAGTGATTCAGAGATCATATGGTGAAGATATTAATCGCACAAGGTGGTTGTTTAATTAATTCCAAAATAAACAAGGAATTAATTAGCTCTTGGCCTGGTCTCCTGAGACTTGCTCAAGAATGTGAGGCTTTGGTCTTCTGACTTGTCAAGTGACTGGTGGAATGAAATATCAAGAAGAAGCAAGCAATGAACCATGAACACGGAAAGCATATGTTCAAGTTGTCTGTCATGGTTAGCTCCTGGCTCTAGAGCAAATGCGATACTGACAAGGAGAACAAAGGAATTCGTATAGACTAGTTACCTCGATCGATTACAGCTCGGAAAGAAATCGATAGACGCAGCTTTCTCAGGCAAGACAGAGGAAGTTGATTTTGGAGAAGCGAACGATCAACTGAACGGAACGACTCGACGGCTCGGTTAAAAGACAGGAGACGCGGCTGGAGGCAGTGCTCTAAATAAACTCGCAGCCTGCCGGAGACAAAAAATTTTCTTTGGATGAACAGTATTCTGCGCTGCTACAGTGATGACTGCATTACTTTCCATGCGTCTACAGTGTTTCTGCGTGCTACAGTGTTTTCCTGCGCGCTACAGTGCTTTTCTACGCGCTACAGTAATTTCTACGTGTTCTCTGGTTCGCTGCATTGATTTATGCGTGTTCTCTGGTTCGCTGCGTTGATTTATGTGTGTTCTCTGGTTTGCCTCTCAGCGCGACGTGCTTCAGATTCTGGTGCTCAGCACGACGTGCCGGTAAGTTCTACGAGCTGCAGTCGGTCGTCGGGCAAGGTGAAAATTTTGCAAGAGACTAATAAAGGCTCGTGTACTCTGGGAGTAGACTTGGCAGAGACGAAATAATTTGGACATGCTGCACACTCTCCCCTTTCTCCTTCATGCTCGGTTGAGCAGCTTTGATTACTCGACGTGAAGACCGGCTGAGGAGGCAACATGCAGCAGCTTTGATTGCTCGACGTGGAGACCGGGTGAGGAGGTAGCAAGCAAGTAGTAAGCAAGCAGTACGTGCATGTCAGGCGTGCAAATGGCCGGTGACTTGTGTCAAAGCGTGTTATTCACGAGTAATTGATCTTTCCCGCTTTGGTTAGATAAAATTCGTGAATATTCGCACTTGATAAAATTTAGTTAGCGAATTCTTACTGATCCAGGTTTTATATTATTCGTTTTTCTGTTTTTCATTTCCGAGACTCGAATTGCATTTTGATTTTTATTTTCAACTAATGCACTTTAACTAAATGCAATGCTCATGAATATTTTAAACTTGTGATTTACAACGTAACACCAAGGGTGTTACAACTCTCCCCCCCTTAAATAAAATCTCGTCCCGAGATTTCGGCGTACAAAGAGTGAGAGATAAAGATACATTATTAATGATCAGACCTTGATACACTAGGGATAAGATGGGGATAATGCTTCGAGATATATCTCTCTTGCTCCCAAGTTGCTTCAGCCTCTGTGTGATTCTGCCATTGGACTTTGTAAAATTTCACCACACTATTTCTAGTCACCCGTTCTTTCTCATCTAAAATTTTTATAGGGTGCTCAATATAAGACAAGTCCGGTTGGAGAGGTAGCCCTTCAATTTCCACAACTTCTTCCGGGACCCTCAAACATTTCTTCAGTTGAGACACATGAAATACATCGTGGATTGCAAATAAAATATCCAGGAGTTGGAGGCGGTAAGCAACTGGGCCACACTGTTTCAAAATCTTATAAGGTCCAACATAGCGAGGGGCTAACTTTCCACCAATACCAAAACGATGTACCCCTCTCATGGGAGAGACTTTCAGATACACATGGTCTCCAACAGCAAACTGCAATGGTCTCCTTCTCTTGTCAGCATAATAGATACACATGGTCTCCAACAGCAAACTGCAATGGTCTCCTTCTCTTGTCAGCATAATTTTTCTGTCGGTTTTGGGCTGCTTTTAAATGCTCCTGAATGATGCTCACTTGTTCCCGGGCTTTCTTGACAAAATCAGGCCCAAAGTAACCACGGTCTCCCACTTCAACCCAGTTAAGTGGAGTCCTACACCTTCTTCCATACAGAGCCTCGAAGGGCGCCATGCGGATACTCTCATGGTAGCTGTTGTTATAAGAAAACTCAGCTAACTTCAAACACTTATCCCACTTTTCAGGAAAAGAAATCACACAAGCCCTCAACATATCTTCTAGCACTTGGTTCACTCTTTCTGTTTGACCGTCTATCTGGGGGTGATAAGCTGAACTATGGAGCAGATGAGTACCAAGACATTTTTGAAGTTGCTGCCAAAAGTGAGACATAAAGACTGACCCTCTGTCCGAGATAATAGTGAGAGGAACTCCATAAGAGGTCACAATCTTATCAAAGTACAACTGTGCACTTGGTGAGACGGTCTACAATAACCCAGATGGAATCATGTCCATTGGAGGTACGGGGTAAACCCACAATAAAGTCCATAGAAATATTCTCCCACTTCCACACAGGAATGGGCAAAGGCTGCAACATTCCAGGCGTACGCATGTGGTCCGCCTTTACTCTCCCACAAGTGTCGCACTCTACTCTATGCTTAGTGATGTCTTGCTTCATATTTGGCCACCAATACAAGTGACGCAAATCATGGTACATTTTATTACTTCCAGGGTGAATGGATAGTTTGGAGTTATGTGCTTCTTCCAAAATTTTCCTTCTCAACTCCTCACTCGAAGGGACCACTAACCGGTTTTTAAACCTCAAAACTCCTTGCTCATCAATGCAAAAATGCGGACCCCGACCTTCCTCAAGCAACTTCTTAATGTGCGGGACCTCTATTGCATCTTGCTTTTGCTCACTAATTATCGGTTCTTGCAACTCTGAGACTAAGGCAATGCTGGCTAGCACTTCTGCATGATGGAGAGATAAAGGTGCTTCTTCTTCCTGATGCGCTTTCTGACTCAACGCATCAGCCACTACATTTGCTTTTCCCGGGTGATAATGGACCTCCAAATCATAGTCCTTAATCAACTCTAACCATCTTCTTTGTCTCATGTTCAACTCAGCTTGAGTAAAAATATACTTGAGACTTTTGTGGTCGGTGAAGAGATTGACTTTATTTCCCAACAAATAATGCCTCCAAATCTTGAGAGAGTGCACCACAGCGGCAAGCTCTAAGTCATGGGTGGGGTAGTTAACTTCGTGCTTTTTCAGCTGGCGTGAAGCATAAGCTATCACACGCCCATCCTGCATAAGCACACATCCCAACCCCGTCTTTGAGGCATCACAGTACACATCAAAAGGTCTCTCAATGTCCGGTTGGGCTAAAACTGGGGCAGTGGTAAGGAAATTTTTCAGCTTTAGAAAAGCTTGCTCACAGGCCGGACTCCAGACAAACCTAGCATCTTTTTACAAAAGCTTGGTCATAGGCTGGGCTATCTTAGAGAAACCCGGGATAAAACGCCTGTAATACCCTGCTAAGCCAAGGAATTGACGGATCTGATGGACAGACTTAGGAGACTTCCAGTTCAAGACATCTTGCACTTTACTCGGGTCTACAGATATTCCCTCGGGAGTCAGCACATGGCCCAAAAACTGCACTCGATCTAACCAGAACTCGCACTTGCTGAATTTAGCATACAACTTATGCTCTCGAAGTCTGGTCAATACAACCCGAAGATGCTGGGCATGCTCTTCTTTATTCTTAGAGTAGATCATAATATCATCAATGAACACCACTACAAACTTGTCTAACTCCGGCATGAAGACTGAGTTCATGAGATACATGAAGAAAGCAGGGGCATTGGTAAGACCAAAGGACATGACCAGGTACTCATATAGCCCGTACCTAGTAGAGAAAGCAGTCTTGGGTATATCTTGAGGCCTAATTTTAATCTGATGGTAGCCTGAACGAAGATCAATCTTAGAAAAGACCTTAGCACCAGCTAACTGATCGAACAAAGTGTCTATGCGAGGCAATGGATATTTGTTCTTAATAGTTACCGCATTGAGAGGGCGGTAGTCTATGCACATCCGTAGGGTGTCATCTTTCTTCTTTACAAATATGGCTGGACATCCCCAAGGAGAGGTACTAGGCCGAATAAATCCCTTTTTCCAATAGTTCCCCTAATTGCTTCTTCATCTCTGCTAGCTCCGGTGGGGCCATCCGATACGGACGCCGAGATATCGGAGCTGTGCCAGGCTCTAACTCAATAGTGAACTCAACTTCTCTATTAGGAGGCAAGCCAGGCAGATCCTCAGGGAAGACATCTGGAAACTCACAAACCATAGGGATAGAAGCAAGGTCTGGGAGAGCTTCCGTGTGAGCCAAGACTGAATGAGTTGTTCGGGAGGGAACACAAAGAGACATCCTATCTTCGGACGAAGGTAGCCGAAGCTCAACAACTCTGTGCCTAAGATTTAGTGTAACCCCATAAGCCTTCAACCAATTCATCCCAAGAATGGCATCAATGCTTTGCCCTGACAGTACCAGAAACTAGAGTCGATAGATGTGGGTAGCTAACTCCAATTTGACTGTATCTGTCCGGGTATTAACACATAATAATCCCCCCGCATGCAAAGGGCATAGCCAATAGTGATATATCATGCTTCTCGATGAAACTCTGACTCATGAATGAATGTGATGCACCAGAATCAAATAACACATAGGCTGGATGGGAGTTGATGGTGAACATACCCGCCATCACTGGATCACACTGCAATAACTCCTCAGCAGTGGTGAAGTTGACCTGTCCGGTATGACTCACAGGTGCCTTCTTGGTGATGATAGTCCTTTTCACCAAGCGTGAACTTGCGGACTGTGGAGCAGATTGAGCTGGCTGATTCTGTGGACAGTTCCGAATGAAATGGCCCTCCTTGCCACACTTGAAACAAACATTCGGGCCAACCCCCGGACCCAGACGCGACTGAAACTGCTGACCCTACGACTGCTGCTGACTCTGCTGGACAGGAGCACGGTAGAGAGTGGAAGGTGCCTGGTGAGACTGCTGCTGGTGACGGTAGGGATGCCCACCGGTGGATTGATAGGCCACCCTACGAACCACCTGCACCTTCTGAGCCTGCGGATGTCTAGAAGGCCCACCAGAAGACCACTTACGCTTGTGCTCAGCGTAAGAGTCTCGCAGAAGCCCCTCCATGGTGATGGCAGCATCCATCAGGGCACCAAAAGTCTGGTAGTGCCCAGTGAACAACTTCTCCTGCAGCATGCAAGAGAGGCCACGGTAAAAGTGGTCCCTCTTCTTCGTGTCGGTGTCCACGTGGGTCCCTGCGTACTGTGCCAGCTGGTTGAACTTGTTGGCATAGTCCAACACAGACATGTTCCCCTGAGTCAGTTCCAGAAACTCCGTAACCTTCCGGTTGATTAGCCCGGCAGGGATGTAGTACTCCCTGAAGGCTGCGGTGAACTCCGGCCAAGTCACACGATGGTCCACCGGCTGCATGGCGTTGAAGGTGTCCCACCATGCACTGGCGGAACCCAGTAGCTGTTGCGCTGCAAAGCGCACCTTCAGCTCCTCCGTGATGTCGAGAAGCAAGAACTTCTGCTCCATGACACAAAGCCAGTGCTCCGCGTCTAGAGGCTCCCTCGTCGGCGTGAACGTGGGCGGGTGACTCTTCAGAAAATCCTGGTAAGTACAGGGCCTCTCAGGACCCCGAGCACCAGCCCCGTTGCCGTCGTTGCCCTCGCGGCCTCCCTGAGCGAGACCACCAATCGCTTGGGCCAACAGCTCCAAGGCCCGGGATGATTCACGGCGAGCAACAAGCACCTCCGCCATCATCTCCGCATGGGTCATCAAAGGCGGTGGTGGTGGTGGCGGAGACGGAGGAGCAAGTGGAGCCAAAAGTGGAACCTCATTGCTGCCCTGAGTGGCGTACTCCTCAGCACGGGCGTTCTCGCCCCCTCAACACGGGCACCCTCGCCAACCTCAGCCCCGGCACTATTGCTTCCACGAACCGACCTCCGGTTCATCTGCTACCAGATAAGAACCAACCATTAGGGACAATTTCCAGATTTAGTCAAAAGGAGAGAAGTAATTTAGAATTAGCTTTTAGTTGGTTAAGTAATTTGTTTATTACTTGACTATTTCCCGTGAGAATAGGGTAAATTTTTAAACCAAGTTGATTTAACATGATGCATGCATCGCCCTATTCGACCTTTCCTGCCGGAATATAGCGGCGAACGTAATATTTTTTTGGCACATCGTACACTCACACGTTACTATCGGATTCTTACGTAACGCAAGTTAGTGTACCTGCAGAAGATTGATTAGATAAAAAATAGTGCCACTATCCTATATAACAGGGCTTAGCTAAATCACGTCCTGACTTTTCACAAACTTTTTGTTGGTCAAATTTTAAGCTTTTAGAAAGGGTGATAAACTTGTAATCATTATTAGCTCTGGTACCAACTGTGGCAGAACCGCCCAAAATAACACGCTAACGGAGGTACTTGCCTTCCTCTAGGCACTAAGTACTCCGCCAGCGGCTATTCCAGCCATTTCTGTCGAGCACACTGTTGGGCATTCTTAACGTCACTACCAAAAGTAGACTTAGTTTTCTAATTCTGATAACGGCGCCAAAAATGCCAAACCTATCCCTCATGCCACTTAAGCCAAGTTGTCATCCCCAGCATGACATGAGAGACGCGGTATTGAAATATGCATTTGCTCATCAAGATAAATAATAAAAGGGATCTGCAAGCGCACAGATTAATACCGATGTAGCATTTTAACCGGGAAGTATTCCTGGTATCGTTATTTATATTTTTACCACTGGGAAGAGATTTCTAAGTATCATGGTTGATAATGGAATGAGAATATGGAACTGAGTACACATCATTGCATGTATAACCGAGAGTATTTATCAATCTCTTTATACAGGTATAAATGTCACATTAAGTAAAGGTAAAGTGATAATGGTGACAAAGATAATTAATCTGATCAGCTAGCCACATATAATAATGATAAGCACCTCAACAGATATTCTAGCAAGTCATTAGCATGGAATTAGGATGAACTACAAAGATATTCCCTAAGTTATTATTAACTATAAAGTCTAGCATATCATAGTTAGTGCAATTATACTTGGCAATCATGGTGAGAAAAGACTATATCCATGCATAGTGAATATTAGCAAGGAAGATGAAGAACATAGCAATCACTCCCCTGTAATAGTGTTGCTCTGCCTGCCCTATACACGAGAGGAGGACTATATAAGAATCAACGAAGCTGTCACTATCGCGAACTACCCCACAATCTGGCATATAGGGTGCAATCGCAGATAAATACGGTATAGACACCACGTCTACACAATAATTATCATTCACCCACTGTACACATGGATAAACGCTATACGATCCTAGGCATGTATATAATTCCAATCTAACTAAGCCAAGCATATAACTATGATAAACTAAGAACAATATAATTGCAAATATAATCAAGTAGAGCAAAGTCATAACCAATATATTGAAATAGAACAAAGTCATATTCATAATATTGAAGAACAATGATGAACAATTGAAGAACAATAGAGGAATTACCAAGAATCCTCTTGACAGATCTGGGAACCAATCGAAGATTGACTCCTTCTAGTTCTAATCCTATGTAGCTATGCTAACTAGAGATCTAGTTGATGTGGTGGCTCTAGGGCTTGATCAGAGGCTCTCCTCCTGAATTAGGGTTTAAAGTATGAGACGAGGGCCTCTCCTCCAGGGGCAGGGGCCTTGCTTATATAGCCCTTTCGGATGAATCTGGGCCGTCGGATCAAACCGACATTGAACGGACGGTTTTCCTTGATCCTCTAGGTCGGTGGAGCATAATCCTCGAGGCGGAGCCTGATTGGCTCCGGGGCCAGGGCGGGCGCCCTAAGGACCAGGGCGGGCGCCCTGTGTCCGGCTCCGTTACGCCTCCCGTTCGTTCTCGTGGCTTCTGGACTCTTCTAGATGTAAGATAATTACGTGTTCGGTTAATATCCCGTCATTAATCCGACATGTGGGCCTTTCTTCCGTATTTCCTGATAACCCCCTGCAGAAATAGATAAACAGCAAAACTCGTGGAATTCTGTCAGATAAAACCCTAAGTCTAGGTGTTGGTTTCATTTGGATCCTTTTCTCTATTTATTTGATAGTTATAATTGATACTTAAGGACCGTCAACAAACTCCCCCAAGCTTACCTCTTGCTCGTCCCTGAGCAAGGAGAGACTCAGTAGTTGCTGAAATGCCTTTGAATTTTGACGGTACACATGCTTTCAAATAGAGTCTCATCTCTGTGTTAAAGTAAACTGTCAAGACTTAAAACTTACTCATTATACCTTTTACCATAGGGCTTGCACCCGTCACCTTTGTCTTGAGCGGTTAAAAGATAGAACAGTCTAGTCAAGCGCCATGTCTCTTATTCTTGATCAGCTATAGCTCTGGAGTTTTTTGCAGATTTTCAAATAAAACTCAGAGATTCCTTGTATGACTCTCTCAGGTCTCTCTTTTGTGGTATTTCTGGATCCTCACCAAGGCAGTAATGATGTCTGCCTTCTCTCAAAACAAAGTATGTAGTATTTGTGGTATAAGGCAGAGTGACATTGCCTTCTCTCTCATCCTATTCTAATAAGGCTTTTGATATCTGGAGCTCATCGGTGGGAGATAAAGTATGCATACTTACAAGACATTTATTGCATAGTCAAACCATGGATCCAGAGAAACAAGCCAATAAGTCAAATCAAGATGTGCATGTGTGGCGAATAAATGGTGTATGGTGGTAGTGATGATAACAATGATGAAAGTCTAATTCTACTTTTGCTCTTTTTGAGGGGATACGTACCTTTCTTGCTTTTAAAGCTCTTGAGGAGAATGAGGTGCTCTATATTTTTTTTTTCCTCTCAGGTGGATATCTTGTACCCCTAATTCTACTGTCGGACACTTGTCCATTTTTACCTCTCTTCTCACACTTTTTCTTTTTTTTATCGAGGTTCCGAGCATTTGCTCCTTTTTATTTCCTCGTATCTTTTTCTTTTCGAGGTTCCGGGCACTTGCCCCTTTTTATTTCCTCGTATAGAGCACTCATCTCCTTAGAACAATATAGCAAGTGGTAGTAACCAAAATAGCTTGAGCATTTATTTCACAGGGGATAACAAGAATGGGAAAATATTTTTGGCTATTCTCTCCCGGATTAGGAGTAGAATAATTTTATGTGGATCTGGAGATGAGAATGAGTGGATATATGTGGATGCGTACTTCCGGAGTAGAAGCAGCATGTATGAGTGATCGTGCAAGTGAATCTTGATTTTAACCGCATGACAAGCTCCTAAGGGTCTACACAGCTTGACTACACTCAATGCTCATAAGCAGTAAAAAGTAAAGGTATGGCTTAAAGTCTAGCAAGCATGTATGTATGGCTGTGGTAGGAACTTAAACTCTCATCATACAGGAACTCATCATGTAGCATTTTAAGATTTTCAAAGATAAAATTCTCCAGAATTCTAGCATCTCTAGGAATAGATAAACAGCAGCTCAACCTTCCCATATCATATCCGTTAACAACTTAGACTTTAGATCAAGTTCTCTTCCCACAAGTTCAGGTTTAGAGCAAGCTTTAAATGATAACAGTTATGTCTAAACTTAGAGAGAGGACTTCAAATTTGAAAGTTAGGCAAAGCAACTATTCATCATATCCATGCTAGAGTTTTATTATTATCTAGATTCAGTTTAGCATAGCCACTTTATTTATTTATTAAAACACACTAAGCAAAAGATATAGGTATATATATATAAGCACAAAATCTTTATTTGGTTTTTTTTCATAGTTATGTATATTTTTATTTTTATAGGGTAGAAGTATATATAAATATAAAGATAAAGATAGAAATACTTAGCAAGATAATGGGGGTGCTCTCCCCCAAGCTGGATCTTGACATAATCTCTTCTGATGTAGCTAGCAGATGGCGGAGGTGTATTTGAAAGTCGGCAGCACCCTGACAGCGATTAGAATGTCCTCCGTCTGCTAGTCTCCTTGAATTCTGTGAAGCTCAAATAGACAACAAAGCTTTGTGGAACTGATTAAGTGTTAGCATAAATATCTAGCCTTTATCATGCTGAGCCTCCTTGATTTTTTTATGTTTTTTTTATTTTATAAAGCAGAAGAAAATATTTATGTATTTATTATATATATATATTTTTTTATGCCACCACAGTGAATGTACTTATGGGTTTTATGTCACTCGCATACTCACATGGGGCTTTAGGGTTTTTAACTTTTTTATTTTCTTTTTTAAGATAGTATGAATATGATTAACTAAGCAAACTATTTAAGATAAAGTAAATAATTAAAAGGAAAGGATAAGTTACCTCTTGGCAAGGCGTTCGGTGTTTTTAAGTCCTCCGAACGGGACTCTTATTCGTTCAGTCGTCCTGGGACTTGGTGGATGGCGTAGTCGGTGGTTCCGGTGGCGCCTCCTCTTCATGTACAACTGTCTTTTCTTTCCATACTTGTCTCGGTGCTTTGGTCTCCTCAGGACAGTGTTGGTTGAGTGGTATGTCTTCAGATCTTACCACTTCTCCTTCATAATCTGCCCATCCGTCCTTGATGACCTGTTGCTTCTGATTGTGGTTACGCCGCCTTCTTCTTGTCCTGACCTGCTTAGATTCTTCAAATACATAGTTAGGGTCAGTAAAGTAAAGACGTACCTTCTCAGAGGGGAAGTGCATGTGGACTTCTCCAGTTCCAATGTAAATGATTGCTTTGACAGTACTAAGGAACGGTCTTCCAAGGATGATGGGTGGATCGTATTCATCTTCTCCCATGTCAATAACCTGAAAGTCTGTATGGACAAAGTGATCGTCTATCTTGACAGGGACGTCAGTTACTGTACCTTCGACCTGTCAGAATGTCTAATCTGCCATCTGGAGCTGAATATATATTGGGTTTAAGGGCATGGTTCCAAACAGAAGTTCATAGGTGACCTTGGCCATTATGTTGACGCCCGACCCAGTGTCGCAAAGTGTCTTGTAGAAGTGAGACCCATTAATGGAGCAATAAATGCTTGGCATACCTGGGTCGTCCTTCTTAGGCAAGAACGGTGACTTGAGTTGGCGATCTTGACCTTTGTGCACGGCAGTGACCATCTTAGCTGTCTCGGTCCATACTTGCTTCTTGCTCTTGTTCCTCCTGTTGGTCCTCTTCCTTGGTTCATATTGGGGTTGCTCTGGGATTTGTGCGGTCTTGTTCTTGAAGGAAAACCTTTCCTTCCTCCCCTTGATGTAGAAACTGATCTTGGCAGCACTAGCGTAGATGACAGCTCCCGTGGTGTTCAGGAATGGTCTCCCTAGGATGACGGGAGCCCTCTCATCAGAACCGGTCTCTATCACTACGAAGTCTGCTGGAGCGTACGAGGAACCAACTCGGACACAGATGTTCTTCAATATTCCTCTCGGGAAACTCAGTGTCCTATCTGCAAGCTGCAAACACATGGTTGTTTCTAATAATGGTTGTGAAAAGAGTTTTTCATAGAGTACCCTGGGCATGATGTTGACGCTGGAGCCAAAGTCACAGAGTGCTTCTGGGAAGTCTCGCATGCCGATGGAGATCGGGATGACGGGGCGTCCTGGATCGCCTCTCTTGACCGGCAGACGGTCAGTACTTACTTCCACGATAGGGTTACTCCAGTAATCTCCTGCATCAAACATGTCTACAAGATTTGCAGATTCTAGTCCTTCCGGTTGTGATGGTATACCGGGGTTAGTAGCAGGAACAGCAGCAGCTATTTGATTCAACTGAGATTCAATCATTTTATTAAAGCTAATCTGGTTCTTGATGGCAGTAGAGAAATTATCCATTCTATTATTTATATTTTCTAGTATTTTATCATTAGATGCCAATTTCTTAGACAGGTTATCCATTAGCTTTCCTTGGTTGGATACTAACTCTCTCAAAGGTGGATAATTATTATTATTATTGAAAGAATTGTTACCTTGGTAATTACCTGAGTAATTAGGCCTCTGTTGATTCCAACCTTGATTCTGTTGAGGACGGTTGTAGTAGTTGTTGTTGTTATTGTTGATGTAGTTCACATCCTCCATCAACTCAGGACAGTGATTGCCCGAGTGTCCAGTACCTCCACACTCCTCACAAGTCATGTGAGAGTCGTAGACGTGCATGACTTCTTTCTTTTCTCCAGCTCGATCATCGAGCTTCTTCATGAGTAGGTCTAGCTTGGCAGACAGCATGTCTACCTCCTTGAGCTGGTGCATACCTCCACCTCTCTTGCGTGTCTGAGTTCTTTCTTCATTCCAACCTTGGTTGGATGCCATCTTCTCCACAAGAGCTGTGGCTTGAGGTATGGTGAGTGATAGGAATGCTCCTCCAGCTGCAGCATCCATGGTTTCACGGGCACTGTTAATGAGCCCATGATAAAATGTCTGCATCAGTAGCCAGCTTTCCATTCCATGATGGGGACATTCTAGGATGTAGTCTTGGAAACGCTCCCATGCTTCTGGAACGGATTCATCATGTTGTTGCTGAAAACTTGTAATCTTCCCACGGAGAGCATTGGTCTTGCCCATGGGAAAGAATTTGGCTAGAAAGTTCGTGGAGCAGAGTGCCCATGTAGTGTTCTTCTCCTTTGTAGCGTAGAACCACTGCTTCGCTCTCCCCAACAGTGAGAATGGGAAAAGGCGAAGTAGTATGGCGTCTCTGGGGACATCAGCCATGGTGAAAGTGCTGCAGATCTCCAGGAAGTGTTGAAGATGAGCACTAGCGTCTTCATGTGGCTTTCCACAGAACTGGTTAGCTTGCACCATGTTGATGAGCCCAGGCTTGAGCTTGAAGTTGCGGTCGATCTCCCCAGCAGGTGCAGTGCGGATGTTATCCGTAGTGGGAGCTGAGAACTCGCGGATCGACTTGTTCGCCATGGCTTCGAATTCAGTCGACAAATTCTGGATGAAACTTCGGCGGTCTTCGGATTTGGATGAAGCTTTGTGCTGAAGTGTTGACGATGTCTTCTTGAGCTTGGCTCTTGTTCTTCTGAATAAGGCTTCGGGATCGTCAACAAAGTTATCTAGAAGATATCTTCTATTCATGCATCACCCTGCAATAAATAATCAAAATGGAAAATACAGGGGTAAAACTGTATAAGAGAATTGATAAGCTCGATCAGATTAGTGATGCAAATGATGACTCAAAGTTCCGTATTCATTCCTACTTAATAATCAACCTTCCCCGGCAACGGCGCCAAAAATGCTTGTTGGGCATTCTTAACGTCACTACCAAAAGTAGACTTAGTTTTCTAATTCTGATAACGGCGCCAAAAATGCCAAACCTATCCCTCATGCCACTTAAGCCAAGTTGTCATCCCCAGCATGACATGAGAGACGCGGTATTGAAACATGCATTTGCTCATCAAGATAAATAATAAAAGGGATCTGCAAGCGCACAGGTTAATACCGATGTAGCATTTTAACCGGGAAGTATTCCAGGTATCGTTATTTATATTTTTACCACTGGGAAGGGATTTCTAAGTATCATGGTTGATAATGGAATGAGAATATGGAACTGAGTAAACATCATTGCATGTATAACCGAGAGTATTTATCAATCTCTTTATATAGGTATAAATGTCACATTAAGTAAAGGTAAAGTGATAATGGTGACAAAGATAATTAATCTGATCAGCTAGCCACATATAATAATGATAAGCACCTCAACAGATATTCTAGCAAGTCATTAGCATGGAATTAGGATGAACTACAAAGATATTCCCTAAGTTATTATTAACTATAAAGTCTAGCATATCATAGTTAGTGCAATTATACTTGGCAATCATGGTGAGAAAAGACTATATCCATGCATAGTGAATATTAGCAAGGAAGATGAAGAACATAGCAATCACTCCCCTGTAATAGTGTTGCTCTGCCTGCCCTATACACGAGAGGAGGACTATATAAGAATCAACGAAGCTGTCACTATCGAGAACTACCCCACAATCCGGCATATAGGGTGCAATCGCAGATAAATACGGTATAGACACCACGTCTACACAATAATTATCATTCACCCACTGTACACATGGATAAACGCTATACGATCCTAGGCATGTATATAATTCCAATCTAACTAAGCCAAGCATATAACTATGATAAACTAAGAACAATATAATTGCAAATATAATCAAGTAGAGCAAAGTCATAACCAATATATTGAAATAGAACAAAGTCATATTCATAATATTGAAGAACAATGATGAACAATTGAAGAACAATAGAGGAATTACCAAGAATCCTCTTGACAGATCCGGGAACCAATCGAAGATTGACTCCTTCTAGTTCTAATCCTATGTAGCTATGCTAACTAGAGATCTAGTTGATGTGGTGGCTCTAGGGCTTGATCAGAGGCTCTCCTCCTGAATTAGGGTTTGAAGTATGAGACGAGGGCCTCTCCTCCAGGGGCAGGGGCCTTGCTTATATAGCCCTTTCGGATGAATCTGGGTCGTCGGATCAAACCGACATTGAACGGACGGTTTTCCTTGATCCTCTAGGTCGGTGGAGCATAATCCTCGAGGCAGAGCCTGATTGGCTCCGGGGCCAGGGCGGGCGCCCTAAGGACCAGGGCGGGCGCCCTGTGTCCGGCTCCGTTACACCTCCCGTTCGTTCTCGTGGCTTCTGGACTCTTCTAGATGTAAGATAATTACGTGTTCGGTTAATATCCCGTCATTAATCCGACATGTGGGCCTTTCTTCCGTATTTCCTGATAACCCCCTGCAGAAATAGATAAACAGCAAAACTCGTGGAATTCTGTCAGATAAAACCCTAAGTCTAGGTGTTGGTTTCATTTGGATCCTTTTCTCTATTTATTTGATAGTTATAATTGATACTTAAGGACCGTCAACACACACCCAATGGGAGAACTCGAAACCATCCACATTTTTATCCAGGATCCAATAATGAAAATGAGTACAATACTTAGTTTATTCCATACAACATAGTCTTCAGAAATAAGTTATTACAATACCAAGTTCAGAGTGCGGAATTAAAACAGCGGAAGTAAAGATCTAGCGAGCGTAGCAAAGATCCATCTGAGCCCAGCAGACGATCCTCCACACAAAGCCTCAAGCAGCACCTGCAACAGGGGTAAAATAAACCCTGAGTACACAATGTACTTGCAAGACTTACCCGACTGGGAATAGTTTCCCGACTCCAAGGATCATGATAGGCTTTTTGGCTACTGGTTCAAGTTTGCAGAAAAGCACTACTACTAGTGGATCCTTATTGCAGTTCTTTTATTTGACATCTTTTAGTTTATCAGCTAACCATCTATGTAAGCACTTACGCTATTTTCAAACAAGAGTTGGTCGATACAAATCCATCATTATTCACCTTTTCTCTTTCAATTCTTACTACGATGCCCGGATCAAGTCATATCAGACCGCTTACGCGGCGATTCGCGAATCAATGTAGCCCAGCTGGGTACCCCGAAAAACACACGCCCCGCCCATACCGAGGTACAAACGGGACCAACCCATTATCCTCCTGTCAAGAGAACCGAGTCCCCGTCCATACTGGGACTCCAAGCCCCCGCCCTCTCGCGGTGCTTAGACCTCCTAATACCCATATATAATCCACCTTCAGTTGGTCCGGATGGAGCCGGAACCCATGACAAGAGAATAACAAGTCTTTCTAGCCCCCATCCGCTAGTATATGCTCGGGATAAGGAGATCTGTGACCTGACAACAATCCAAATGCAACGATCGGTCCTTAACCGACTCAGACAGGGAAACAATGTAACCCAGTGATGCCTGTTGGCCGCAGGACACCCCTTGTCACATCCACCACTACCAAACCACATCCCTGTCCAGTCACCATTTCACCTGCCTTTATTTCCATGTTAACCATAGTGATAATAATGATCACCTATCATGAACAACACCATGTTGTTCACGCTAACGAAACCTAAGCATGGCACTACACGGCCTAAACTAGTAAGACACTTGTGTAGTAATATTTATGCAAGTGGGTTTCAACAGAACTCCTAAAACGTAAATGCACATATAACATAGATATCATATTATCATTTCAAAATAAAGGTTATGCACCGGGGCTTGCCTTGGGCATCCTGGTGTGCAGCAAAGTTAGTGGTTGATGGCTCCGGGGCTCCTTCCTGCACGGGGACCTCCTCCTCGTACACCTCCACGATCTCCTCGTACTCCGGCTCCTCCGCAGCCACGTACTCCACTACCTCGTGATCTATATGCAAGAAATGATGACATGACTTAATGCAATGACAATAGCAGCTCTTAAAATAACAACAACTATTACTAAGCTACTGAGCTAGCTCTAAAGACTAACATACCAGGCTGTCTACTATTCTTACTAAGCAAGAGTAAACTGATCCAATTAATCTTTACTCATTAAATTACATACTCTTCATTTGTTTCCGATTTAATTTTTACTACGGCTAGGGAAACTTAGCTATCACATCTAGTAAGCTATTCAAGGACTACAAAACTACGGCAAGCACCTAATAAAATCATGAAGCTACCGCAAAAGTTTCAAAGCTAAAGCTATTACCCATTTGCCACAAAAAAAATTCTACAAGATTTATCATATTAATATTAAACGCTTTTGATTGATTTAATAGACTTTAGCATCATCACAGATAGGTATGATCTAACTACACTAACAGGTAGATAATGATTTTAGAAAGAAGAATCGAGTGATTCAGAGATCATATGGTGAAGATATTGATCGCACAAGGTGGTTGTTTAATTAATTCCAAAATAAACAAGGAATTAATTAGCTCTTGGCCTGGTCTCCTGAGACTTGCTCAAGAATGTGAGGCTTTGGTCTTCTGACTTGTCAAGTGACTGGTGGAATGAAATATCAAGAAGAAGCGAGCAATGAACCATGAACACGGAAAGCATATGTTCAAGTTGGCTGTCATGGTTAGCTCCTGGCTCTAGAGCAAATGCGATACTGACAAGGAGAACAAAGGAATTCGTATAGACTAGTTACCTCGATCGATTACAGCTCGGAGAGAAATCGATAGACGCAGCTTTCTCAGGCAAGACAGAGGAAGTTGATTTTGGAGAAACGAACGATCAACTGAACGGAACAACTCGACGGCTCGGTTAAAAGACAGGAGACGCGGCTGGAGCAGTGCTCTAAATAAACTCGCAGCCTGCCGGAGACAAAAATTTTCTTCGGATGAACAGTATTCCGTGTGCTACAGTGTTGACTGCATTACTTTCCATGCGTCTACAGTGTTTTCTACGTGCTACAGTGTTTTCTACGCGCTACGGTGTTTTTCTGCGCGCTACAGTAATTCCTGCGTGTTCTCTGGTTCGCTGCATTGATTTATGCGTGTTCTCTGGTTCGCTGCGTTGATTTATGCGTGTTCTCTGGTTTGCCTCTCAGCGCGACGTGCTTCGGATTCTGGTGCTCAGCACGACGTGCCGGTAAGTTCTACGAGCTGCAGTCGGTCGTCGGGCAGGGTGAAAATTTTGCAAGAGACTAATAAAGGCTCGTGTACTCTGGGAGTAGACTTGGCAGAGACGAAATAATTTGGACGTGCTGCACAATCTCCCCTTTCTCCTTCATGCTCGGTTGAGCAGCTTTGATTACTCGATGTGAAGACCGGTTGAGGAGGCAACATGCAGCAGCTTTGATTGCTCGACGTGGAGACCGGGTGAGGAGGTAGCAAGCAAGCAGTAAGCAAGCAGTATGTGCATGTCAGGCGTGCAAGTGGCCGGTGACTTGTGTCAAAGCATGTCATTCACGAGTAATTGATCTTTCCCGCTTTGGTTAGATAAAATTCGTGAATATTCGCACTTGATAAAATTTAGTTAGCGAATTCTTACTGATCCAGGTTTTATATTATTTGTTTTTCTGTTTTTCATTTCCGAGACTCGAATTGCATTTCGATTTTTATTTCCAGCTAATGCACTTTAACTAAATGCAATGCTCATGAATATTTTTAACCTGTGATTTACAACGTAACACCTAAGGGTGTTACACTCGCCTCCTTCATGGCCTCGAGCGCCAGTGTCAGCGGGCCTCGGGCTAGCCCAGCCTTCTCAGTAGTGTAGGATCACTGGAGCACCTAGAGTGGGGGTGTGTTGGGATAGGGATATCCCGACATATTTAGTGCGCAGAGGGGGGGAGCTCGCTGCCGTTCCGCTCCCGGGTGGTGAAGGCCCCGCTTAAGGGCGAAGGCCTTCGACTGACGGTGGTACAAAAATCGAGGCATGACTCATGTGATTATCGAAGTGACAATTAGGATTACAAGCCACTCAAATTCCTCCCTCCCCTCTCCTCAGGGATGAGCTCCCCTTTCATAGAGTACAATTACAATTTTTTGGTGGTACCAAAATGCCCCTGCGACAACTACAGCATATGCCAGAATATTCTGCTCTCTTATACATCCTCTCGAGGGCACCTAAGTCTTTTACCCCTGTACCCCCTCTTGCTAGTGGGCCCTTGCTGATACTGATGTTTTGGCCCATGGAGAAGCCCAGCCAATAGTCTTTGCATGGTCTTCACTGAGCGTCACCCTTCGCACAATCTTTAATGTCTTTGGCGCGGAGGCTTTTGTCAGCTGTTTTGCCGACGATGGCACCATCTGTGGTGCAAAGGCTGCTTGTCGCCATTCTTGGTGCAGAGATTCCTGTCAGCCGTTTCGCCGATGCTGGTGCCACTCATGGTGCGAAGGCCGCTTTGCCGCTGTTCTTGGTGCGAAGACTTCTATCGGCAGTTTGCGGACCTTGGCGCCACTCGCGGTGCAAAGGCCTCTTTGCCACTGGTCTTGGTGTGAAGATTTCTGTCAACTGTTTCGCGGACCTTGGCGCCACTCGCGGTGCAAATGACTCTTTGCCACCGTTCTCGGTGCGAAGACTCCTGTCGGCTGTTTCGCCGAGTGAATGGATCATCTACATTCACCACAAGAGAGGTCTTTTGGGGGTTAATTTTGTCGGCAAGCCCTTCGATTGCAAGGTATTTTCCCCAACAGTGTGAATAGGCCTGTAAAAATTCAACTCGAACAAACATCAAATTGAACTGCGGCACTACCGCACCTGCAGAAAGCTCGAGCTCATAGTTCAAAAACCAGTGAATGAAATTTAGATCGGATAAATTTCTTAGCTTCCTACAGTGGTGTAGGTCACAGATCAATAGCTAGAAGTGGTGAGAGCACCACACACAAGTAGATTGGCCTCAAACCCTTAAAATCACTTCAATAACAAGTAAAGCAACACAAGTACAAGTGACAAAGATTTATCCCGTTGTTCAGCTCGCCACTAAGGCTTGCCTAAATCCACGTTGTTGAGATATGCCACTAAGGCTTAGGCTTTGCAACCCTATCTCGTTCTCAAGTTAATAGAGTGAACTCTTGAGATGAGAGGTGATTTTACTAGCTGCAAGAGGTGGTTACAAACCTCTCGGGGCTGCCACAAGCTTAGCAAGCTCACCGGGCGATGCTCTAGCCGGCTAGAAGCTAAGCTCCAAGAGTAACAAACACAACCCGCCAGCCAAAATATGAACCAAATACTATTTAGACTTTGGGAATTAGTGGATCTGCTCTCTAATCGAGTTTTAGAGCCTTTTTTCTCAAGTTTTGATGGTGAAATCACAAGGAATGCTTGAGAGCTTGAAGAGCACCAATGGAGGAGAGAGAGATGAGCACTTGCTGTTTTTCGTCGGTCTGAACCATTGGGGAAGAAGAGAGAGGTGTTGGAGAAGGCAGGGGAAAGTGTAAATACCCCCTGCTTTCCAATGGTCACTTAAGTGCGGCAGTGCCGCCCTTAGTACGGTAGTGCTGGGGTGCGGCACTGCCTCTCTCCAGGTGCAGCACTACAGCGCCCAACAAGACAGCAAAGGTGTAGGAGTTGTTGAGCTGGCTATCTTGGCTGAGGTGTGAGGATGTTATGTGTAAAGATTGAGCACTTGGTTGCACACTTTTAACCAGCTGTAGTGTCCCCCTTTATAGTACGGCTTTTCCTATACTTAAATTCAAAAGATAAAAAGAAATTAAACCTCCTTTGAGCATTTTGCCGTCCATAAAAGTAATTGAGGGCTCCTCTTTTCCATGTAACATCCTCTACTGTTAATTCCTTACTTGTCATCTTGACAAAACTCATTAATCCTCTAATTAGGTGGTCATCAACACCAAAACCCATGTTAGGGCTTGATTGCACTTACAGGCAGGTCGTGCCTGGGTCGTTAGTCAGGCATGACACCTGGCTCGGCACGGCCTGGTAGGCACAGTGTGCGTGTCAGCCCGACTCCCTTCGGGCCGTGCCTGGCACGGGCCCGTGCCGTGCCGGGCCGGGACAGCCCGTTGCCCATCTACACTGCCTACTGGACATAATACCGTATTCATAAATATTAAGGCCTTGTTTGGATGCACGTGTATCTACTCCAATCCACATGTGTTGAAGTGGAATGGAATAGAACTTAGTTTAATTTCACTCCAATCCACTTCAACACATATGGATATAGATGAATACATGCGCATCCAAACAAGGCCTAAAGTGAATCTAGTTTGCTGTATTTTCTAAGCATACATAAGAACAATGGGTGGGTGTTAAAATGCCTAAATATTGCCATGCGTTTAGGCTCCATTTCATCCAGCTAAAGTTTTAAAGACCAGAATAGTTGGGGAAGGTAGCTTAATTAAAAGTTTTTAAAAGCTATGTGATTGCGTATATATAGATTATATATCATATATAAACTAGACCATTACATAGGAGACAACATTTTTACACGATTGCTAAGCAAGACTCGGTTGTTTTAGTAGCTCCCCACCCACACGATTTTGATGCCCTCGGATCCACCCGTGCCCGCAGCTCCTTCCTTCCTCCCCTCTGGTGGCGGCGGCGGCTGAGCTCGCGAGCGCCGACGAGGTAGGCGTCCTCCTCCTCCTACTCCTCCTCCACCAGAGACGAAGACAGCGACAGCGTAGTGGCTAGGGTTCCGACAAGCCTTGCACCTCTTTCCTCCAACTCCGGCAGGTATAGAAGCGACCGGTCGGGGGTAGGCAGGTAGGCCAGGAGGTGGGGATGGTGGCTGGGCGGTTTAGGGGAGCTGGCGGTGGTAGGGGCGGTACAGGGCAGGTCGGGGCTGGGGAGGCTCCCCAGAGCTGGAGAAGACGGCGGCGGTAGGGTGGGGGAGGGGAGTTTCCAGCGAACCCTAGTGCCCACGATAGGGCGGTGGTCGGCGGCAAGGGCGACGATGACGAGAAGTGGGGGGTGCTCGACGGCGAGGATGGCACGGATGGCTAGATCCGCGAGGAGGAGGATGAGGAGGAGGCCGCCATGGCCGCCGCCGGAGAGCTCGTCGGTGGCAAGGGCGATGAGGAGGAGGTGGGGGGCGCGAGAGCGAGAAAGACAGGTGTGCAGGAGAAATCTAGAGTGGGAGAAGGGAGAAACACTCGGTTTCTTGTCTCATATATCACCTTAATCTCTAGGCTAAAATTGATTTTTTATTTAAAAAATTGAACACATGATCGTAAAATCGTGATGAGGGTAATTAATATCCCGAGTTTTGGTAGACAGCGCCAAAAGAAAGTACTGTAAACAACCACAGCAATCCACTATCTTTGAATGCGCACGTACCTGCTTGGGTGCAAACCACCTCGAGAGAAGAAGCAAAAACAAATGACAGTAGCCAATACTGTATGTACGACATGATGCAGTTGGATCAGTTCCCACATGGCCACATGGCCACATCCGCCCCACCACTAGCGATAAAAACGGTACAGATATTTTCCGATCGTATTTGAGATCGAATCCGTTTAGAGGGATTTTAATTCGTTCGTATCCGAGTTCAGATATTTAACATCCGATACCTTATTCATATTCGAATATTTAAATCACATATTTATGATGTCGATATCCAATCATATCCTATCCGGCATTTTTTATACTATCCGTATTCGAATCCGAATCCGAACATAAATATAAAAACAAATACGATATCAGTGATATTCGTCCGTATCCGTTTTCATCCCTACCCACCCCCACCGCTCCGACGTGGCGCGTCTGGGTGGCGACTGGCGCCGCATGTCATGCCGGCCTCCTGCTGCTGGTGGACTGGAGACTGGACGCAACTGCACTGTTGGCTGTTTGCACAGCTCGCGGCGTGGGCCCTCGCGTGGTTGCCATCACTTATTTTGAGACACGGCCCGGTCCGCAGGTGATGGATCGTCCTGTTTAGAGTGGAAGTCCTGTTTAGAGTGGAACGGAAGGCATGCATAAACAAAGCGTGGTGACATGTGCGCGGGCGTACGGCGACACTGGACTGGACGACGAAACAAAAGCCGGCAGGGCCCGGCCGCCCCCGCCCTAGAAAAGGCTCGGGCGCACAGGGGGGACGAACGGACGAGCCGGGGGCACCGGGCCACCGCCGCGTTGCCCTGCATCACATGCTGCTCTGCGGCAGCATCCACCAGCTTTCATTTTGTCCATCGGTGCGGTGCGGTGGGCCGGCCGGCGACAACTTTTTCGTCCGCACATTGCGCATGCAGACAGACGGCAGAGTCCGGAAAGGGACGCCGGTGGAGATCGCCGGATCTCGAGACTCCCATTCGTTTAGTGCCAAAGCATCCTCATCATCATTAACTAATCCAGCTTATATTATTCAAACCGGCTGTTAGTGCTGCAGGCTCACGCGTTCACACGGGCCTCCTCACACACCCGCACCACTGCCAGCAACAGCAGCGTGTGCGTGGTCCACCGTACCCCGGCAACCCTTTTCGGACGGGATCCGCTTGTCTTGGCCGTTGGGACGCCCGCCATTATCGCGCCACTTTAAACACCACAGTACCACTGCCTGCCAATCTAGGGTAATCAGTACGGAACTGTTACTGGTAACCGGCCCCCATTAATTAGCGGTAACCGTACCTGCACGCGTGCATGCATGCGGATGCAACGCAACGCATCCAACCCAGCCGCGCGGGCCCCACCACCCTCGCATCCCGGCCATGATGGCCCCATCCAGTCGCGAGTCGCGACGCCCCGTCCACGACGTCCGACCATGGCGTGGCGTCGCCATATATAACCGCGCCTGCAGGCTCCATCCGTCCATCATCATCCATCACCCACGCCTCTCCCCTTCCTTGACGCCATGGCCGTGCAAGCGCAGTTCGGCGGCCTCGTGCTCCCGCCCTTCGCGGCCGAGGAGCAGATGCGGGCGCTCAAAGACTACGGCGCGCTCCTGTCCGCCGCGGCGGCGACGCCCGGTGGCGATGATGGCTACGCGTGGCAGCAGTACGACTACTGCGCCGCGCAGAGCGAGCTCACGTGCAACAGCGGCGGCGCCGGCGGGGCAGTCATGCCCGCGCCCTCGCGCAAGCGCGGCAGGGAGGACGAGCTCCGGCACTACAACTTGCCTCTCCGGGGGATGCGGTCGCCCGCGGACTGGACGGCATCGACGAGCGGCCGGGCCGATCCTTCCGCGGCAGAGGAAGCGCTGGCGTCGGAGCTGCTGTGGCAGCACGGCGCGGAGGAGGTGGACGCGCTGGTGCGGGCCGAGTGCGACCGCCTGCGCGCGGGGCTGGAGCAGGCGCGCAAACGGCAGCGCCGGGCGCTGGTCCATGCGGCGGCCGCGTCCGGCTTGGCGCGGCGGGCGCGGGACGCGGAGGCGCAGCTGGAGGCCGCGCGCCGGCGCGCCGCGGAGCTCGAGGAGCGGGTCCGGCACGCGAACGCGGAGGCGCAGGCGTGGTGCGGCGTCGCGCGGGGCAACGAGGCCGTCGCCGCGGGGCTCCGCGCCACGCTCGACGCGCTCCTCCTCCGCTCGTCCTCGGCCGCCGCCGCCGCCGAGGGATTCGGCGAATCCGAGCCCGACGACGCGCAGTCGTGCTGCTGCTACGTTGAGGCGCCGGACACCGCCGCCGCCGCCGCCACGGCCTCGTCGTCGCCTTGGAACGGCAAGTGGGCGTGCAGGGCGTGCGGCGAGGGCGAGGCGTCGGTGCTGGTGCTGCCGTGCCGTCACCTGTGCCTGTGCAAGGCGTGCGAGCCGCGGACGGACGCCTGCCCCGTCTGCCTCGTCGCCAAGAACGCGTCCCTCCACATCGCGCCCAACTGATCCGGCCACCGTGCACCTGCCTTTGCTTGGCGCGTCATCTGGATTTGCCCCGCCGTAGGAGTAGTTAACTAAAGATGAGTAATTAGGATTTAGGAGTATTCAGTTATTAGATTGATTCAATCTCGTTTGGTTTGGTTTGTTCTCTCTTTTTTTGATGGACGATTGAATGAAAAATGATAAAGAAGACGAGTTGTCAAGTAAACGAGGCATTTTCATCCTGTTTTCTCAGCGTATTTGTTGCTTGGATTTTCGTTTGTTCTGGTTTGACGCCAAGTAGCAGTAGGGCTCACTACTTCTTTTTTTTTGTTATGATTTTAAGCAGGTATATGCCATATTTAACTTAATATAATACTACTTATTTGATACTTCTTCCGTTGTTAATACTCCGTAAATTATTAATCCATATATAGAAATAGATAGACTATAAATAACATCTCTTATATCAATAAGACTAAAGGAATGAATATTAAAGGATAGGAAGTGCTAGGAAGTGAAGTAAAATAAAATAGAGCCACCTTGGGCTTTCTAATGAAATGTGGCATGGAACGGCGAAGAAATTACGGGAGTTACCAAAGAGCCCTTGTCTTTTGGCGCCTAGTCTTCAAGCACTTCTTCAATGTGAATTGTAACTTACTTGAAGGAGTGTTACTTTCCTGGCCAGCCTGATACAGATTTGACATAGTTTTTCTTAGAGTTGTCTTTAATTATTTTTCTTAAGTTTGATCAAACTATAGAAAAGCATATCAAGATTTATGATATTGAATTAGTATCATTAGATGCATTATGAACTAAGTTTTCATAATATGTTTATTTCGAGTTATAAATATTTGTAATTATTTTATAAATTCAATTAAACTTTAAAAGACTTGACGTAAGATAGCTTTGGGAATTGGCTTAGCGACCGAAGTATCTTATTTACTATCTTTTTTAAAAAAAACTAATCAAACTAAAGATCGATGGTTGCCACCGTAGGTAGAGTTACGTTCATTTTGACAGCGGCTATCCTTCTCGATTGCTGCCTACGTACGTGCTGTCACGATCCAATCTGCCACGCTTTCCGAAGAAAAAAAATATTCGGTGAGCACCATCCCCTTCCGTTTCCGAGGTGACCTGGGGCCTGTTTAGTTTCTGAAAAATTTTGGAAAACGCTACTGTAGCAAATTCGTTGTTATTTGACAAATATTATTCAATCATGGACTAACTAGGCTTAAAAGATTCATCTCGTGAATTTCGTCTAAACTGTGTAATTAGTTTTATTTTTTATCTATATTTAATGCTTCATGCATGTGTCTAAAGATTCGATGTGACCGGAAATCTGAAAAATTTTGTAAAATTTTTGAGTAACTAAACTGGGCCCTGGTGCGGGTGTGGGCGTGGAGCATGCAATAGGTTGCGCACAGACACAGTGGATGCCGTGCGGTGAGTGGATGTGTAGTATGTGGGCTGTGTTTACTTCCTAAAAAAAAATACCGTGCAGAAAAAAGATTCTCCATCACATTAAACTTGTGATACATGCATGGAGTACTAAATATAGATGAAATAAAAAACTAATAGTACAGCTTGGTTGTATTTTGCGAGATTAACGTTTTGAACCTAATTAGTTAACAGTTGAACACTATTTACCAAATAAAACCAAAACGTACTACAATACTTTTTTTTTATACGTTTTCGCGGAACTAAACACACCCGTGGATGTGGTGTGAAGAGCCTGTTTAGTTACCTCACCAACCCAAAAAGTAAACCCAAAAAGTGCTACAGTACCTGTCACATCAAATCTTGCGGCACATGTATGGAGTACTAAATGTAGACGAAAGAAAAAACTAATTACATAGTTTAGTTGTAAATCAAGAGACAAATCTTTTGAGTCTAATTAGTCCATGATTGAACACAAATTACCAAATAAAAACGAAAAATACTACAGTAGCTGAACCCAAACGTTTTCAACCCCGAAGTAGAATTGTACTCCTGGAAAGGTTGCTTGCCACGGTTGCCGCATGGGTGGCTGCGGCTATGCTGTGCTCTGGTCAGCGGCAGCTTTTGGTTGTTGCTTCTGCCTGCGATCCAACCAACGTGACTGCATGCAGTTGGAGTTCTTTAGCGACATTGGGGGCCCAATGCTTTGCCGTGGCCTCAGACCGTCAGACGTGCACACAAATTTACCTGTCCTGCACAGCACAAGTGCACAAGTGGGTGGGATGGCCGTAAAGAAAAAGAAAACAGCGGTAACAAATCCTCATCTCCTTTCGTTCATTAAATAATCCTCCTGCCGGTAACCTAATTAATACTACTATATTCTGATCACGTCTAATCTACTCCTAATAACCTACTGCCCTAGTAGTACACTAAGGCGCCGTTCACTTCTCAAAATATTTCCTCTGCCATCCGTCACATCAAATCTTTGGACACATGCATAGAGCATTAAATGTAGGTAAAAAAACTAATTGTATAGTTTGTCTGTAAATATCGAGATGAATCTTTTGAACCTAATTAATTTATGGTTGGATAAATTGTGTCAAATAACAACAAAAGTGTTACAAAAATTTTTCCTCCAAATATTTCGAATCTGAACATAGCCTAAGTAAATCGCTCATCAGGACGGCCGGCGCCTGTGCTCGGTGCTAGGTTCCCAACTGCACGAGCACGACGGAGCGGGGAAGCTTGGCCTGCCGCTGCCGGCGCGGGTGCCGGGCGGGCGCATGCACGCATGATCGCCTGCCCGTTGAATAAAGCCTAGCGGTGCGCTCCCGTACGTGCGGTACGGTTGGTGCCTGCCCCGGGACCAGGTCCTCCGGGCCCCGATCGACGGCCAATTAACCCATGTCCCCCGAGTCCCGATGGATGATGACCTGCTACGCGGTTGGGCCAAGAAACTTGCGTCCATGCGCAGGTGCAGCCTTCCTAGTTCCAGCGCGGCAACCAGCAATCCATTCCAGCCCCCGCTGCCTCGGCCCTCCTAGGACGAGAAAGGTGACAGCACGAACACATGTGAGGACCCTTTAAACCGCGCGGTAGTTGTATTTGAATCATCATCTGTTTAACATACAGCGGCGGATCCAAAGGGGGGGCTGCCGGGGCTACAGCCCCCCTAATCAGCCTGATTCCTTTACTAATCACTGTTGCTTAGTGTGAAATCATCATTAATTTTCAGCATGAGCTCTAAATCTTCTTTATTTATCCGCCACTGAACATATATGAATGAAATTCCATAAGACCAGTCTCAATGGGTGTAATAGGTGTTTCATGGACATTAAATGACATGCCACTTCAGCCGATTTGATGATTTGGCATGGTATGGTTGAAGAAAGAGAAAAAATAGAGTTTTGATGAAACGAGCATATCGGAAACCGCAGAAGACGCGCACTCAGGCTTATCGTTTCATCCCGTCCGATCTCGTGCGGCCTCCGCTCGGTACTCTACCGCGTACCGCCGCCTCTTCTCTTCCGCATCCCTCGGGCCCTCGCAGTGGTGCCGAGGTTCGCCGTCCCCCGTCCCCGTATCCCCTTCAACCGGTGAAGATGGATCCACTCGATCCGGCAGAGGCATGGCGAGCAGAATTTCTTGCGGCGGAGGAAACTTTGGAGTGGCGCAGCTCCAGCGGAGAAAAAGGGCGTGGTGGCAGCCATCGCAACCAAGGCAGCAGCATGTTGCCTACGCCGTCGGCGCAAACTGCTTTTCCTATGCTGCCGGCACTGACTGTGACTGCTTCTCCTGTGCTGCCGAGACTGACGACCTCGCTAAATCACCAGTGAGGGTGTGTTTAGATGAAAAAGTTGGGGTGAAAAGTTACTGTAACACTTTTCGTTGTTATTTGGTAAAATTTGTCTAACCATAGATTAATTAGACTCAAAAGATTCGTCTCGAACTTTACAGCCAAACTATGCAATTAGTTATTTTTTTACCTACATTTAATGTTTCATGCATACGTTTAAAGATTTGATGTGATAGGTGGAAGAGGAAATATTTCAGGTTACTGTAGCAAGTGAACGCGGCCTGACTCGAGAACGTGAAAGCAGCTACTGAATGTGCGGAGATAGTTCTCTGATTCTTTTTTAACGCAAGTACTCTCTCCGTTTCAAAATGTTTGTCGTTCTCGGTTTTCGTGCCACATGTCTGGCTCAATTTATAGAAAATACGTGCAATATTCATATCCCCAAATAAATTTGTTCAAAAATTAGACTTAAAGATCTTTCCAATGATATTAATTATATACTATAAATTTTAATATTTTTTAATATATATTTTTCAAAGTTGTTTCTCGGGAAGCGAAAGCGACAGACATTTTAAAACGGAGGGAGTAGCTCTCTGAATTTGAGTCTCTTAATGTGAACAGTTGTGTGGTGAATGTGAACAGTTTGATAGCTAGTACTTGATTTGACAACATGTCTACACTGTTGAGATCGTTTCATTCTTGTTTCATCCGCTCTAGATGACGTGGCGATCTTGGAAACGGTGTAATGAAACCGGCCACGGAGATTAGCTTAACAACACATGCAAAATATATTCATGGGTTCCAAATTAAACATAGTTGTTTGAACTCCAAAAAGTCCAAAAGGGATAAGCATTGGCCGTCGTCGTATAAACCAACCACGTTTTCAGTGTGTTGTCGCGTTGTGGGCGTACGTGTTGCTTGAACTCCAAATGTCACGTACGTATATACTACTTGCTACGCTCACGGGTGGCGTCGACTGAATCTGGCTGTATCAACAGGACAAACGAGCTAGTCATCGAGATGACGATATATCGAAATAAAATGTGCTCCGTATATGCATATAAGCCGGACGATGACACAACGGCTCGCGTGACGATGTCATGTCTACTACTGACGGATACGCATAGATGTATGCATCTCTTGGAATTGTCACCGGCCGGTTAAACTATGCGCAGGTGTGACGACAATGGCTTGTAGTAGTTTGTGGAAGAGAAGACACAGAAGTAGGAGTAGACGCGAGCAAGCCTCGGATCGGACATCGGAGTACGTAGGAAACAGGCAAACGTACACGGCGGATCGGAATTCGGAACACAACCAGAATTGTCAATTTCTGCTGGGTTCTCCCAGTGTTTTAGCATTCTTTTTTTTTTTTGCCATCAAGGAGCTTCATTCATTAGGAGGGAGCAAAATTACAATCTGCAGTCAGCAGGTTCGAGACACAAGCCGGTGTACTCGACCACCATCCAACCCGTGTATCGTCTGTGACTTGTTTAGCTAGTATGTGCGCTATCTCATTACAAGATCGAGCAACAAAAGAAAATTTAAAACCCTGAAGACTAGAGCTCAGCTCCTTTATCTCCTTCAAGATTGTCACAATACTGGATCTCTGGTGCACGCCTTCCTGCCAAAGCTTCACTACCACTTGACAGTCAGTCTCAAACCAAAGGTACTGAATGCCTAAATGAAGGGCCATGCGCACACCATCCTGGCAGGCCAACGCTTCTGTTGTGAGGGCATCGAGACAATGTTCGTACCATTGTGCCGTGGATCGCACAAATCCCCCGGTAGCATTACGCAGGACTAGAGATGGCAACGTGTATGTACTCGACGGGTAGTGCCCACCCGTACCCGTACCCGTACCCACACCCGCAAAATTTTACCCGTCGGGTTACCCGTACCCCGCATGCGGGTAGAAAAATAGTTCCATACCCGTACCCGCCGGGTAATTCTCACCCGACAGGTAACCCGTACCTGATAGCATACCCGAAAATTACCTAAAAAATTAAATAGTCACATGCAAAAATAAATCATTCTAAGCTTCCAACAAGTTACAAACATGCTAACAAACATTATTAGTATCATTACAACAAAGGCAATCTAATAGAAATATAGTGGATGTCTCAATGGGCCAAATTCATGACTTATATGCGCTAAAATAACTAAGGTTGGCTAGTTATTTTTGCGGGTATGTCTTACTCGTGGGTATGCGGATATAGGTAGTATACACCCGCACCCGTACCCGCCATACCCGATGGGTATAGGATTTTGCCCAATAACGTACCCACGGGTAGAAAATTCATCCCATACCTGCCTCTTTATCGGGTAATACCTGTCAGGTACTCGGGTTTCGGGTACCCGTTGCCATCTCTACGCAGGACTGCACCTGTGGCTCCTTTCCATTGTTGTTCATAGAAAGCTCCGTCAGTGTTGCATTTGAACCATCCGTCAGTCGGCTTTTCCCATCTCGGCATAGCTTCCTGCCTCCCAAGCCTAGTTTGAGATTGCCCAACCTGTAGAAGATCAAAAGCTAGATCAATTGCCCACTGGACAACGATTCTCATGTACTATGACTAGCGGTAGTATTTTATTACTATTTAAAAACATTACGAGAATTTCACCATTTTAGTAGGGACAGGTCATGCGTGACGACGACGTCCAAACTCCAAAGCCTCTGATTGAAGAGTTTGTGCGTACCTGCTGCCATGTTTCGAAGATATATATTGCGAGATGAGACAGCTTTGGACCTACTCCCTTCGTCCCAAAATAGAGGTCGTTATGGGATGTGTGCAGGTCAAACTTTATCAACTTTAACTAGGTTTATAGAAAATATGTGCAACATCTATATCTCCAAATAAGTTTATTATGAAAGTATATTCAACGATCTATCTAATGGTACTAATTATGTATTATAAATATTAATATTTTTCTATATAAATTTGGTCAAAGTTTAAAGTGTTTGACTTGTCGGAAGTGAGAATAACATCTATTTTGGGACAGAGGGCTAGTTATTACTCGGATCGACCAGCGGCACGACACATGACCTGCATTATTATTGTTAGCGCTACTATACGTTACATTATCCGGTTTCATCCCTTTGAGTACGTTTTTTTTACTTAGAAGAAGCAGGTCCTGTGTTGGTCCATCGACCGTTCCCATTCTAGTCCAAACTTCATCTATCCGTCCCCACTCAGACGACCCACATCGAGGACGCTATATGCGTCCGCTATCTGGTTTAGCGGACGAAAAACGCCGCAGCGGGTACGCCATCGGCTTCCGCAACCGGCGCTCGTCCGCTATCTTTGGCGGGATAGCGGAGGGATAGCAGATGCTCCGCTACTGCGGACGTGGCCTGGGGCCCACGGCGCCGCCGCACGCAGAGGAGGGGAAGGAGGGGCCGGAGCAGAGGAGCGCGTCTGTCCGCCATCGCCGTGCCGCCGTCGAGTTGTGCCGCCGCGACAGAGCTGTGCCGCGCGGTGGGGAGGAGGCCCGCACGCGCGCTCGCCGGCCCCACGCGCTCTCGCCGGGGAGTGAGAGGGGAGGGCCGCCGCGCGCTCGCCGGGGAGAGAGAGGCAAGGGCCGCCGCCCGACCGCACGAGATCCGTGGCCCGCGCGAGGTCGCCGGCCCCGCGCGCTCTCGCCGGGGAGAGAGAGGGGAGGGCCGCCGCGCGCTCGCCGGGGAGAGAGAGAGGCGAGGGCCGCCGCCCGACCGTGCGAGATCCGCGGCCCGCGCGAGGTCCGCGCGAGCTCGCCGGCCGAGCGAGGAGGTGAGCCCCGCCGCCGGACCGCGCGAGGAGGTGAGCCCCGCCGGGCCGCGCGGGCGAGGAGCCCGCCGCCGGGCCGCGCGGGCCGCCATCCACCGTCGGAGTCGACCGAGAGAGAGAGACAGAGAGAATGGGGAGGGGAGGGCGCGGTCGAATGGATAAAGGAGGAGAGGGGAAAAAGAAAATAAAAGGAAAGAGAAAAAGGAAAAAAAAAGAAAAAAATCTGACATCTGGGTCCCACAGTGGATAGAGTATGATATAGAGTATGGATGGGTGTGAGAGAAATTGATATAGATGATGAAACTTCGACGACTAGGATGGAATATTCCTTTTAGAGGACGAATTTAGAGTACGACGAGCGCGGATAGTCTCGCTCCCCGGCAGACCAGCAGCGGGCGTGGAGCAGCTAGCTAGCCGAGCCGCCGGCCGTGTGGGCTCACGAACGAACTGTACTACACGCGTCACTGAACCTTTCAGCGAAGGATCGGAAACAGAGACGAACGAACCCAAGGTCCAATTCAGTGTCGTCCAAGCGTTGGGCGACTATTATATATTGGAACTTGTCGAGGCATGGGAAATTAAAGCCTCCGTGTGTGAGGGTGTTAAAGAGAATATTCCACTCTTTTTCCTATTTATTAAGCTTTTTTTCCTGAAAGAGGAAGTTATCTGCAACTAGCGGGCAAAAAAAGGTTAGACCGTTCTCGTTCATATCAAGCCCTAGTGTCGCTATCGGACGACAAGTAAAGAGATTGTCAGTGGTCTGACCGCCACCGGTCTAGCGCTAGGTCAACGTGATCGCAGCCATCCGCCACGCATCAAACGGACAAAATGACGTTTGCTACTGTGGCCAGCCTGTGCACGCGTCCTAGCCAAACGTTCTCTTGTCTTTAAATGGCCACCATGCCTTTGCCATTGTGCTATAGGCTGTGTTTAGATCCAAATTTTAGAGTATCAAAATACACTGTAGCATTTCGTTTGTATTTAGTAATAATTATCCAACCATTGACTAATTAGGCTCAAAACGTTCGTCTCGTAAAGTACAACCAAACTGTGCAATTAGTTTTTGATTTTATCCACATTTAGCACTCTATACATGTATCACAAATTTGATGACACAGCCATAGGTGTTCGTTCCTTTACCTGCATCAGCCTCCATTGTCCGTTTGACATTTCGAGGCCGACGAAACAGTTGAGATGATGGCATCATCTGCTGCGTCTGCGTGCGTGCATGAGGCGCGTCGTCAAGCGTGTGAATCCAACCGAACCGAACCAGGCGCGTCGTCAAGCGTGTGATCAAGTTTATAGTGAATAGTATTTCATATTTATGGCTTCAAATCAATTTATTATGAAAATATATTTCATAATTAATCTAATGATATTTATTTGATATCATAAATATTGATACTTTTTTATCTATAATTGGTCAAAGTTAAGATACTAAAATATGACACTGTACCATGTTTTTCTGGACGGAGGGAGTACCCAAATTCACCCCAAATTCCACTATGCAAAAAGAAGATTTCCCATCACATCAAAATATTGACATATATATGGAATACTAAATGTAGATGAAATAAAAAACTAATTGCACAGTTTTGTTGTACTTTGCGAAACAAATATTTTAAGACTAATTAATTAATGTTTGAACAATTATTAGCAAATAAAAACAAAAAAAACTATAGTAAATCAAAACCGTGCCGCCGGCGCCGATTCGACCGATCTAAACAAGGCCCTGGCCCTAGTACTCAGATGGCCGTCACGTCCATTCGTGAGTGCGTGACCGACTGAGTCTGACCAACAGCCTGTGGCCTGTGTGGGTGTCTCTTTCCTGGATCCGTCCTATACTTTGCATCCTGCGTGCACAGGAACGATGATGCCTCATGGCCTGCTGCGTCCTGCGTGCAGTCTCCGTCAGTCAAACCGATGGATCAGCCTGCCTGCCTTTTGCGACCATCACAATCTTTTGGTGCAGACTTTGAGTTGGTGACCGATGGGGACTGTTTGTTGCTGTACCGTGCCAGCCAAGTCTGATGATACTCCCTCCGTCCCGTTGATTGTGTAATTATGGGAAACGTGCCGTTCAAACTGTATCAACTTTGGCCAAATTTATAGCAAAAAGTATTAACATTTATGTCTTGAAATAAATTTATTATGAAAATATATCTCATAACCAATCTAACAGTACTTATTTTGTCTCATAAGAGTTAGTATTTTTTATATAATTTTAATCAAAATTTGCGATGGCTGATTTCTCGAGATGCGAGAATTGCATATTCATTGGGACGGAGGGAGTACTAGTATTACTCCTAGGGCCTGTTTAGTTCACATGCAAACCCAAAATATTTCCTCTTCCATCCATCACATCAAATATTTGGACACATGCATGGAGTATTAAATGTAGGTAAAAATAGTAACTAATTGCACAGTTTATCTGTAAATGTCGAGATGAATCTTTTAAGCTTAGTTACTTCATGGTGGGATAATATTTGTCAAATAACAACGAAAAGTGCTACAGGAACTTTTCACCTACTTTTCTCCAACTAAACACACCCTAGTATATGATAGCAGCAGCGTCACATGGAAATGCTGCTGGTGGTTTGGTAATTGGTGGCCATTGGCGCATATCATATTGCCACACCTTAATAATTAGAAAAAAAAGTTAATCCATTCCGTTCAAAATGTGTGTTTCTCATACGTACCTCTAAACAGAAGGCACATCTCATCTCTATACTAGAAAGGCGCGTGGCCTTGCCACGCAGGGCCTGTACTACGTGTTAGCGTTAAATGAAACAATTAGGAAACAAACATATCTAGAATTTAATTGGGCACCAAAGATTATTAAAAAGGGTATGAATTTGTAGGGTTTGATTTTAGAAGATTTTTTTGTGGAAGAATTACGGGATTCGAAGTTAAGGCAGAGGAGATATAAATTTCCTAAGTTTATCGGGAAAATGTGAATGGAAAGGAATTTGGAAATTATTTCTAAATTTTGGGTGATGAAGAAGATGTGGAAAAATTTAGATAGGTTCTAGGGTGGCTCTAGTTTATTTAGAAATTTTCTAGGAATTTTTCTGAAAAAGGGAAATGCTTACTTTTATATCCTGTGTACGTTTCCGTGTACGCGTAGAATTTGTTACTTGACACAGTGTTGCTGACGGACGTGACCTTTGAGCCTTTGACTGGGCGGGTACTGCTCTGTGGACCCGCTTGTGCACCATTTTGTGAACTCGCGTTGCTGAGTGTGGTTCACGTGAGCCAAGCCAGAGAGGGTCAGGTCAGCTGCATCCGGGTCACACCGTGCTGAGGAGGCGTTCTCCCATTGGTCACGTTGACGTGGCTGGCTTATCCTCTCCTCTGCCTCACGGTCACGGGCTTACGGCCCCTCTGTTCTGTGATTTTGTCCGCGAGAGAGAGAACGAGGCGGAGGGAGAGAGCTCGGTCGGCGGCTGGAGTGCTTGGCATGGGAGAGAGAGATATGGAGGAAGACGGAGGACCTTCGCGTCGAGCTCCGGCATGGGCTGCCCGGGGCGCGCAGGAGGGAAGAGGGGGCGTTGCGATGGTTATGGCCTCGGTTCCGGTGGCGGCGTCGGACCGCGCCGCGCCGCCCGCCCGCCCGCCCGCGATGGCCGCCCTCCGAGGGTGACGGCGCAGCGGCACGGCGAGGCCCTCCCCTCGCCATGCGCGGCTCTCTCCCTCTCCCTCTCCCTCTCTTTCTCTCTCTCGATGTGGTGCTGCAGCGGCCGACCACCCGCGGTGGTCGCCCTCCGCACGCGGCGGCGCACCGGTGCCGGTGGGCCCCGGCGGTGGCTGCAGCCGCTAACGGGCCCCAGCGGTGGCCGCCCTGGCTCGGGCGCGGGCGCCCCCTCCTCGGCGAAGCTGGTGCCCGGTAGGCCACGACGATGGCTGCCCTCAGCCTCAGCCGCGGGCGGACCGATTCCAGCCGGAGGGGCAGCTCCCCGGCGGCGAGCAGTGCTGCGGGGGCAGCGGGAGCGCCGGCCGCACCCGTGGGTGGGGCGGCTCACCCCTTCATGCCCCCACAGGGGCGCGACTGGACGCAACGGCGGGCGCGGCAGTCGGTGGCTGCCGACGAGGGCAGGCTGCGCGGCACCGGCGGCCAAGGCATGCCCACGGCCGAGCGAGCTCGGCTCGGCTCGCGACCGTACGCAGCGACGAGGACGAGCCGCGGCGTCCGAGGTTGAGCCCGTGTCCGCCGTCCATCGCACGATCTGGGCCATTCATGAGCCTGATCGGACGGCCGAGAAAGACGGGTGACGTGGCCACGTTCTCTTGCCTTCTTTTGGTGCGTAAATCGTGTTAAGAGATACGCCCATGCGTGTACGAGTGCGACTGCGTGGGCCATGCATGCGACCCACGCACGGGCAGTGCCTGTCGTTAAGTTTCTGGTTTGAGCTGCATCGCAATTATTCGCACGTCCGTAGCCAATCAACGACTCCATCATTGTTGTGCCGCCATGTGGATTTTAATCGGTCCAGAGGTTCATCTGCCGGTGAGAGGGACACAATCATGCACGTCAGGAGATCGACTCCACAGTTTCTTTGAATTGTTCGACAGTACTCCGTGTAGGAGAGGCCGGTCTCAATAAGATCTTTTTTGTTGAAGATATCTGTGCACATTTTATTTTGTTTACTCCATGTTGACTTTAATTAATGAGTTATGCCTGCGCATAAACATGCAGCTTTCACTTGTTACTGGTAGTCATCGATATGCCCAGGAGTTGTATAAAAATCTTTGACTCACTGAGGAAACCCCAAAAAGATTACCAAGATATGATAGATATTCTTCAGAGGTAATTTCGGTCTCGTACATCGTATACTCTCTTATGCCATTTTATTGATATCATGGGGAATAACTCCATTTATTTATTTTCTTAGACAATGCTTGGGCTACGTTCGCTAAGAAACACTGTGGTGATTGGATTGTACCTCTAGATATAGTCACATACCCAGTAAGTACTAGCTAGGTCACCGCATCTTTATTTAGTTCAATTCATTATTACCATACTTCATTAGTTGATGATGAATCTTTTTCTCGTAAAATGGTGTCTGCAGCAGGAACTAGGAACAACTTATGTGGATACTACGTTTACGAGTTCTCATGCAGTGCTTGATGAAAACAAGTGAAGAGGTCCTCGAAGTACGTAAAAAATAGACACAATTTATTTATTACCATCGTGTTGATATATATATAATCATATATATTCATACTTTTCCTTTCATTCGAATTGAAGGTTGAATGGATGCAACGAAGGGTCATACGAACTGAACAGATCAAAGCAATGCAAGATTTATTATCAGGATTTCTTATGAAACAGGTCATAGATCCCAATGGCGAGCACTACTAAGACAGAAAAGCATTATTACCTAGTAGCCATAATAAAGATTAGGATTAAATGAAATCCCAAGGACGACATGGGTACAAGCTTTTTGTTACACTTTATTATGTACATATTCCATGCATGTAAAGCTTTTAAAATATTTGTATATATATAGTTTCATATATTTTAGTGTATTATTTACGTATAATGCTCGAACGGAACCTTATACGTATGGACCTATATTAGCAGCGTAGAATTCGTATACAAATAGCTAAAATTGAAACAAAAAGAATTGAATTGAAAAGAAACCATAAAAGAAAAAAGAAAGAAAAGGAAAAAAACATCTTTAGTATCGGTTGGAAACACCAACTGGGACTAAACGTGCCAGCCCCGGAACAAGGTCTGGTGGCCCAATTGTCCCGGTTGGTAATAACAACCTGGACTAAAGGTCCACTTTCAGTCTTGGTTCACAGAATCGGGACCGGGGGGTGGGGGTGGGGGGCGGGGGGTTGAGTTCTGGATTCGCCATTCCGGTTGGAAAACTAGGACTAAAAGGGTTTCCCAACCGGGACCAGTGCTCAGCTGAGATTCAAATGATCAGGAGTGTTGTTTCAGCTTGTCAGTATTAGTTTTTATATTTTATTACAACTTGCAATGCTAAAAATAGATTTGAACACCTTTCAGCCATCAATCTTTTATAGTATGTTTAATCATGCTTTATAGGTGGTTAGCGATGACATTTGCTTCCGACTATCTCAGGCCCCTGAACTGCATTTGGAGATCCGAAGGACTGCTTCTTGACCAAGTGAAAAATTGTCAAGAGACATTGGCAGCTGATCGATGAATTTGGAAGACATACCAACACAACTGCTGCTCCGTTTCTCTGGAAATACTCGGCTTCATCCATAGTAGGAGTAATACAACACATCTTGACCACGGCTTCCTTGGGCGTGGTAGGATGAATGAAAGAAACAAAGTAAGTAAATGCTGGTGAAGAACAAGCCAATAGTGTCAATGACATGGACACTCAGCTAGCTTTTTTCAAAGACCAAGCAACAACACCCCTGCATGCAGAATTTGAAGAACAAGCCAAAGTGCATGGTGTCGCCTCCTGGCATGCACAGGATCGGATCCCCTGAAGACTAATTAACTGTGACATGGACGGATCTTTCATAGAGAATGAGATCAAAACCTGGAAGCTATCAAGCTTGTCGGTGTTTTGTGATCAGGGGTTATTCAGGAGGCAAATCCAGAGAGGCAAAATGGAGTTTGAAGATGCAGATGCCGATGCTTGTCAACCCAAAGGCAGCTAGTTGCAAAAGGATACCAATCACATGTCCTAGAGATACTGCAGGCAGGGACGCCATTCTAGAGGAGCTCCAGCTGAAATACTGCTTGCAGATTGTTGGTTGTACATTTGATTTACTAGGAGTTTGTACTTGATCCCAAAATAATATGTTTGTCTTGTACATGAGATGCCCGGAATTTGGTGAATCTTGAATCTGATTTGTGTTTTTTTCAAGTTTGTAAGCATGATTCATTGGATGATATGCAATTTTCAAGTCCAAAGATTGGGGTTAGCAGACAGTGATGAAATAGGGTAAGTAGTAGTACCTTATTTTCAGGTGTTTTATCATCTTGATCTGCATGTTCATCAGATCGGAAAAGTCATTTGTATTTTTTTTGGTTTTTTTGTTGTTCGTACTGATTATTTCCATGTGCACGTATCCTGTTTTGAGGGGTTGAAAAAAATGACTGAAACACAAACAGGGATCAAATGTTGAGTAGTCACTTTTGGTTCTATGGGCACGTGCCATGGTCTGATTGGTTGAAAAAAACCCGGTCGATCGATGCGTAGTCACTTCTTTAAAAGAAAAATTCAATTGATAGGAGCGGCTAAACCAACCCGTTGATGGCTAGATAGATCCATTTGCAACTCTGCTGCCTGGCCTGGCCATGGCGCTGCCATCACTCCATCTGCTCCTCCTACACGCACAGGCCGGCAAAGCATTATCCTACGTACACGTAGTCCTACAAGCCTGTCTGCCTCTAGGATATGCTCGGCAGCTGCCTCACGTACGTACGTACGTACGCTCCCTCCGTGGATTTGGCGTTCCTGAATTGACATGTCAGCACTGGGTTGATCTGAGAGGCTGGCACTGGCAGTATAGTACGTACTCCGTACTCCTATGCAGGTACTATGGTGATCCATCTAGGCCTCATTTACATGGCTAAAGTTAGAAAAATTTGGCACCGTAGTACTTTCGTTTGTATTTGGTAATTATTGTCCAATCGTAAACTAATTGGTTCAAAAGATTCGTCTCGTGATTTATAATCAAACTGTGCAATTAGTTATTTTTTATCTACATTTACTACACCATGCATGTGTCCCTAGATTCGATGTGACGCAGAGAGCGTAAAAACTAGCAATTTTGAGCCCATCTAAACAAAGATCGAAGAAGTTAGAAAAATTTGGAACGGTAGCATTTCGTTTGTATTTGACAATTATTGTTCAATCATGAACTAAGTAGGCTCAAAAGATTTGTTTCGTGATTTACAACTAAAATGTACAATTAGTTATTTTTTACCTATATTTAATATTGTATGCATGCATCTAAAGATTGATGTGACAGAGGCCTTGTTTAGATTCTAAATTTGGGATCCAAATTTTGCATAGTAAATGTCCCGTCACACTGTAGTAATTTTGTTTTTATTTGGTAATAATTGTCCAAATATTGATTAATTAGGTTTAAAATATTCGTCTCGCAAAGTACAACAAAACTGTGTAATTAGTTTTTGATTTCATCTACATTTAGGGCCTTGTTTAGTTCCTCTCAAAATTCCAAGTTTTTTCACTCTCTCTCCATCACATCAATTTTTAGCCGCTTGCATGGAGTATTAAATGTAGGTAAAAAAAATAACTAATTACACAGTTTAGTTGGAAATCACGAGATGAATCTTTTGAGCGTAGTTGGTCCACGATTGGACAATATTTACCAAATAAGACGAAAGTGGTACTATTCATCGGGTTGAAATTTTTTTTCAATCTAAGCAAGGCCTAGTACTTCATATATGTGCCGACATTTTGATGTGATGGGGAATCTTCTTTTTGTATAGTGGAATTTGGGTATCTAAACAAGGCCAGAGAGAGTAAAAAAATTCTAACTATTAGAGTAAACTAAACAAGGCATAGTAGTACTCTCCTCCGTAGTAGTACATGTCGATTTGTGAGACTGACAGGTAGCACCTCCACTTGAATGCACGGTGGCCGTGCAAGCGCTGTGCCTGCCGGCACAGTTGTTGTACCCACGCTCGCTGGCTCGCTTCGACCGATTGGGAGTTGCATACGGATCGAGCGAGTTGCGTGTGCAGCAGGCACGCGAGAGATTCGCTTCGTGCATGCATGCATCAGCATCTCGTCTCGTGGACACAGCACGAACAGTATACACTGTAGTCCGTGCTACAGGCCGGTCCTTACTACGTACGCATGCATGCATGCAAAGCTGCAGCCCGGTTCGTGTGTCGTCGTGTGGACCATGCATGCGTGCATGCAGGCCACGTCGCATGTCCAAACCCAGCGACGTGGTTTACACAGTGCACCCAGACAGGCAGAGCCGCAAAGGACGTTGCACTGTATAGTACCCTAAAAAACGTACGATCCCTATCAACACCGCAAGCTAGGCAGGTCCCTCCATCTCTAGCTAGTAGCTCTGCGCGTAACATGTGATGAATGAATGTCAAGTTGTCAACAGTGCAGAGAGGAAGAGGATCGGCCAAGGCATGCAATCATGTGGTATAGGAGTAATCGGTAGTACTACTGTACGTACAAACTTTACGGGAGACTCGTACTGTTGTTTGTTCCCAGGCGAGACACGTAGAGTACGGGCGAGATCGCATGCATGGGACGCGTACGCACGCAGGTGCAGTGCATCGGGTACACATAACACATGCATGGCCCAGGGGCGGAGCTACAGGGTGGTCTCTGTGAGCCGCGGACCACCCTGCGCTCACTACTACAGAAACAGTTAACAGTGTCGGCCACATCACTGCCGAAATTAGGACAACCGGCAGTGATGACTCTTCACTGCCGGTTCTAGGCTCTGACAACCAGAAAATTATTGGGGGGTGCGAGAACCGGCAGTGATGACAACTATCACTACCGGTTTGTGCCTCCCGCCGGCAGTGATGACAACTCCACTTATCACTGCCGGTTCAAGCCACGAACTGACAGTGATTTGATTCTATCACTGTCGGTTCTAGGATAGAACCGACAGTGATGAGCCTGACAGCACAAAGTTGTAGCCGTCATCTTCTTCCTCCACTCTTTTATCCCGAGAACAGAGGCGCGCGTTTGGGCCACTCCCTCCAATGTTGCGGTCACCCAAATCCATGAAGCTACCACTTGGATTTGGAAGAATGGCTTGATCTTTTTGCTTTAAGGTTAGTAACCAGCCTCCATTCCTTCGATTTTGTTGCTTAATTAGCTTTGTTTTGATGGCTATAATGCTTGATTCTCATTCTTATTTCTCCATTCTTCTACAGAGCACTTTTCTAATTCATGGCTATAATGCATTGTTAGTATGTGATGTTATAATTGGTTCTTAGGAGTAGAGTAGATTCTTTTACAATGTTGATGAGCACATTAACCCATGTGTCACCAAACAATGCATTGTTTGAGCAGTAGTGGCGGATCTAAGGGGGGGTGGGTGGGCTCCAGCCCCCTAATGACTTGATTTACTACTAGAAACACTGTAGCAAAAATCTCAAATCACCATTGTTTTTAGCCCCCCTTGATTATCATCCTGCATCGGCCACTGGTTTGGAGCTACATTGTTGTTCATGATAATGTCTCCAATTTTAGTATTTATTTAAATTAATGTCTCTATTTTTATGTGGCATGGAGTAGAATAATTGTTCTACAATATTGTGCAATAATTAATTTTTATGGGGCTGCGATTTTTAATTTATATGGGCATTGTTTGGAGCTACATTGTTATTCATGATCATGTCTCCAAATTTAGTCTTTTTTTAAATTAGTGTCTCCATTTTTATGTTGCATGGAGTAGAATAATTGTTCTTCAATATTGTGCAATAATTGTTTCTTATTAAAACTTTCCTATGTTTCCTCTGCCCGGCCCATTTTACCTGTGCAGACATGGATCGAGGGTGGATGTACGATCTGTCATGTACAGACCAATGGTACTTGACGGGCATCGACGATTTCATCAAGCTCGCTAGAGCCAATGCTGGGGACTCACAGCCTGTATTCTGTCCATGCAAAGATTGCAAGAATACGAGAAAATGGGGCGACGTGGAGCATATACGATTGCACTTGATTACCAGGGGGTTCATGAGAGACTACACGATTTGGACTTTGCATGGGGAGGTTGGTCAAAATGTTGCACAAGAAAACAATGATGATGTGCCTATTGATGATGACCAATGCCTAGACGCATTTCTACCTATTGATGATGACCAATGCTACACAGTACCTGTGCCTACCAACGATAATGTGTTTAGGAATACATTAGTTGACGACACAGAGGAAAATGATGGCATTTCACAGTTTCTTCATGATGTGCATGGCGGATTCCTTAGTGCTACACAGTTGAAAAAACTGGAGATCATGAGAAAGGATGCAAAAACACCATTGTATCCGACCTGCCCAATAAGCAAACTGGAAGCCAACATCATGCTATTAGAGTTCAAATCAACGAATGGATTGAGTGATAAAGGCTTCGATAGCTTGTTAGGTATACTGCATAAACTGCTCCCAAAGGGTACCGAGTTACCAGAAAAGACTTACCTGGCCAAGCAAATGATTTGCCCAATCGGCCTCGAGGTTGAGAAAATACACGCGTGTTCCAACGATTGCATATTGTACCGTGGAGAAAAATACAAAGACTTGGATGCGTGTCCCATGTGTAAAGCTCCCCGATACAAGCAAGGGCCGTCAAATCAGGGAAGCAAGACCAGAGGAGGGCCCATAAAGGTCGTATGGTATTTTCCTATAGCTCCACGAGTGCATAGGTTGTTTGTAAATGCAAAGTCAGCCAAACTGTTGCGTTGGCACGGCGAAGAGCGTAAGAAAGATACAATGTTGAGGCACCCCGCCGACGGGTCGGACTGGAGGACTATCAACACTATGTTCTATAAGAACATCGGTGGAGAGGTAAGGCATCTTTGGATAGGTTTGAGCACATATGGGATGAATCCGTTTGACCAGGTTAGAAGCAATCATAGCACTTGGCCAGTGACGCTATGTATATACAACCTTCCACCCTGGCTTTGTATGAAACGGTCATACATCTAGATGCCACTACTAATCCAAGGGCCAAAACAACCTGGTAATGATATCGATGTGCTTCTACAACCAGTGATCGATGAACTACTACAGATGTGGGAGACGGGTGTGAAGGATGTTTGGGATGAGTATAAAAAAGAACATGTCACGATAAAGGTTATACTTATCGCTACAATCACTGACCTGCCAGGGCGAGGTTGCTTGTCTGGAGAGAAGACAAAAGGATACACTGGGTGTGTCGAATGCTTGGACGAGACTGATGCTATACATCTACCAGAAAACAAGAAGATGGTCTATATGGGACACCGTAGGTTCCTACGAAGGGATCACCCTTACCGCAAGAATAGAAAAGATTTTAATGGGACTACTGAGAAACGTGGCCCTCCAAAGTATCGAGACGGGAAACAGATACTTAAACAAGTAAGCAAACTCACAGATGTTGTCCTTGGGAAGGGGGAAGGTGCAGTACCAGCGCCAGCCGGTAGTATCTGGAAGAAAAAATCAATCTTTTGGGAACTACCTTATTGGCCACTTTTGAGTGTACGTCACTGTCTTGATCCAATGCACATAACTAAAAACGTGTGCGGTAACACACTTAACATGTTGATGAACACCGGGGGAACAACAAAGGATTCTCTCGCGACACGCTTGGACATGCAACACCTGGGCCTCAGGAAGGAGTTGCACCCAATAACTCTTGAGGATGGCCACTTGAAACTTCCGGTGGCATCATGGACACTGAAAAAGGAAGAAAAGGCCATGCTTATTTCTTTCTTTAATGATCTCAAAGTGCCAACTGGCTACTGTGCGAACCCGAAGAGGCTAGTTAACATGAGAGAACTTAAGTTTAACTATGGTTGTATGAAGGCCCATGACTGTCATGTCATTATGACTCAGCTGCTCCCAGTTGCCCTACGAGGTATCCTCCCTGACAAGGTCCGTGCCCCAATCATAAAGTTGTGTTCATTCTTCAACGTGATCTCTGAAAAGGTCATTGAAGGGGCCAAGCTAGACCAGCTGAAGCAGGAGATAACCGAGATTCTATGCAGGCTTGAGATGCATTTCCCACCGACTTACTTCGACATATCAGTGCATCTACTTGTTCATCTTGTGGACCAAATTAAAGCCCTTGGCCCAATGTATCTACACCAGATGTTTCCTTTCGAGAGGTTGATGAAAGTTTTCAGGCAGTATGTTAGGAATAGATTCAGACCAGAAGGGAGCATGGTAGAAGGATGGACAACAGAGGAGGCCATTGAGTTCTGCACATATTATATGGACATCAATCGGGTCGGAGTTCCAGTATCTCGTCACGATGGAAGACTAGGGGGCAAAGGAACGATAGGTGAGAAAGCAGTCAAAATAGTCGAAGTGGTTTCCTTCAGACAGGCACACTTCGCTGTTCTCCAACAGGCCGACGGTGTGATGGCATACATTAATGAGCACAAGCAGTTACTGCAAAGTAAGCACATCGGTAGGTCACAGGCTTGGCTTGAGAAAAAACATAAGGAGGAATTCGGTGACTGGTTTCGACGCCGCAGGCTAGGAATGGTGTCGGGATGTCAGCTAGATCTCTTAGCTCCCGGACCTTCGACTACGGTGATGATGTACCAAGGTTATGATATAAATGGTTTTACATTTTACACAAAAAAACAGGATGGAAAGAGCACCAACCAAAATAGTGCCGTTCGTTTCGACGCCCACGATGAATACGGCACGGTGGAGGCAACATACTATGGTTTCATAGATGAGATATGGGAGCTAGACTATGGACGACAGTTGAAGGTCGCTCTTTTCCGTTGCCAGTGGGTCCGGCTAGATGAAATCAACACCGACAATGATGGGTTCACTACCGTTGATCTATCCAAGACCGCATACAGAGATGACCCCTTCGTCCTTGCAAAGGATGTTTTGCAAATCTTCTATGCAAGGGATAACAATACAAAGGGAAGACTACAAGTAGTCATGCAAGGCAAAAGGAAGATTGTCGGTGTTGAAGGAGTGACGGACGAAGAAGAGTACAAAGATTATCAAGAAATGGCTCCTTTTGGGGCAGACATTACCCTACCTATCCTTGAAGAGGGTGACGAACCTGCTTACCTCCGGAGTGATCACGATGAGGCCATCATAGTTAGAATATCATAAACTATGTAATCCTTAATGAAATGTTGTAGATCTTCATTAGTTGAACAACCTTGGTATTCATCACATTTTAAGTTGAGATCACTTTCGATTTCAAATTTAGGCTCGATTTCAAATTTAGTCAAATGAGAAAATAACCCATATAAAAGTTTAGATCTTGGTGAGTTGAACAACTTTGGTATTCATCACTTTCTGAGCTGAAATCATTTAGGGGCTCAAATTCTGGTTTGAACTAGTGAAACATGACAATGAAACATGTGCAACATCTCAAATTCCTGATGTAATCAAGGAGGACAGAGAACCAAATTTTGAGGGAGGTCAATACACCAAGCAGAGAGACTTCTGGGAGGAGTTCAAGGCTTACAAGCTATCCGAAGAGGCCAAGGCATCAAGCGAAAGAAATAGAGCAAACTCACTTAAGGCAAAGGATACTCATCGCCTAGGATCGCGTGGCTATGTACGAAAGATTCCGGAATGGGAAATGGAAGTCCAGAAACTAGAGCAGCGCGGTGTTAGGCCTCAGACAAGCGATTGGCAGCCCAGATCAGTAAACTACCTACTTGCAAGGGAGGCACGATACAATAGTGACGGGAGCCTTAATGCCAGTAGTGAACCCGTCAGCGATCTCCTCCAGAGGATTTCAACCTTAACTGAGGAAGTGAATAGAGGTAACCGCAAGTCCGATAGAGAAAATGACGTGCTCACACAAGCACTTGGAAACAAGGAGCACCCCGGTCGCACTAGAGGAGCCGGGAATGTACCTTGGGTGAAAGCATTCGAAGGTGAATCTTCATCCTATAGGAGCCGGGCGAGGGCTAGAACACAAAGAGAAGAAGAGCTCCAAAGGTTTCGAAAGGAAATCGAAGATAGCATGGAAGCACGGATAGCTGCTCAAGTTGAGGCACGAGTTATGTCAGCTATGCAATCCATGTGTTCGTCACAACCGCAGCCTATCCTGACTTTGAATAGCCCAGTGCCCAAGGGTCGCAGTAGCTGCGGCTCAACCCCTATGCTTGACGAAGAAGAGGTCAATGCTCCTCATCCGGTGGACAACATCACTGGACCTATTAATGTCAGATTATACATCCGTCAGCAGTGGACAAAAGACAAGGTGGCGGTCGGACAAGCATTTCCAAGAGGAGACGGCATCATTCATGGCAAGCCAATGCCACCCGGGTATGCCAGGGTCAGCATTGATAAGATCTTGGATAAGAAGTACAATAAGATACACATTGATTTCCCAGTGGAGGAAGATAGGCCGCGTCTTGTTCACAACTTGGGCACTCATGTGGCTTGGCGCAAACGCTTCATCAAGCTGGATGAGCAGCCATCTTCGGATGATGAGGATGGCAGTGAATCATCGGCATCGCCGCCGCCAAGAGGTTTCTCTCCTCTGCAAGATCCTCATTCTCCCTCTCCTGCCTCGAAAGAGAAGACACCTCCTCCACCGCCAAAGGAGAAAACACCTCCTCTACCTCCTCAACCGCTAAAGGAGAAAACACCTCCTCTACCTCCTCCACCGCCAAAGGAGAAAACACCTCCTCCACCTCCTCCACCTCCTCCACAGCCAAAAGAGAAGACACCTCCTCCTCCTCCGCGAAAATCCAAAGTGCGATCAGGTTCGACCTCGAAACACAAGAGGTCATCAGTTTCGGTTGGTAATGCTCCCCAGACAAGTAAAAAGAAGGTGGATGCTAGCATTACGAGTAAGATGAAGGACCCGATTGTGGAGCCTCCAAGCAAGAAAGCCGCCATTGCCTTCTTTAATCGAATAGCCAGTCTACCTAAGTGGAGACAACAGACCGAATTTGAAAGGCAACACAACAAAGAGAGTAATCAAATTAGAGCTAGAGAAATACACACCAATGAATTGCTAGAGATACAGAACTTGGCCAACAACATGGGCATATCCATGGAGAGGGCCACGGAGTTGTATTACGGAACGAGAGATTTTGAAAAAGCCACGGTCGCATACAAGTATTCAAGAGGCAAACCTTTGGTCGCCACCGAACAAGAGTTTAAAGATTGCCAACATACATGCGACAGTTGCATGATTATTACTCCCTGGATACTGCCAACGGAGACTGTATCGGTTTTGAAGTTTGCATCCCTCCCGGAATGGTTTTTAATCATCCTGAAGAAACGGTGCATACTATTTATTATGAACACCTCTTTCAGCTCTTCCAACGGCGCTCGCTCGATACGCAGATTTTGATGATATGGTCTATGTAAGTACCATACCCTCACAACGTTATAATAAACTACGTGATTTGCATTTGAATATATCATATGTTTATTATGCAGGTGTATGGCGAAATGGTGCCTAAAGAAGCAATTGAGCAATATAGACTTCTTGGATCCCATATTTGTAAATGAGACAACATGCACCGCCCCTGGTGATGATGACTATGTACCAACAAGTTTGAAGATTGAGTTTGAAAGTATGTTCAGAAACAACAAAACAAACGTACTCCTACCCTACAACTGCGAGTATGTGTTCTCGACCCTTATTTTAGTGTTTCTTTTCTTGATATGTCATTCAATAACATGGACTTTGTGATTGCAGCAACCATTTCATCCTCGTAGATATCTATCTTCAAGATTCACATATCGAGGTGTGGGACTCAAAGAAAAAGCCACTTTCTCTTATCGACCCCCTAGTCAAAGTGCTGAATAAGTAAGTGAACCCAATATCACAACACTTTCTAATCACATAGGATATTGTAATGTCCTCGGTCTTCACACTTCATTTACAATGTAACATAGAATGAAGGCATTACCGAATTGGAGAAATCTCGATAGCAAGATGCAAAAGCAATGGAGGGCCCCATTCAGTGTAAAGTATATGGAGGATCTCAAGACCCTAGATCAACCGATGGGGAACAACGAATGCGGGTTCTATGTGATGTGGGCAATGCTAAAATACTTTGGCGCAAAAACAAATAAGGGAGATGACATGGTACGTAGGCATCCCATTTCTATTGTTTTGTCTTACGTTTGTGCATCTCAATATCATCTTGCTTCAATTACAGCGCAGAGCAAACAATCACAACCAGTTGCTAGATTTTGAGATGAGAGGAATTCAAGAGGAGGTAGCAAGGTTTGTATTGGACGAGATATTGACCAAGATAGGATCATTCTCCATTGCGAGGACTAAGAAGTACAAGGCGCAGTACGGAAGAGACCACATTGATAGGCTATTGTAATGCGACTCTTAATTCGATACTTAGAGTTTTTTTTGAAACTTTTGTAATATAAATGTTGATGGGTTTGTATCGTCTTCATTCACATCGATATCAAATTGATCGATAGCAACCACCTCCACCTCCACCTCCCCGACCTCCCACCCCACCACCTCCCCTCGAAATGAAAATAAAACAATTATTAAAATGCAAATTGTGAATACTATATCACTACTGGTTCAAAGATAACCGGCAGTGATAATATAATCTACACAACCGGTTGGTTAAAACAACCGGCAGTGATGGCTCAAGTATCACTGCCGGTTTTTAACACGAACCAGTAGTGATACATGAGCTATCACTGCCGGTTTGGCATAACCGGCAGTGATGTGATCAGCTCATCACTGCCGAGTTGGTTATGGCGGTTCAAAATCCGCCAGTGAAGGGGGGTTTTGAACCGCCAGTGATGTTCATCTCTGCTGTAGTGGCTCAACCAAACCAAAGCCCATCGGTAGAGTTGGGACTGGAGAGTTCAGCCTGTATGCGGCTCGGCCTTCTGTGCGTACTGCCTCCGGCCATCGTCGATCGTGTGGGAGTTCGCGTATTCGTGTTAGACGGCGCCCCGCAGCCCATTCCTATTCTTCTCCATGCGGTCGGGCGGTCATGCCGTTGGGGCGGGCGACGCTGTGATGGCGAGCGCAGCCATCGGTCAGCTGCGATGCAACTTCACGACGGCAAACACTGAGAAGCTGCCCAGCTGGTACGTGCATCTAAATCCTTAGATGAAGACAAATCTGACAACTGCTAAGCCAAAGCCAATTGGCCTGCTGCGGTGCTGCTCTATCCTCCTTTAGTCACGCACTCACGTTTCTCCTGGCATGTAAAACTGATTTAGGTTCTAGACTTCTAGGGTTTTGGATTATTGGAGGATATTTTTTGTGTGCAATGTTGAACTATATTATTCCAATTGCATATTTTGTGCAGTATTGAATTATTAAATTATTAGTTTGGTAAATTGAAACGTTATATAATTCTCTTGCATATTTGTTGAAACATGAAGATGAGTGGTGATATTTCTTCCCATTTTCAGAATTATATGCATCAAAGAAGTAGTCACACCGTTCCAAAAAAAAAGATGACATAGTGTTTTTCAACTATTAAGGGTATGTAATAATTCAATTCTACGTTAAAAAAGATATACTCGTCTATTTTATGAGGTCCGTATGTCCTCTTTGTCTTATTGTGTTTCGTAATTTATATTCTTGTATACCGATATGCTAAATTTATATGGGTAAAAAAAGATTAAGTAATGGATCACTTAGCTACGCCACTGATGGCCATGGCCTGCCTGTCTGTCTGTGTGTCGCCGTGTAACCCGTCCGTTGGGCTGCATGGTCACCCCCAACACCGATCGACCGCCGCTACTGTTGCACGTGCAGCTGTTCGTTTCGCTGTTCCGTATCGCTTTATTACAACGTACTATACAAGTACTACGTACCCCATCCATCGCGCAGCGTCCCGTGCACGGTGCATCGGTACTGTATTATACATAGTCGACCGAGACCGGCGAGGCTCAGGATAGATGCATCCACGAATTACTGCTACTACGTACCTGTGATATGCGTAAAAGTACAGTCCCCTTGAAAAGCTACGTACGGAGTACTGTATCTCTACCTTAATAATACAAGAGGCAAAATTTCAGCTTTTTTTTTTATCTGGAAATTTTTTCGTCTGTCCTCTCTAATCCAATCCGTCTCGTACTCACAGTCACAATCTACTGAAAAGCCCCCTTTGATGGCCTCCTGTACAAAATCCAATAACTTCAATCTACAGTTGACGTTCCTTCCCCAAACACATATATAGATGGACCTAGATCTCCGTGGGATCTTCTTCCCAAAATCGAATCCAATGTAATACAAAATCGAATACCAACAAGACTATAAACCATCGGCATCTCATGTCACCACTACTCATCAAATCAAAGCAAGATAGAATAGATCGAATCGAGGCCACCACAATATCTTCACGAATCGATCGAAGAGAAACTAGAGAAAGATTTGAATCGAGGAAAATCAGAGAAAAATCAAACACAGACGGGTCGCGCCTCCAGGCCGCCCGGGGCGCCCGCGCCGCCGCCTCCAAGCCGCCAGCCAAGTACGCCGGCGCTGCCACCTCTTCCCTCGTCGGCCAGGGTGCCCGCGCCGTCACCTCCCCCCATGTGCGTGGCCAGCGGCACGCGCACCTAGCCAGGTCTTCCTTGCGTGCCGGACAGGGCCAGGCGTGCGCCCATGGTCCCATTTGCCCCGGCCGCGTGGGTGGAGTCCGGCGCAGGGAGCGGTGCAGGCGGCGCAAGTGGAGGCCGGCGCGGGGAGCAGCAAGGCAACGCGAGCGGAGGCCGGCGTGGGGAGCGTTGGAGGCCACGCGATGCGGCAAGCAGAAGCTGGCGTGGGGAGGCAGTGCGAGGCCACGAGTAGAGGCCGGCGTGGGGAGCGTAGCAGAGGTGACGCGGGTAGAGAGATCGGCTTGGGGTAGAGGGCGTAGAGAGGCCGAGAATCCTCGCGGATGTCGCTATCTCTGGCTACGCCCGGACATCACGTAACTTTGTCGCTGCATGCTCTTGTTGCTTTCTTGGTGTGCACCACCAACGTGCATGTCTGCGCTGTCCCATAACGATCGTCACGATCGGTACTACTCCAACTCTGCACGAATCCTTCCTTTATTGTAAGGTTGCGGAAACCAGCAACAGCAACCCCACAAAACCCGCTACGTAGGTAGCTTAGTACAAATTTTGAGCGTCATTGAGGTTTACTTCTCACTCTAATATTAACAGCTACAGCCTACTATATACGGGCATGCAGCCCGTGGCACGACGGCCCGGCAAGAAGACCATATTTTTGGCCCCGCACGAGCACAGCCCGGCCTGGTGGTGAGCGGGCCCGGGCTGGTACGGCCCGGTACAAAGGGATGTTCCTAGCCCGCACCCCAGGCATGCGGGCTGGCCTGGCACGGCCCATAAATTGGTGAGAGGCCCCGTGGCGGCTCGGTGTTCTCCTTGGCCAGCTAAGAGCCCCCTCTCTCCCGGGCCTGCTAAGAGCCGCACTCTCTCCCTCCCTAGCCGGCTAAGGCCCGAAGGCTGGCCCCTAACCCTAACTCTCCCGATGACACACTCTCTCCTTTCCCTAATCCTCGCGCGAGGCAGCGACACCCGCTCACGCCCCACTCACTCACGACTACGCGGTCGTGCCTCACTCGCCGTCGAAGCCGAGTCGTGGACTCACGCACCCGCTCGCCTCCTTCCCCTCCTGCGAGCATGACGCGCCCGATGCTGTCTCCCCCCTCCCGCCCTTCTCTCTTGATTCGTGCAAATGGGCACCGCCGCAGCACGGCCTGCGGCCATTTCCGCCTTGACCCTCGAGTGTCGTCATCCCTCTCCTCTTCCCTCCTCCGGTCCTCCCTCTCTGGCATGGGCGCCGCCGCCGCTGGCGGCCAGTGGCCCCCTCGACCCCGCGCCTCTCCACCGCCTCTTCGCCTCCTTCATGGCCTCGAGCGCTGTCACAGAACCTCCTAATTATGATGGCCCACAAGTACACGTCATTGCCATAATGACCTCTGACAGTCGTACTTATGTTCACCATAACGTAAAAGGCATGCTTTCCTCCGAACAGGATCCAATCACAGGAGTATCGTAATATTACAACAGTTTATTCAAAATATTCAACAGAGTAAAGTAGCGGAAGTCTTACAATAACATAGGTTTACAAACCAGTTTTCAAACTTCAAACCTTATGTAACATTATTACAAACCATTAGTAGAGAAGTATCGGTAGTAACTTTATTACAACACCCAAACGAGATGCCTTGCCCAAAGGCCACACAGTCTACTCATCGTCGCTTTCTTCAACCACGACGGTCATGCAACAAGGCTCGAAGCAGACTTGTTCATGAACCGCACCTGCAACAAGGGGTTCAACAAACCCTGAGTACAAAAGTACTCAACAAGACTTACCCGACTAAGATAAAGACTCCAAGGGCATGCTAGCTTTAGGGAATCAAGGTATGGGTAAATCAGAATCAAGATTTTCTTTTGCAGAAAAGCTTACTAAGGTAAGTCCTTATCTTCAACATTTTACTTTTACCATTGATGGTTCATTAACCAAATCTAGGTGATTCTGATCTAGATCAAAGTAATTATCATCCAAACCTTTCTTATTCTTTCTTTCAATTCCAGTTCTTAACTACGATGTTGGTGCAAGGCCAAGACTCCTTTCTCGTAGAGTAACGACGATTCGAACCGCTTCATATACCCAGCTGGGGATTCCTAACCACACGACATATGTAGAACCGAATCTAGCATATATCAACTCTTACCCGAATAACCCAAAACCAGAACGTGTCCATCGCCACCCGAGAGCACAGTACTCCTCGAACCCGGCCACATTCTAGCCCCGAGGGTACACGTTACTCTCGCCATCTCTCCACTCCCAGTGCGAGGTTAGACGTTCTCGTAATGGACTAGCCAAAGTAAGGCTTACCCGACAGGGGCACATGGCTAGTACTAATAAAAACTCCATGACGCGAGGGCCAACAACGTACGGTCCTTAACTGATAAGGCGGAAACAATACATTGGGATTCCTCTCCCAATGCACGTTAGCAGTGGCCAAACCACCCGCCCGATCTTACAAGTTCATTCACATATTTCATTATTCATTCAGAATGCCGTCATGGCTATGTAAACATTTCATTTAAAAGCTTAACTTCTAAGCATAGCGAAGCATACTACGCATTTTCTGTAAAACAGGTATCAAGGTAGTATTGCAATAATCAAGGATGATAATGCAGCAATTAGGTTATCACGCAACTCCTAATTACTTAATGCAATAAACCATAATATAAATAATAAAACATTTGTAAAATTCAAGGTAGGGTTTAAATGCACCGGGGCTTGCCTTGCTCGGACACGACGACTGACTCAGACTCGGAGACTCCAACGTCTGGTCCGGAACCCACTGACGCTCGCTCTTCTCCGGAAGCTTGCTCGACGACTTCGGCTTCTTCGAAAGCGGTGACTACACGAATACATATCATGCTTTAACATGATGCTCAATGATAAACATGATGCTTGATGATAACATGCCACGTTTTTTATTCGAGTACAACTTCCCTTCACGGTACAGTCGTAAACAGAAAACCTACTAACTAGTAGCAACGAGTTTCCGCGATACCAGCTTTTAACCTAACAAGTTACTAACGAGCTCAATCATGAAATTAAAGTGCCAGAGATCACAAAGGATAGTGACATAAGGACATCACTCAATCAAAAGGCACACAACACTTAAAGTTCTCAAATTAACATTTATTTTCTATTTAAATAATTAGGGCATAATTAGAAATTGATCAAACTTTATCTAAACAAGTTCAAACTTTTTCTATGGGTTAACAATGATTTATAACAGTGCCATAATTAATTTCATAAATTTTGGATAAATAAATTAATTATTAAAATTACTGGAAGTTGCATTTAATCTTTATTGGAACCAATTATTTCTACTGCATAAAGTATTCAAATTCATGATTTAATATTTTTCCTATATAGTTTATACATTGAGAAGCTTATACAAAAATTTTCATGAATTTTGGAACTCTACACAATTTTTAAACAAATAAACAAATAACAACACTATTCATTTATTTGAAAAAGAAAAACAAAAACAAAACCGAACTCGGGCTGCTTCTCCTCTTCTCTCCGATTCGGCCCAGCTCAACCGGCCCGCTCACGCGTCCGCGCGCGCGCTCGCGACCGGCCCAGCCGCGGCCCAGCCCAGCGCTCGCCCGCGCCCGCGTCTCTCTCTCTCGCGCTCGCTGACAACACGGTCCCACTTGTCATCCCTCACCTCCCGCTCGACGGCTCGCTCCCGCGCGCTCGTGCGCTTGCCCGCGGTGGCCGGCCGACGACCGATGACCCAAACGACAAACCGACTTCACCAACACTAACTACACTATCCCACGGTTCCATTTTACTAGTTTGCCCCACGGTTCGAGCTCCGGTGACCCATCACCGACGACGATGGCGGCACGGCAACCACGGTGACCGGCTAGCCGACGACACAAAGGTGCAAAGCTTAAACTAACTGGCCAGGGAGCATCAGGGGCGTACCACGATCACAGAGGCGTGATCGGTTGAAGCGGAGAGGCACTGGAGGCGGCTGGCGACGGTGGCGGGGCTCAACCGGGACGGCGGCGACCCGAGGTGGAAGACGACGGCTCCCCGGCGATCCAGGCGGAATTGGGCTAGCCCAACTGGTTCACGAGATGTGCAAGGATGAGGCGGAGTGATTGGCGAGATGGATATGGCTGCGGTGGAGCAGGGAGGGCGAATTTGGCCGGAGAAAGGAGGACGGTGGCGGCGGCGATGGTGAAAACCGACGGCGACAGTGGTGATGCCGGTCCTTTTATAGAGCTGTGAAGCAAAGGAAGCAGCTGGAGAGCGAGAAACGGTCCCTGTGGTCGCGGTGGCAAACTGGAAGACCGTGGAAGCGGCCAGCGCGACGTCGGCGGCTCGCCGGCGCCCATGCCGCGCGCTGCCGGTGTGTGATTCGCCGGTGCACTGTAGCTCCCCTCCCTAAAATTTTGAAATTCAAACTGTTTTCTCAAATTACTCACAAATTTGTATAATAACTTGAAAATCTTCCAATGTATGAAATCTTCAGAATTTCAAGCTCTACAAGTTTGATATTGAACACATTTTAAAATTCTGCTTAGATTTTGAAATTTAAGTTTAAATTCAAAAAGGGACACATTTTTCAGATTTGGTAATTTAGCAATTACTTTTGATTTTATATTGAAACTTCAAAATCTCCAAACATCAAAGTTGTTTATCTTGACCAGACCTACAACTTTTCTGTTCAAAACTTTTTCAAATTCAGCCTCCATTTTAAAATCTTAGTTTGGGGACAAAAATGATTTAAAACTGAAATTTTCTTATTTTCAAAATTACTCCACATTTTACACTAAAACTTTGAAAACTCAAAACACCAAAGTTGTAGCCCTTGAAAAGTTCTACCAACTTGGTGTTGAACTTTTTCCCAAATTTTGTTTAGATTTTGAATTATTTCAAAAGGGGTAAAACAGGGTTTTGAAATTTAGGGTTTTTGGAGGGATTTCAAATTGGAATTTGTTTCTACTTTAATTTGTGATTACTTAGTGATCAAAACCTCACCCAAGGGCATCATTTGGACCAACATGACATGGTTGACCAAATGTCACTCTTGGTTGACCAATTTACTTTCGAAATTGTTTTACATTTCTCCCCAGATTTGAATTCGAATTCGAATCGGAAAACTCGTGACAAGTTTTGGGACTCCAATTCAAACTCAAATTTGGAGCTTCATTTTAGATGTTGTACTTGAGCTCATACCCTACATTTGGCACTAGTGTGCAACACAGTCGCGCACCTCAAATTACGCAGGGCATGGACTAAGTATTTACGGTGGTATTCGAAAGTAGGGTTTTCGATTTCGGAGCACACCACAGAGAAACACATTCAACCTAATGAAGTAAACTCGTTTTAGTTGATGCATAACAATGTTAACCTAACAGGTATGATTAGCAATGCATTATGATGACATGGCAGATTAATTAGCACTATAACACCCGGGGTGTTACAAGCGCCAGCGTCAGCGGGCCTCGGGCTAGCTTGGCCTTCTCGGCAGTGTAGGATCACTAGAGCGCCTAAAGGGGGTGTGTTGGGATAGGGATATCTCGACAGAGTTAGTGCGCAGAGAGGGAGCTCGCTGTTGTTCCGCACTCGGGTGGTGAAGGCCCCGCATAAGGGCGAAGGCCTTCGACTGACGGTGGTACAGAAATCGAAGCACGACTCAGGTGATTATTGAAGTGACAATTAGGGTTACAGGCCACTCAAATTCCTCTCTCCTCTCCTCAGGGATGAGCTCCCCTTTTATAGAGTACGATTACAATTGTTTGGTGGTACAAAACTGCCTCTGTGACAACTACGGCATATGCTGGAATATTCTGCTCTCTTATACATCCTCTCGAGGGCACCTAAGTCTTTTACCCCTATACGCCCTCTTGCTAATGGGCCCTTGTTGATACTGATGTTTCGGCCCATGGAGAAGCTGAGCCAATAGTCTTTGCACGATCTTCACTGAGCGTCACCCTTCGCACGATCTTTAATGTCTTTGGCGCGAAGGCTTTTGTCAGCTATTTTGTCGACGATAGCACCATCTGTGGTGCAAAGGCCGCCTGTCGCCATTCTTGGTGCAGAGGCTTCTGTCAGCCATTTCGCCGATGCTGGCGCCACTCGTGGTGCGAAGGCCGCTTTGCCGCCGTTCTTGGTGCGAAGACTTCTGTCGGCTATTTGGTGCCACTCATAGTGCAAAGGCCTCATTGCTGCCGTTCTTGGTGCGAAGACTTCTGCCGGCTGTTTCGTGGACCTTGGCGCTACTCGCGGTGCAAAGGCCTCTTTGCCACTGTTCTTGGTGCGAAGACTTCTGTCGGTTGTTTTGCAGACCTTGGTGCCACTCGCGGTGCAAAGGCCTCTTTGCCGCAAAGACTCCTGTCGGTTGTTTCATCGAGTGAATGGATCATCTATATTCACCACAAGAGAGGTCTTTTGGGGGTTAATTTTGTCGGTAAGACCTTCGATCGCAAGGTATTTTCCCCAACAAGGTGAATAGGCCTGTAAAAATTCAACTCGAACAAACATCAAATTGAACTGTGGCACTACCACACCTGCAGAAAGCTCGAGCTCACAGTTTAAAAACTAGTGAATGAAATTTAGATCGGGTAAATTTCTTACCTTCCTGCATTGGTGTAGGTCACAGATCAATAGCTAGAAGTGGTGGGAGCACCACACACAAGTAGATCGGCCTCAAACCCTAGAAATCACTTCAACAACAAGTAAAGCAACACAAGCACAAGTGACACAAGGATTTATCCCGTGGTTCAGGTCGCCACTAAGGCTTGCCTAAGTCAACATTGTTGAGGTATGCCACTAAGGCCTGCCATTAAGGCTTAGGCTTTGCAACCCTACCTCGTTCTCAAGTCAATAGAGTGAACTCTTGAGATGAGGGGTGATTTTACTAGCTGCAAGAGGTGGTTACAAACCTCCCGAGGCTGCCAGAAGCTTGGCAAGCTCACCGAGCGATGCTCTAGCCAGCTAGGAGCCAAGCTCCAAGAGTAACAAACACAGCCGCCAGCCAAAATATGAACCAAATGCTCTTTAGACTTTGAGAATCAATGGATCTGCTCTCTAATCGAGTTTTAGAGCCTTTTCTCTCAAGTTTTGATGGTGAAATCACAAGAAATGTTTGAGAGCTTGAAGAGCACCAATGGAGGAGAGAGAGATGAGCACTTGCTATTTTTTGTCGGTCTAAACCGTTGGGGAAGAAGAGAGAGGCGTTGGAGAAGGCAGGGGAAAGTATAAATACCCCCTGCTTTCCAACGATCACTTAAGTGCAGCAGTGCCACCCTTAGTGCGGTAGTGCCGGGGTGTGGCACTGCCTCTCTCTAGGTGCGGCACTACAACGCCCAGCAAGACAGCAAAGGTGTGCGAGTTGTTGAGCTGGCTGTCTTGGCTGAGGTGTGAGGATGTTATGTGTAAAGATTGAGCATTTGGTTGCACACTTTTAACCAGCTGTAGTATGTTCCTTTATAGTATAGCTTTTCCTATACTCAAATTCAAAAGATAAAAATAAATTAAACCTCTTATGAGCTCTTTGCCGTCCATTGAAGTAATTGAGGGCTCCTCCTTTCCATGTAACATCCTCTACTGTTAATTCCCTGCTTGTCATCTTGATAAAACTCATTAGTCCTATAATTAGGTGGTCATCAACACCAAAACCCACACTATGGCTTGATTGCACTTACAGGCAGGTCGTGCCTAGGCCGTCAGTCAAGCACGACGCCCCGCTCGGCACGGCCCGGTAGGCACAGCATGCCGTGTCGGCCCGACTCCCTTCGGGCCATGCCTGGCCGGGACAGCCCGTTGCCCATCTATCCTGCCTATTGGACGTAATACCGTATTCCTAAATATTAAGGCCTTGTTTGAATGCAAGTGTATCTACTCCAATCCACGTGTGTTGAAGTGGAACGAAATAGAACTTAGTTTAATTCCACTCCAATCCACTTCAACACATGTGGATTTAGATGAACACATACGCATTCAAACAAGGCCTAAAGTCGAAGACTTGAAGTGAATCTAGTGTGCTGTATTTTCTAAGTATATATAAGAACAACGGGTGGGTGTTAAAATGCCTAAATATTGCCATGCGTTTAGGCTCCATTTCATCCGGCTAAAGTTTTAAAGACCAGAATAGTTGGGGAAGGTGGCTTAATTAAAAGTTTTTAAAAGCTATATATAAATTAGACCATTACATAGGAGACAACATTTTTACACGATTGCTAAGCAACACTCGGTTGTTTTAGCAGCTCCCCACCCACGCGATTTTGATGCCCTTGGATCCACCCGTGCCCGCAGCTCCTTCCTTCCTCCCCTCTGGTGGCGGTGGCGGCTGAGCTCGCGAGCACCGACGAGGTAGGCGTCCTCCTCCTCCTCCTCCACCGGAGACGAAGACGACGACAGCGTAGTGGCTAGGGTTTCGGCAAGCTTTGCACCTCTTTCCTCCAACTCCGGCAGGTATAGAAGCGGCCGGTTGGGGGTAGGCAAGCAGGGCAGGAGATGGGGATGGTGGCTGGGCGGTTTAGGAGAGCTGGCGGTGGTAGGGGCGGTACAGGGCAGGTCGGGGCTGGGGAGGCTCCCTAGAGCTGGAGAAGACGGCGGTGGTGGGGTGGGGGAGGGGAGTTTCCAGCGAACCCTAGTGCCCACGGTAGGGCGGTGGTCGGCGGCAAGGGCGACGATGACGAGAAGTGGGGGGTGCTTGACGGCGAGGATGGCACAGATGGCTAGATCCGCGAGGAGGAGGATGAGGAGGAGGCCGCCATGGCCGCCGCCGGAGAGCTCGTCGGCGGCAAGGGCGACGAGGAGGTGGTGGGGGGCGCCGGAGCGAGAAAGACAGGCGTGCGGGAGAAATCTAGTGGGGAGAAGGGAGAAACACTCGGTTTCTCCCTAGGCAGACTCCATTTTTAAGCAACTTTCCGTTCTCTTGCTGTCTCAGATATCACCTTAATCTCTAGGCTAAAATCGATTTTTTTGATTAAAAATTTGAACACATGTTCGTAAAATCGTGATGAGAGTAGTTAATATCCCGATTTGTGGTAAACAGCGCCAAAAGAAAGTACTGTAAACAACCACAGGAATCCACTATCTTTGAATGCGCACATACCTGCTTGGGTGCAAACCACCTCGAGAGAAGAAGCAAAAACAAATGACAGTAGCCAATACTGTATGTACGACATGATGCAGTTGGATCAGTTCCCACATGGCCACATCCGCACCACCACCCACCGCTCCGACCTGGCGCGTCTGGGTGGCGACTGGCGCCGCATGCCATGCCGGCCTCCTGCTGCTGGTGGACTGGACGGAACTGCACTGTTGGCTGTTTGCACAGCTCGCGGCGTGGGCCCTCGCGTGGTTGCCATCACTTATTATCTGGCCTCCTCGTCAAGATCTCCTTTTGAGACACGGCCCGGTCCGCAGGGGATGGATCGTCCCGTTTAGAGTGGAACGGAAGGCATGCATAAACAAAGCGTGGTGACATGTGCACGGGCGTACGGCGACACTGGACTGGACGATGAAACAAAAGCCGGCAGGGCCCGGCCGCCCCCGCCCTAGAAAAAGGCTCGGGCGCACTGGGGGGACGAACGGACGAGCCGGGGGCACCGGGCCACCGCCGCGTTGCCCTGCATCACATGCTGCTCTGCGGCAGCAAGCATCCACTTGCTTTCATTTTGTCCATCGGTGCGGTGCGGTGCGGTGGGCCGGCCGGCGACAACTTTTTCGTCCGCACATTGCGCCTGCAGACAGACGACGGAGTCCGGAAAGGGACGCCGGTGGAGATCGCCGGATCTCGAGACTCCCATTCGTTTAGTGCCAAAGCATCCTCATTATCATTAACTAATCCAGCTTATTATTCAAACATGCTGTTAGGACTGCAGGCTCACGCGTTCACACCGGCCTCCTCACACACCCGCACCACTGCCAGCAACAGCAGCGTGTGCGTGGTCCACCGTACCCCGGCAACCCTTTTCGGACGGGATCCGCTTGTCTTGGCCGTTGGGACGCCCGCCATTATCGCGCCACTTTAAACACCACAGTACCACTGCCTGCCAATCTAGGGTAATCATTTTAAACACAGTACGGAGCTGTTACTGGTAACCGGCCCCCATTAATTAGCGGTAACCGTACCTGCACGCGTGCATGCATGCATGCGGATGCAACGCAACGCATCCAACCCAACCGCGCGGGCCCCAGCACCCTCCCATCCCGGCCATGATGGCCCCATCCAGTCGCGAGTCGCGACGCCCCGTCCACGACGTCCGACCATGGCGTGGCGTCGCCACCCCGCGATATATATATAACCGCGCCTGCAGGCTCCATCCGTCCATCATCATCCATCGCCCACGCCTCTCCCCTTCCTTGACGCCATGGCCGTGCAAGCGCAGTTCGGCGGCCTCGTGCTCCCGCCCTTCGCGGCCGAGGAGCAGATGCGGGCGCTCAAAGACTACGGCGCGCTCCTGTCCGCCGCGGCGGCGACGCCCGGCGGCGATGATGGCTACGCGTGGCAGCAGTACGACTACTGCGCCGCGCAGAGCGAGCTCACGTGCAACGGCGGCGGCGCCGGCGGGGCAGTCATGCCCGCGCCCTCGCGCAAGCGCGGCAGGGAGGACGAGCTCCGGCACTACAACTTGCCTCTCCCGGGGATGCGGTCGCCCGCGGACTGGACGGCATCGACGAGCGGCCGGGCCGATGCTTCCGCGGCAGAGGACGCGCTGGCGTCGGAGCTGCTGTGGCAGCACGGCGCGGCGGAGGTGGACGCGCTGGTGCGGGCCGAGTGCGACCGCCTGCGCGCGGGGCTGGAGCTGGCGCGCAAACGGCAGCGCCGGGCGCTGGTCCATGCGGCGGCCGCGTCCGGCTTGGCGCGGCGGGTGCGGGACGCGGAGGCGCAGCTGGAGGCCGCGCGGCGGCGCGCCGCGGAGCTCGAGGAGCGGGTCCGGCACGCGGCCGCGGAGGCGCAGGCGTGGTGCGGCGTCGCGCAGGGCAACGAGGCCGTCGCCGCGGGGCTGCGCGCCACGCTCGACGCGCTCCTCCTCCGCTCGTCCTCGGCCGCCGCCGCCGCTGCCGAGGGATTCGGCGAATCCGAGCCCGACGACGCGCAGTCGTGCTGCTGCTACGTTGAGGCGCCGGACACCGCCGCCGCCACGGCCACGGCCTCGTCGTCGCCTTGGAACGGCAAGTGGGCGTGCAGGGCGTGCGGCGAGGGCGAGGTGTCGGTGCTGGTGCTGCCGTGCCGGCACCTGTGCCTGTGCAAGGCGTGCGAGCCGCGGACGGACGCCTGCCCCGCCTGCCTCGGCGCCAAGAACGCGTCCCTCCACATCGCGCCCAACTGATCCGGCCACCGTGCACCTGCCTTTGCTTGGCGCGTCATCTGGATTTGCGCCGCCGTAGGACTCGTGAACTAACTTAGATGAGTAATTAGGAGTATTCAGTTATTAGATTGGATAGATTCAATCTCGTTTGGTTTGGTTTGGTTTGGTTTGTTCTCTCTTCTTTTTGATGGACGATTGAATGAAAAATGATAAAAAAGACGAGTTGTCAAGTAAACGAGCCATTTTCATCCTGTCTTCTCAGCGTATTTGTCGTTTGTTCTGGTTTGACGCCAAGTAGCAGTAGGGCTCACTACCTCATTTTTTTTCGGTTATGATTTTAAGCAGGTATATGCCATATTTAAGTTAATATAATACTACTTATTTGATACTTCTTCCGTTGTTAATAAATTATTAATCCATATATAGAAAGAGAGACTATAAATGACATCTCTTATATGAATAAGACTAAAAGGATGAATATTAAATGATAGGAAGTGCTAGGAAGTGAAATAGAATGAAATAGAGCCACCTTGGACTTCCCTATGAAATGTGGCATGGAACAGAGCCACTACGAAGGAACTAGGGGAGTTACGAAAGAGCCCCTGTCTTAGGGCGCCTACTCCCTCCATTCCTTATTATCTGTCGCCGTTGGTGTGCGTACCACAAGTTTGACTCAATTTATAGAAAATATGTGCAATATTTGTATCTCCAAATAAATTTATTAGAAAACTAGATTCAAAGACCTTTTCGATGATACTAATTATGTACCATAAATATTAATATTTTTTAATATATATTTAGTCAAAGTTATTTCTTGAAAAGCGCAAATGACAGATATTTAGAGACAGATGGAGTAGTCTTCAAGCTCTTTTTCAATGTGAATTGTAACTTACTCCCTCCGTCCCAGAAAAAGTGTCGTTTTAGGTTTTTCAGACATCGTGTTTGACTGTTCGTCTTATTCAAAAAATTTTAATAAATATTATTTATTTTGTTATGACTTATTTTATCATTAAAGATACTTCAATAATGATTTATTTATTTTATAATTTGCATAAAATTTTTGAATAAGACGAACGGTCAAACACGATGTCTGAAAAACCTAAAACGACACTTTTTCTGGGACGGAGGGAGTACTCCAAGGAGTGTTTACTTTCCTGGCCAGCCTGATACAGATTTGACATCGTTCTTCTTAGAGTTGTCTTTAATTATTTTTCTTAAGTTTGATCAAACTATAGAAAAGCGTACCAAGATTTATGATATTGAATTAGTATCATTAGATGCATTATAAACTAAGTTTTCATAATATGTTTATTTCGAGTTATAAATATTTGTAATTATTTTATAAATTCAATTAAACTTTAAAATACTTGACGTAAGATAGCTTTAGGAATTGGCTTATCGACCGAAGTATCTTATTTACTATCATTTTTTTAAAAAAAAATTGATCAAACTAAATATCGATGGTTGCCACTGTAGGTAGAGTTACGTTCATTTTGACAGCGGCTATCCTTCTCGGTTGCTGCCTACGTACGTGCTGTCACGATCTAATCTGCCACGCTTTCCGAAGAAAAAAAAAAATCGGTGAGGACCATCTCCTTCCGTTTCCGAGGTGACCTGGTGCGGGCGTGGGGGTGGAGCATACAATAGGTTGCGCACGGACAAACGCAGTGGATGCCGTGCCGTGAGTGGATGTGGATGTGGATGTGGATGTGGTGTGCAGTAGAGAAACAGTTGTTGCCGCATGGGTGGCTGCGGCCTGCGGCTATGCTGTGCTCTGGTCAGCGGCAGCTTTTGGTTGTTGCTGCTGCCTGCGATCCAACCAACGTGACTGCATGCAGTTGGAGTTCTTTAGCGGCATTGGGGGCCCAATGCTTTGCCGTGGCCTCAGACCGTCAGACGTGCACACAAATTTACCTGTCCTGCGCAGCACAAGTGCACAAGTGGGTGGGATGGCCCTAAAGAAAAAGAAAACAGCGGTAACAAATCCTCATCTCCTCCTGCCGGTAACCTAATTAACACTACTCTATTCTGATCACGTCTAATCTAGTCCTAGTAACCTACTGCCCTAGTAGTACAGTAAGTAAAGCGCTCATCAGGACGGCCGGCGCCTGTGCTCGGTGCTAGGTTCCCAACTGCACGAGCACGACGGAGCGGGGAAGCCTGGCCTGCCGCTGCCGGCGCGGGTGCCGGGCGGGCGCACGCACGCACGCATGCTCGCCAGGACCAAGACTTTGATCGCCTGGCCGTTGAATAAAGCCTAGCGGTGCGCTCCCTTAGGGCAGTCTCAATGGGACGTTTCTAGACGTAGATTCCAAGAGAGAAAAAGGACAATTAATGTCTAGTAGAAACTATCTCACTCAACCTATGGTTTCTAAAGTACAGTTAATACAAATGATAAATTAAATACAACATAAAAAGAGAGTAGATCAATTGTGACAATCAGCCATGTTGCCCACGGTGTTTTCTGAACACACTTTCATCACACGACAGCAAACAATGATAATATTTTTGCAGCCAGTAAACATGTTGACTCTACTGGATAAATAAAAGCAGCACAAACTTTATACTAACACATATCATATTATGACTTTGCTGCATAGATCTACTCACAAGGATTCCAAAACATATTCATTTGCTATTTTACGATTTTTCTACGAATTACTATGAATTAAACAAGATTCAGCCGATTTATATACAAACAGGAAAACAAAAGAAAAATGCTTTTTCATCGGGAACCCTGGAGTTTCTATAAATCAACCAAGCCCAGATTAAGAAACACCTCTCTCACACACTTTTACAAAGTGAACGCAGTAAAGAGTTTCTATTTGCATCCGTGCCCTTTTTCTTCCTCAACGATCGCAACACGCGGGGAAGCGATGGCTTCAGGCGACGGGGTCGCCGGCGGTGGCCACGGAGGGGCCATGCGGCCGACCAGCAGCTGTGCGCGGCAGGCTTGGGCTCGTCCTAGGACTCGCCGAGTCGCCCGTGACCGGCATAGCGCGCTGGCAGCAGCGTGAGGGCGGCAACGGCGCTGGAGAAGCGGAGGCCGAGCGCGCCGGAGCAGGCCGGCCGTGGCAGCGCACACGATCCGTGTCAATACCCATAGAAACGAGTCGTTTCTCCCCAGTGGCTTTTCCGTCGTTTCTTCATGCCTCGTTGCTAGCGTCGACGTCGTTCCGTGAGGGAGAAACGGTTTCTTCGTTTTACACTCTCTGTCTTCATTAATTCTATTGCCACATCAGCAAAATAATGAGTTGTCAAGATAATTAATAGAGATAGAAACTATCATTATTACGCCATTGGGACTGCCCTTGCGTACGGTACGGTTGGTGCCTGCCCCGGGACCTGGTCCTCCGGGCCCCGATCGACGGCCAAAAAACGTGCGTCCATGCGCAGGTGCAGCGCAACTGTGCAGGTGCAGCCTTCCTAGGCCAAAAAATTTCAAACTGATGAATAGTGCCACTTTCGTCTTATTTAGTAAATATTGTCTAATCGTGGATCAACTAGGCTCAAAAGATTTATCTCGTGATTTCCAACTAAACTGTGTAATTAGTTATTTTTTTACCTACATTTAATACTCTATGCAAGCGGCTAAAAATTGATGTGATGTAGAGAGACTGAGAGAGTGAAAAAACTTAGAATTTTGAGGGGAACTAATCCATTCCAACCTAGGGATGAAAACGGACGGAATTTTTCCCGTACCGTCCTATTCCGTTTTCTATATTTTCCCGTCCGTTTCCGTATTTGCAAGATCCCATTTTCATATTTGCGGAAGTAGAAAATGGTGGTTTCCGTCCGTTTCCGAGTAATCCCGTTTTAATATGGAATAGACCCGTATTTATTCTGTTTTTATCCCGTTTTCAATCTATACTCAACATGTTCAACAATTACATGTCCTTATGTTATGTTAATATAACTACGAATCACCAAATATGCCTGTTATATTCACGTACATAGCATGTAAATGAATATTAAACTTTATATATATTATTACATGACTTTATATATGTATACTTTGAGAATATTATATTATATAATCTTAATTTAATTTTCCGGCCCTCCATCCGTATTTGTTCGTTTCCGTATGTCCGCATATTCCGATTCCGTTTTCGAACCCGTATTTTCCGAACCCGATCCCGTTTCCGCCAAAAAATATAGAAACGGAAGTAGAAATAGGGTTTTTCCGTCCGTTTCCGTCCGTTTTCATAACCCCCGCTGCCTCGGCCCTGACGAGAAAGGTGACAGCATGAACACATGCGAGGACCCTTTAAACCGCGCGGTAGTTGTATTTGAATCATCATCTGGCGCTTGTTTAGATTGCAAAACTTTTGAACCCCGGGCACTGTAGCACTTTCGTTTGTATTTGGTAATTAGTGTCCAATTATGAACTAATTAGGTTCAAAAGATTCGTCTCGTGATTTACAATCAAATTGTGCAATTAGTTATTTTTTTTACCAACATTTACTGCTTCATGCATGTGTCCAAAGATTTGATGTGATGGAGAGAGTGAAAAGATTTGGAATCTAAACAAGCCCCTGTTTAACATATGAATGAAATTCCATAAGACCAGTCTTAATGGGGTATAATGGGTATTTCATGGATATTAAATGACATGCCACTTCAGCAGATTTGATGATTTGGCATGGTATCGATGAAGAAAGAGAAAAATAGAGTTTCGATGAAACGAGCGTATTGGAAACCGCATGAGACGCGCACTAAGGCTTATCGTTTCATCCCGTCCCATCTTGTGCGGCCTCCGCTCCGTACTCTGCCGCGTACCACCTCCTCTTCTCTTCCGCCGTCCCCGTATCCCCTTCAACCGGTGAAGATGGATCCACTCGATCCGGCAGAGGCATGGCGAGCAGAATTTCTTGCGGTGGAGGAAACTTTGGAGTGGCGCGGCTCCAGCGGAGAAAAAGGGCGTGGTGGCAGCCATCGCAACCGCAAGGCAGCAGCATGTTGCCTGCGCCGTCGGCGCAAACTGTTTTTCCTATGCTGCCGGCACTGACTATGACTGCTTCTCCTGTGCTGCCGAGACTGACGACCTCGCTAAATCACCAGTGACTCGAGAACGTGAAAGAAGCAGCTACTGAATGTGCGGAGATGATTCTCTGATTCTTTTTTAACGCAAGGACTCTCTCCGTTTCAAAATGTTTGTCGTTCTCGGTTTTCGTGCCACGCGTTTGGCTTAATTTATAGAAAATACGTGCAACATTCGTATCTCCAAACAAATTTGTTAAAAAATTAGACTTAAAGATCTTTCCAATAATATTAATTATATACTATAAATATTAATATTTTTAATATATATTTTTTCAAAATTATTTCTCGGGAAGCGGAAAGCAATGGACACTTTAAAACTGAGGGAGTAGCTCTCTGAATTTCAGTCTGTCAATGTGAACAGTTGTGTGAACAAGAATGTGTACAGTTTGATAGCTAGTACTTGATTTGACAACATGTGGAAATGGCTACACGGTACGGGTGCAATTGATCAGACCTAGCGCAGTGGGCACTCTAAAACGATACTCTAAAGTTTTAAGTACGAATATAAAGTAAAAACTGCTGCACTGGGTACTCTAAAACGATACTCTATCTTTTCTCTCACTCTATATTTAGAGTGGTACAGTGCTTACTCTATACTCTAGAGTGGCGGGGCCCACTAGCTAAACAAAGAAAAAAATGCTATAACTCACAAACCAAAAATCCAAATTAAATTTCGATTGCACCATTAAATTTGTCTCAATAAATCCTTCAAAACTAGATCACACATGGATATATTTAGATAAAGTGACAAGTGAGTTCCACAATGGATAGAGTTGATAGAGGATGATATAGAGGATGGATGGGTGCAGAAGAATTGAGTATAGAGGAGAGAATCTTGCTGACTAGGACATATAGAGGATGAATATAGAGGTCCATGAGTGCAGGAATTATAAGGCGGCTGAAAAACACTGTTGGCTGATTTTTTATGAGAGAAAAATATTGTTTCGGCTGAAAAAACAAGTCGAATAAGACAAATTATAAGCCAGATGAACAGGGCCATCCTGTGTAGTAATTAAATGTTTTGCTTTGCCTCGAAAATAGTAAAATGAAACGCTTGTTGAGATCGTTTCATTCTTGTTTCATCCGCTCTAGATGACGTGGCGATCTTGGAAACGGTGTAATGAAACCGGCCACGGAGATTAGCTTAACAACACATGCAAAATATATTCATGGGTTCCAAATTAAACATAGTTGTTTGATCTCCAAAAAGTCCAAAAGGGATAAGCTTTGGCCGTCGTCGTATAAACCAACCACGTTTTCAGTGTGTTGTCGCGTTGTGGGCGTACGTGTTGCTTGAACTCCAAATGTCACGTACGTATATACTTGCTGCGCTCACGGGTGGCGTCGACTGAATCTGGCTGTATCAACAGGGCAAACGAGCTAGTCATCGAGATGACGATATATCGAAATAAAGTGTGCTACGTATCTGCATATAAGATTGAATGCACCGGGTACGCTAGAAATATCCTGCAGAAACGTATACCGGACGTAAGAGCTGCACCGGGTACGCTAAAGCATATTGCATGTAAGCGTCGTCCGTTATTCTTGGCGCTTTTGCGTACGTCCGCTAAACCGCATAGGTCCCAGGGGCAGCGCTGGGTGCGCACGAAGAGGCAGGCAGCCAGCCAGCGGGAGGGAGAGAGGAGAGGAGAGAGAGCGTGGCTCCACTTTTTCATGTAACAAAAAATCTTATAACTCACAAACTAAAACACCAAATTAAATTTCGATTGCACCATTAAATTTGTTTCAATAAATCCTTTAAAACTAGATCTCACATGGATATATTTATATAAAGTGACAAGTGGGTCCCATAGTGGATAGAGGATGATATAGAGGATGGATGGGTGCGGAAGAATTGGATATAGATGAGAGAATCTTAATGACTAGGATGCATAGAGGATAAATTTAGAGTACCACGAGTGCAAATAGCCTTAAGCCGGACGACGACACAACACGGCTCTCGTGATGATGTCATGTCTACTACTGACGGATACGCATAGATGTATGCATCTCTTGGAATTGTCACCGGCCGGTTAAACTTTGCGCAGGTGTGACGACAATGGCTTGTAGTAGTTTGTGGAAGAGAAGACACAGAGAAGTAGGAGTAGACGCGAGCACGCCTCGGATCGGACATCGGAGTACGTAGGAAACAGGCAAACGTACACGGCAGATGGGAACACAACCAGAACTCTCAATTTCTCTTCTCATAGTGTTTTAGCATTTTTTTTACGATCAAGGAGCTTTATTCATTAGGAGGGAGCAAAATTACAATCTGCAGTCAGCAGGTTCGAGACACAAGCCGGTGTACTCGACCACCATCCAACCCGTGTATCGCCCGTGACTTGTTTAGCTAGTATGTGCGCTATCTCATTATAAGATCGAGCAACAAAAGAAAATTTAAAACCCTGAAGACTAGAGCTTAGCTCCTTTATCTCCTTCAAGATTGTCACAATACTAGATCTCTAGTGCACGCCTTCCTGCCAAAGCTTCACTACCACCTGACAGTCAGTCTCAAGCCAAAGGTACTGAATGCCTAAATGAAGGGCCATGCGCACACCATCCCGGCAGGCCAACGCTTCTGCTGTGAGGGCATCGAGACAATGTTCGTACCACTGTGCCGTGGATCGCACAAATCCCCCGGTAGCATTACGTAGGACTGCACTTGTGGCTCCTTTCCATTGTTGTTCATAGAAAGCTCCGTCAGTGTTGCATTTGAACCATCCGTCAGTCGGCTTTTCCCATCTCGGCATAGCTTCCTGCCTCCCAAGCGTAGCTTGAGATTGCCCAACCTATAGAAGATCAAAAGCTAGATCAATTGCCCACTGGACAGCGATTATCATGTACTATGACTAGTGGTAGTGTTTTATTACTATTTAAAAACATTACGAGAATTTCACCATTTTAGTAGGGACAGGTCGTGCGTGATGACGACATCCAAACTCCAAAGCCTCCAAAGCCTCTGATTGAAGAGTTTGTGCATACCTGCTGCTATGTTTTGAAGATATATACTGCGAGATGAGACAGCTTTGGACTTACTCCCTTCGCCCCAAAATAGAGGTCGTTATGAGATATATGCAGGTCAAACTTTGTCAACTTTAACTAGGTTTATAGAAAATACGTGCACCATCTATATCTCCAAATAAGTTTATTATGAAAGTATATTCAACGATCTATCTAATGGTACTAATTATGTATTATAAATATTAATATTTTTCTATACATATTTGGTCAAAATTAAGAAGTGTTTGACTTATCGGGAAGTGAGAATAACATCTATTTTGGGACAGAGGGAGTAGCTGGTTATTACTTGGATCGACCAGCGGCATGACACATGACCTGCATTATTATTGTTAGCGCTACTATACGTTACATTATCCGGTTTCATCCCTTTGAGTACGGTTTTTTTTTTTTACTTAGAAGAAGCAGGTCCTGTGTTGGTCCATCGACCGTTCCCATTCTAGCCCAAACTTCATCTATCCGTCCCCACTCACTCCCCAGCAGACCAGCAGTGGGCGTGGAGCACCTAGCTAGCAGAGCCGCCGGCCGTGTGGGCTCACTGAACCTTTCAGCGAAGGATCGGAAACAGAGACGAACGAACCGAAGGCCCAATTCAGTGTCGTTCAAGCGTTGGGCGATTATTATATATTGGAACTTGTCGAGGCTTGGGAAATTAAAGCCAGGGTGTTAAAGAGAATATTCCACTCTTTTTCCTATTTTAAGCTTTTTTTTGAAAGAGGAAGTCCTATTTAAGCTTTTTACTTATCTGCAACTAGCGGGCAAAAAAAAGGTTAGACCGTTCTTGTTCATATCAAGCCCTAGTGTCGCTATCGGTCTTCGTTGGGCGTGATTGGTTGCCGGTTGAGCTTAGCCAGGCTCGCACTTGCCAACCAGGCCCGCAGGAACCAGGCGGAGACGGTACAAGAGCTAGTTGTTTGGTAGGTTGAATCGATGGGGACAGGCCAGACAGTGCTATTGTTTGGATGTCTGAATGGAGCAGCTTTTCAGTTGAAAACGCGAAGGAACTCAGCAGCTGGACGTGCGTGCTTGCACCGCGGGAGCCAGGCTCGCCGGAAACGAGGTTGAATTCCGTTTCTGCGCAGCCAGGCCGGAGCAGTACTTTTGCATCAGTCGAACCAGGCTCCAACAAGCATACAGCTAACCAATCACGTGTTCCCTGCACCTCACGAGCCAGGTTTCTCTGTATGCAGGAAACCAATCCATCGTCCGTCTAGTGCCACCATGCCTTTGCCATTGTGCTATGGGTGTTCGTTCCTTTACCTGCCTCTGCCTCCATCGTCCGTTTGTGCTGCGTCTGCGTGCGTGCACGAGGCGCGTCGTCAAGCGTGTGAATCCAACCGAACCAGAAGCTGACAATCTACCCTACCCCTAGTACTCAGATGGTCGTCACGTCCATTCGTGAGTGCGAGACCGACTGAGTCTGACCAACAGCCTGTGGCCTGTGTGGGTGTCTCTTTCCTGGATCCGTCATGTTTGATCTGCACAACATGAGCTGCATCGCAATTATTCGCACGCCCGGAGCCAATCAACGACTCCATATCATTGTTGTGCCGCCATGTGGATTTTAATCGGTCCAGAGGTTCATCTGCCGGTGAGAGGGACACAATCATGCACGTCCGGAGATCGACTCCACGGTTTCTTTGAATTGTTCGACAGTACTCCGTGTACTAGATCGATTGCATGTTTCAGTTAAATCGGGTTATTAATTGGAGAGGCCGGTCTCAATAAGATCTTATTTTGTTGAAGATATCTGTGCATGGGGGTTGGGAGTTCCCCACAGAAGAATTGTATCATTTTAAGGTAACCGTTACGTTCATCGTAGTCTTATAGCATCCTAATTAAGTAGAACCTGCTAGCTACTGACGCGCGATAACGACAAGCGTTTGTGTTATTTTTGTTTCTTGCCCCGGCACCTTTTATCAAGCGTCGCTTTCACAACGCAACAAAGCTGCGTGTACGTCGATCGTGTGTGCTAGGCTGCTAGCTAGCGAGTAGTTAGCGACCTGTTCCACATGACGATTGCTATGTTTGTGTTTTCACCCGCTTCCTTCCCACATGCATGTGCCGTAACTCAAACAGAGTACGTAGTGCCAACATGCCTCCTCGCTCGCTCTCATCCCGTCTGTTTTATCCAAACTGTTGACATTTGTAGTGGTGGTGGTGTCTTGTCCAGGGTTAAAAAAACCGCTCGGTAAACCGCGGTTTACCGCGGTTACCGGCCTAACCGGACCGGACCGGTTTCGGTCCGGTCCGGTTAGGTATTCCCCAAATTCAAATTTAAAATTTGAAAAAGAATGCTGAAAAAATTCCTAAAAATAGTTCATGATTTATAGAAGCCAATGGTGTAAAAAATTTTCAAATTCGAGTTCGTTTAGTATTTATTTATACGTATAGAAGTTTGAAAAAAAAGAAAAATCCTGATCCCGGCCCGTTAAGGCCCATGAGGCCCATTAGGCCGCCACGGGCACAAAATGCGGTAACCGCTACAAACCGCTCGGTAAGCCGGGCACAAACCGCTACAAACCGCCACAAACCACCACGGGCAAAGAAAAAAGAAAATTCCAAACGGTTTGCAGCGGTTACCTCTCAAACCGAGCGGTAAACCGCTCAAACCGAGCGGTAAACCATCCAAACCGCCCGGTAAACCGGTCACAAACCGAACCGAAGGCGTGTTTGAATTCAAATTCAAATTCGACCGGTTACCGACCGGTTACCGGTAAACCGGACCGGTAAACCGGAACAGGAGGTCGGCGGTTTGAGGTGACCGGTCGGTAAAAAAAACTCTGATCTCGTCTCATCATCATTCCCACTTCATCATTTTCTAATACATATAGAGTACTAGCTAGCTACGGAGTAGCTAATACTTCCAAGTCACATTATTCTAAAACGTCCGTTAAGCTAGCTAGGCAGCTTCAAAACGACAGCTGCCTTTTCAATTATTCAATCCACATGAGTGATGCGTGCGGTCTCCATCTGCTTATTAATCCGAAGCAAAGCAATCTTCCCAATAAACTATATAACTCGAGCAAGCAGGAACGGTCAGGTCACCTTCCAAGGTGTTTACGCATGCATTGTCATTTCGCACTCAATAGTTTTTATATATAGTATGTCGTCAGTCGTCACTAGGGATGAAAACGGTACGGATATTTTCCGACCGTATTTGAGACCGAATCCGTTTAGAGGGGTTTTAATTCGTTCGTATCCGAGTCCGGATATTTAACATCCGATACCGTATTCGTATCCGAATATTTAAATCACATATTTATGATGTCGATATCCAATCATATCCTATCTGGCATTTTTTGTACTATCCGTATTCGAATCCGAATCCGGACATAAATATGAAAACAAATATGATATCAGTGATATCCGTCCGTATCCGATCCGTTTTCATGTTTAGTCGTCACTACTCGATCAAAGATAGGCAGTACAACTAATATAATCCAACTTCTTAATGAAACACTGCCATACATGTTCTAAAAAAAAAACTAATATAATCCAACCTTGCAGAATAATTAAGATAATTTGTTTGGCACTTTTGTGTAGGTGTATATGCCACCGCACATACATGCACGCGCATGTTGATATGATCCACCCGATGAAGAAGAATATTTCCCATAACGTGCGTTCAGGTCCCTATGCTGTTTGTATACGACAGCGATGATGACAGCGGGTGGGTACGGTGTTAGGAAATTTCATATAAGTTGGCTGTATTCAGTTGCATGAAAAAGGCTGAAAAGTGTACTGTAGCATGTTTTGGTTTTATTTGGTAAATAGTATCCAATCATGGACTACTTTGGTTCGAAAGATTCATCTCGCGATTTTGCACCTAACTGTGAAATTAGTTATTTTTTAATCTATATTTAATGCTCCATACATATATCCAAACATTCGATGTGATGGCAAATTTTAGAAAAAAATTTGGAACTAAACATCGAAGCCGTTGCTGGTTCGTACACGAAGCAATTGATTCCCCAACTATGGGTGTGTTTACTTCTCATGCAAACTCAAAATATTTCCTCTTTCATCCATCATATCGAATCTTTGGATGCATGCATAGAGCATTAAATGTAGATAAAAAGATAACTAATTGCATAGTTTGTCTGTAAATGTCGAGATAAATCTTTTGAGCCTAGTTAGTCTATGGTTGGACAAATTTTGCCAAATAAAAACGAAAGGTGCTACAATAACTTTTGAGCCTAGTTAGTCCATGGATTGATTGCCTTCTGAGAAATTGCATCGAGGAATGCACACAACTTCACGGTGGTCAGACGTACATGTGGAGGTAGAATTCCTCTTAAGGCAATCGGAATCAGTTGCGTCGTAATCATGTGGCAGTCGTGCGATTTTAAGTTGACAAATTTCTTCTCCGGCATATTTATTATACGCTTTATATTGGAGGAGAACCTAGATGGGACTTTGATGCTGCTTAGGCACTCAAACATGCTTTCCTTCTCCTCATTGCTAAGAGTGTAGCTAGCAGGTCTTAAGCAATGATGTCCATCATCTGTCTTCTCTGGATGCAGGTTGTCTCGTTCTTTGATGCGCTTCAAGTCCTCTCGTGCCTCAAGGGTATCCTTAGACTTTCCAAACACACTCATGAACCCTAGGACATTGACAAAGATTCTTTGTCAGGTGCATCACGTCGATCGAGTGGCGGACCTCAAGGTCTTTCCAATATGGTAGCTCCAAAAATATTGACTTCTTTTTCCACATTGGGGCACGCCCCGAAGCGTCTTTTGGAACAAGTTCACTGCCTTGTCCCTTTCCAAACACTACTTTCAAATCCTTGACCATCTTGAATACCTCTGCCCCATTTCGGTTGCCTGGCTTGGACTGGTGTTCTGCCGTACCTTTAAAATGTTTGCCTTTCTTTCTTAACTGGTGGTTCTTAGCAAGAAATCAACGATAGCCAAGGTACACGACCTTTCGACATTTTTTTAAATAGACAGCCTCAAGGTCACCAAAACAATGGGTGCATGCATTATATCCCTTATTTGTCTGTCCTGAAAGATTACTTAGAGCTGGCCAATCATTGATTGTCACGAACAACAATGCTCGCAGGTCGAATTCTTCCTGTTTGTACTCATCCCACACACGCACACCTGGTTTACTCCATAGCAGCTGGAGTTCCTCAACTAATGGCCTCAGGTAGACATCGATGTCATTGACAGGTTGCTTCGGGCCTTGGATGAGCACCGGTATCATAATGAACTTCCGCTTCATGCATAACCATGGAGGAAGGTTGTAGATACATAGAGTAACGGGCCAAGTGCTATGACTAGAGCTCTGGTCCCCAAAAGGATTAAATCCATCCGTACTCAATGCGAACCTTAGGTTTCTTGTGTCATCTGTAAAATCTGGGAATTCTCTATCTATTTCTCTCCACTGGGACCCATCTGCAGGGTGTCTCAACATGTTGTCCACCTTACGGTCTTTTTTGTGCCATCGCAACAACTTTGCGTGCTCCTTGTTTCTGAATAGTCGTTTTAGGCGTGGAATTATTGGAGCATACCACATAACCTTGGCAGGGATTCTCTTCTTCGGACGTTATTCATCCTCAACATCGCAAGGATCATCTCGCAAGATCTTGTACCATGACGCATGGCAAACAGGGCATTCATCTAAATTCTCGTGAACGCCACGGTACAGGATGCAGTCATTACGACATACATGTATCTTCTCGATTTGTAATCCTAAAGGACAGACGATCTTTTTTGCTTCGTATGTAGTGATGGGCATTTCATTAGGCTTCAGAAGCATTTTTTTGGATCTTCAGTAATTTTCCAAATGCCTTGTCAGATATACCATTCTCTGCCTTCCACTGTAACAACTCCAGTGTCGTGCCTAACTTTTTCTACCCATCTTCGGCCGACGGGTAGAGTAACTTCTTGTGATCTTGTAGCATTTGGTCAAACTTAGCCTTCTCCTTTTCACTTTTACAATCTCTCTGTGCATCATGAATGTCATCACCAAGAGCATCGTCATCTTCAGCGATACTGTTTTCTGCATCCGCCTCTTCTTCAACTTCCTCCATCGCGAAGTCACAGTATTGAGCAAAAATATCGTCAGGGTCCGCTTGTTCTTCTTCACCTTCTTCCATCATAACCCCGGTCTCTCCGTGCTTGGTCCAACAAATGTAGTTTGGCATGAAACCCGACTTGAACAAGTGCAAGTGAATACTTCTTGAGCTACAAAATTCTTTCAAATTCATACACACGGCACATGGGCAGCACATAAAACCATCCCGCTTATTTTCCTTTGCCACTCTGTAGAATTCTCGCACGCCCTCAATGAACTCGTTGGAGCGGCGATCGGCATTGTACATCCAATGGCGTGTCATTATCTGCATTATATGGCATCACATAATTAAAAGCCCAGCATGAGAAAAGAGTACGGCGCAACCTTGTCGGGTGCCAGCTCAGGAGACACCCAACAAAGAATTTTTAAAAAAAAAATAAAAAAAAAATCTTTGCCGGGTGCCTAACGGCGTGGCACCCGGCAAAGGCTGACGGCAGGTGGCCGCCGTCACGCCGGCCACCTTTGCCGGCGGCCATATTTTGCCGGGTGCCCGGGACCCGGCAAAGACTAATTTTTGCCAATGGCTGTAATTTGCCGGGTGCCTGACACCCGGCAAAGGCTGGTTTGCCGGAGGCCTTTCTTTGCCGGGTGCAGCCAGGTCTGACATCCGACAAAGAATGACTTTGCCGGGTACCCGATAAAAAATACCCGGCAAATTATTTTATACCCGACAAATCAGCTGTTTCCTGTAGTGTACTCAGATGGCCGTCACGTCCATTCGTGAGTGCGAGACCGACTGAGTCTGACCAACAGCCTGTGGCCTGTGTGGGTGTCTCTTTCCTGGATCCGTCATGTTTGATCTGCACAACATGAGCTGCATCGCAATTATTCGCACGCCCGGAGCCAATCAACGACTCCATATCATTGTTGTGCCGCCATGTGGATTTTAATCGGTCCAGAGGTTCATCTGCCGGTGAGAGGGACACAATCATGCACGTCCGGAGATCGACTCCACGGTTTCTTTGAATTGTTCGACAGTACTCCGTGTACTAGATCGATTGCATGTTTCAGTTAAATCGGGTTATTAATTGGAGAGGCCGGTCTCAATAAGATCTTATTTTGTTGAAGATATCTGTGCATGGGGGTTGGGAGTTCCCCACAGAAGAATTGTATCATTTTAAGGTAACCGTTACGTTCATCGTAGTCTTATAGCATCCTAATTAAGTAGAACCTGCTAGCTACTGACGCGCGATAACGACAAGCGTTTGTGTTATTTTTGTTTCTTGCCCCGGCACCTTTGATCAAGCGTCGCTTTCACAACGCAACAAAGCTGCGTGTACGTCGATCGTGTGTGCTAGGCTGCTAGATAGCGAGTAGTTAGCGACCTGTTCCACATGACGATTGCTATGTTTGTGTTTTCACCAGCTTCCTTCCCACATGCATGTGCCGTAACTCAAACAGAGTACTTAGTGCCAACATGCCTCCTCCCTCGCTCTCATCCCGTCTGTTTTATCCAAACTGTTGACATTTGTAGTGGTGGTGGTGTCTCGTCTCATCATCATTCCCACTTCATCATTTTCTAGTACATATAGAGTACTAGCTAGCTACGGAGTAGCTAATACTTCCAAATCACATTATTCTAAAACGTCCGTTAAGCTAACTAGGCAGCTTCAAAACGACAGCTGCCTTTTCAATTATTCAATCCACATGAGTGATGCGTGCGGTCTCCATCTGCTTATTAATCCAAAGCAAAGCAATCTTCCCAATAAACTATATAACTCGAGCAAGCAGGAACGGTCAGGTCACCTTCCAAGGTGTTTACGCATGCATTGTCATTTCGCACTCAATAGTTTTTATATATAGTATGTCGTCAGTCGTCACTACTCGATCAAAGATAGGCAGTACAACTAATATAATCCAGCTTCTTAATGAAATACGTGCCATGCATGTTCTCAAAAAAAAACTAATATAATCCAACCTTGCAGAATAATTAAGATAATTTGTTTGGCACTTTGTGTAGGTGTATATGCCACCGCACATACATGCACGCGCATGTTGATATGATCCACCCGATGAAGAAGAATATTTCCCATAACGTGCGTTCAGGTCCATATGCTGTTTGTATACGACAGCGATGATGACAGCGGGTGGGTACGGTGTTAGCAAATTTCGTATAAACGGATGGAAGCCGTTGCTGGTTCGTACACGAAGCAATTGATTCCCCAACTACATAGAAATGATTGTCAAAGGCAAATATATATTATTTTCTCCTTCTCCCTCGAGTTAGAAAAGGATTATGTATCGCCTAATAAATAGTAGTCGTGATTCTGACCTTTCAGGTCAAATTAGATGATGATGCGTTATTATTGTTGTTAAGTAATTTAATTGTGTATCTTAAAAAGTAAGTATAGTAGGCATTTGAGACTTGGTGGGGGATTTCAATTCCATATTTGAAGCAGCACAAAACTTGTTCCAATCAGATCTTGTCATTACAGAAAGATATAATTTTTAAACTAGCTAATTGTGTTCGATTCCAACACGGATTATCTAATGTAATGATGTGTGTGGAGATTTGGTTGGCCTCCTTTCGGTGTGAAAAAGGCTAAAATTGTCTGCCAATATTGTTTATTCTTAATGAGTTTATTATGGATTATTCCCTACACATCATTCCTATTTGTATTGGTCCTAATAATGACATGATTCTGCTGTCTACCATGATGAACCTTTAAAACTTGATCATACAAGGACTCGCCTAGTCACCTTTGGTGCTAAATAATATTTGTTGGAATATCAAAACGAAAACGGCTAATTAATGCTGGGCACTTCAATTTGTACACTAACAATTCTGTTTAGAAATGAGGCGGTGAATTATGTACCAACATATTTATTTACAATAGATATGAAGATGAGTAAATTTGGCTAAACTAAAGGTAGATATTAAAATTAAGAAAAAAACACTATGGATTTAACAAGCTATGAAAGTACAAATTCGAACTAGCTAGCATATTTTTGGCAAAGGTTATACCATTACTAATTGGAGGCATGTTGATCATAGATGGACTCTCTTGAAGAACAGATAAACCCTAGGAATTCTCAATAAAAAAGAACAAAGTTTCAGCCATCAATTTACTACACTCTAATTACCATTAATAATAACAGCTTTTTGATCAATTGATTCGTCCTATTTTCTAAATAAGCTACATTAGCCATCTAGGATTTGCATCTACATTAGCCAGCAGTGTTATGCCACTATGAAAAATAACGTCCCCCTAGATTTGATCTACGTTAGCTACCACATATGTCAGGGCGCCAGCACCGTGATGAGTCATAGGGAGGGAGAGAGAGGGAGGAGAGAAAGGGGAGGGTGAGGGAGAGTGAGATGTGTATCCTTTCTTCACTAGAGAGAGAAGGAGAGAGGGATGGAATGTATAGGGATGAAAACAGGACTGATATTTCCCGATATCCATCCATCCTGAGAGGGTCAAAACCCTATACAGATAGTTCAAACCCTATATAGACAGTTCATATCTAAATACGATCATTTAATATTTGTTCCGTATCCAAATCCGGATACTCAAAAATAGGATTTCACATATGTATATGGGATAGATATCAATATCCAACGTATATGTATCCGGTTTTGATATCCAAGAAAAAAATATGGGATGGAATACGATATATGGGATAGGATGCAAGATCATTGATATCATTCTGTATCCTATCCGGTATCATCCCTAGGAATAGAGGAGGCAGTGGGTGACATGCATGCATATTGCCCCGATTGTCACCCACCTTGAGAAAACACACATAGTGCGCCGGAGTTGTGGGGGCGAGAGATGAGCCATTTTTACTGACAGAACTATGGGCGAAGATAGTTTTGATTGCCGTTGGGCTCAACCATTTTCACCGATTGGTCATGTTATGAACCGATAGTGAAAATCAGCACCATTTCAACCATTTGTTGGTAAAAAAAAAGAGGGTATTTCTAAGGGCCCTTGGAAACAGCAATTGGCTCTAGAAGTCCATGTTTAGGGTCATCTTTTAACCAACAATAGCTAGAAAAGAATGAAGTGTCTTTAGAAATCATTTATGGCAGTAGTGAATAGAGGAGTATAAGGATGTTTAAAGTGAATCGGGTCAAGATAGAGTAGCTCATCAACTCACTTAATATGCTTGACAACTTTCTATTATATGTGTACCGTGGTTAGCTATGATCTATACTGTCTTTACAACTTTGTTCTTTCGGAGTCTAACTCTTTGAAAAATTTAGTAACAATGGTTGGTTAGTGAATTGAAAACATATTTCATGCTAAAGTTTTTGTTACATTAATAATATAGTTGATATCAAATATAAACTATTAGTTTTCAACGGCCCACACATGGTACAATCAACTCCACAGAAGGCGAATTGTAGCAAATCCTACAGGGACATGACATGACACTATTTTGGGATCAGATCATAGTGTATGGTGGCTATGGCGATGGGTCGGTGTCTCCCACATCAATATCAGTGAAGGAACCATGGGAATCAAAACCACTTCTCCGTATGTGGAGAGTGGCTCTTTCTACACCAGTTCAGTGATCACTCAAGATTTGTACTAGGCAGTAGCCAATCTTAGCTGCTAGGAGGAGCAACAGAATGTCACTTAGTATGCATGCATTAGCGCTAACAGTACATGCCTAGGTGTGGATTCAATAGACAAAGACATTGGTTATCAATATATTGGTTACCGATGCAAATGCATGGATGGATTTCAAGGGAATCCATATGTCAAAGATGGGTAGGGGGGCTCGAGCACCCCCCCCCGCCCCTCCACTAGACCCACCTCTTGAAGTCGATGTCAAGGAGTAAATGAGTTCTACTCACCTTGAAATGTATCCCAGCATTGCTCAGCTCGGCAGCAGATGGTATGAACGACATGGTACTATCATCCCCTCACATTTAGGAACATGGTAGAGCGAACCACCTAACTCGAAGGGTATTATGGTCCAACTCGAAATCTGTTGACCCGACGGCCACGTGCCCTTTATGACTTAGCTTCGCCTCGACGCAAGCCTCACAATGACACCACGTGCTGCCTCCCATTCCCGCCGGAACCGCACTCGGGTTTTGAGGTCCAAACCCGAAAATTGTCCACCAGTGGTTTTGAGGCCCAAACCACCAAACCACCTGGAGAAGTGTATCAACTACGCCTCCTCTGCTCTCTCGACACGTGTCGTCCTCGATCGCCTAGTCGTCAAGTCCTCTAGCACCTCCGCTTGACTTGCCTGACCACCCTCTTGACTTGGTCAACACGGTCACTCCTCATGTATTCTTGCACTTGTCGATGACCCCAGGTGTCAGCCACCCATGGTCAGTCTCACAACTTCTTCGGTCCCTCGGTCCAAGCCCCGACATTTGTCCTTTACCGCACCTAGTCAATTAGCACGGACCCACTTGACCTTCACCTTCGCTGTTGACCTCTGTCTCCGAGCTCCGTAGTTGTACACCATAAGCCAAGAGACATGTTGCACAATCCAAACTCACACTACCCCAGACAAATTTTTTCCTGGCGGGTTGAACCGTTAGAAAAGTACCCAAAACCGTCAGCAAAGGCTATTCCTCATAGTTACCATCAGGAATTAGCCGTCAGGAAACAACTGTCACGGAAAGTCATCCTTCCTTGACGAAAAACCATCACGGATTAGTCTTTGATGGTTGTACCTGTCAGGGAAAACTTTTCGCGTCGGTTTCCATGTGCCCGTTAGGAAAAACATCCCGTCGGTGCCAAACCCTCAGGAAATATTTGAACTTTCCCGTCGGCTACAAAACCGTCACATCATGTCACTTTCTTCCCTGACAAGGATTAGCCGTCAGGGAATACTCAAACTGACCCTGACGGTCTGGCCATTGACTTCCCTGTCAGTTGACATATATCAAGGAAAACTAATTTAACAATTCAAATTATAGTAATCACATAAGATAGTCCTCATTAAGTCACATCGGATAAATTAATGATGTCATGATATATCAGACAATCATCATTTTATAGTCTTCATATAAATATAATTCTGCATCGCTAAAACTGTTCATAGATCGAGTTCCAGCCTCAAGTTACATTCTATGGTTCGAAAAATAAAGGAAGCAACCAACACAGATCCTACATTCTGAATGTCACAACCAAGAACCAACACATAGGCTACATTCTACATGCTGCCATAATGCTTACAGCTATTAACAAACAATTCTGCTACACAAAATACTTCCAGCCATTCGTTCCAAGTAGGTTGAAGCATGAGGACCCATCTGTACTCCCTCTATATACAAAAACAAGATAAAATGAACCATTCATGAGAAAGACATTTTAAGATTTGCTATAAACAGCCTGACTATAGTTAACAATATAGTATACATATAACAGTCTCAAATACAAAACTATTTATTTCCGAAACAATTAGTGGATATTTGGTTATCTTTTTCTCATCTTGGCTAATATTATTGCTGAAATAACTACTTGCCGAGATAGTTCTACCTGTAAAGTTAAGTTATAAGAGTGTGGCTATACAATAGTTAGTCTTATAATTTGCTACAAAATTTCTTTATTATTATATGTTTTCATTCTCTTTTCTATTCCTCCTCACATACATTTCTATTAGGACCCACTAGTGTCTATACATCTATGTCCAACTTGTTGCTTGTATGAGCGCCAAGCTCTTTTTTTTCTTCTCTCTTCCACGTCAACAAAAACGTTGATTAGCTTGGCTATAAGCTAATTATTGTACTTGCTCTTAGGTGCTCAGCTGCCAAAGCATCATCATCATCATTAACTAATCCCAGCTTATTCAAATCAAAACAGGTTGTTTACTGTAGGCAGGCTCACGCGTAGCAGCACGAGGGAGTGGCGTACGCACTTGGACTCTCGGAGTCGGAGGTCGTGCGTGTGTGCGTGGTCCACCCGGCGACATTTTGGATCCTTTTGTCTTGGCCGTTGGGACGCCCGCCATTATCGCGACCACTGCTTGCTGTCAATCTAGGTACTCCGTTCATTTTAAAATAGATGTTATTCTTATCTTTCAAGAAGTCAAATATTTTTAGTTTTAATTAAATATATATAAAAATATTAATATTTATAGTACATAATATATTTATTTAGAGATATAAATATTATTAATATTTTCTATAATTAAAGTTGAAAATGTTTGACAGTGCGTATCCCATAGGCAGTGGCGGACCCAACAGGGTTTTCGGTAGTCCCAGGACTACCTCAAATTCCCGGTGACCAAGCTAACAGAGCACTGTAGCGAGACTGTAGCGTAATGTGGAGCACTATTCCTATACTATGTGCCTACCCAAACAAATAATTCTAGATCCGCCACTGTCCACAGGAACTTCTGTCCTCGGACGGGGGTGTACCTACGTAATTTCAACTCCTCCCGAGTCTCGTCGTATAGTACGGAACTGTTACTGGTAACCGGCCCCATTAATTAGCGGTAACCGTACCTGCACGCGCATCCAACCCAGCCGCGCGGGCCCCGCCAGCCTCCCATGATGGCCGTGGCCCATCCAGTCGCGACGGGGCCCCGTCCACGACGCCCGACCATGTCGCGTGGCGTCACCCGCCACCTCCGCGATATATAACCGCGCCTCCAGGGTCCAGGCTCCATCCATCCATCCATCACCTTCCCCCTCATTCTTGACACCATGGCCGTGCAAGCGCAATTCGACGGCCTCGTGCTCCCACCCTACGCGGCCGAGGAACGACAGATGCGCGCGCTCAAGGACTACGGCGCGCTCCTGTCCGCAGCCGCGGTGCCCGGGGCCGATGATGGCTACGCGTGGCAGCAGTACGACTACCGCGCCGCGCAGAGCGAGCTGACGTGCAACGGCGGTGGCGGAGCGGCCATGCCCTCGCCCTCGCGCAAGCGCGTAAGGGACGACGACGATCTCCTTCACTACGCGCCTTTCCTGCCTCTCCCGGGGATGCAGCCGCACTCCGCCACGGCGGCGGCGTCGACGAGCGGGCGGCGGGCCGAGGCTCCGGCTCCGGCGGCGGCGGAGCACGCGCTGGCGTCGGAGCTGCTGTGGCGGCTGCACGGCGCGGAGGTGGACGCGCTGGCGCGGGCCGAGTGCGACCGCCTGCGCGCGGGTCTGGAGCTGGCGCGCACGCGGCAGCGCCAGGCGCTGCTGGTCCGAGCAGCCGTGTCCGGCTTGGCGGTGGCGCGGCAGGCGCGGGAGGCGGAGGCGCAGCTGGAGGCCGCGTGGCGGCGCGCGGCGGAGCTCGAGGAGCGCGTCCGGCACGCGGCCGCGGAGGCGCAGGCGTGGTGCGGCGTCGCGCGGGGCAACGAGGCCGTCACGCGGCCCGCGGAGGCGCAGGCGTGGTGCGGCGTCGCGCGGGGGGCAACGAGGCCGTCGCCGCGGGGCTGCAAGCCACGCTCGACGCGCTGCTCCTCCGCTCCGAGGAGGGTGAGGGATTCGGCGACTCCGAGCCCGACGACGCGCAGTCGTGCTGCTGCTACGTGGAGGAGGAGCAGGCGCCGGACACCGCCATGGCCTCCTCGTCGTCGGTGCTGCTGCTGCCGTGCCGGCACCTGTGCCTGTGCAAGGCGTGCGAGCCGCGGACGGACGCCTGCCCCGTCTGCTCCGGCGACAAGAACGCGGCCATCCACATCGCGCCCAACTGATGTCCACCGTCCGCCAAGTCGCTGCCTGCCTTGTTGCATGGCGCGTCAACTGGATTGGCCCCGTAGGACTCGTGAACGAACTTACTGTAGATGAGTAATTATGAGTATTCAGTTATTAGATTAGATAGATAGATTCCATCTCGTTTGTTTGGTTTGTTCGCTCTTGTTTCTTGATGGACGATTTGAATGAAAAATGAGAAAAAGACAAGTTGTCAAGTAAAAACGAGGCATCCTTCATCTTTGCTCTGTTTTCTCAGCGTACTTGTTGTTCTGGATTTTCGTTCCTTCTGTTTTGATAGTATAGGGGCTACTACCTCCATTTTCAAGGAAAAAAACAGTTAAACAGGTATATATATAGGACCTACTAAATTTAATATTACTTATTTATTTTTTTAAAAAAATAGTGACATATGGTGGTCGTCACCGTAGCTAGTTAAGCCTCGTTTAGTTCGTGAATTTTTTTTTAAAAATGGTACGGTAACACTTTCGTTGTTATTTGGCAATTAGTATCCAATTATAATCTAATTAGGCTTAAAAGTTTCGTCTCGTGAATTTCGTTTAAACTATGTAATTAGTTTTATTTTTTTATCTATATGTAATGCTTCGTATATGTATCAAAAAATTTGATGTGACGGAAAATTTTAAAAAATTTTACAAAATTTTGAAGTAAACAGGCCGTAGGACGTTCATTTTTGGCAGCGGCTGTCCTTCTCGATTGCTGCCATGCTTAGTACAGTACTACGTGCTATCAAAAAGATCCAATCTGCCACGTTTTCCGAGGTCACGTATGGTGCGCAGAAAAAGATGTAGGCCGTGTTCAGATCCTAAATTCGGAAGTCCGAATGGAGTAGTACGTATTAAATGTACACTGTACTAATTCGTTTGTATTTGGTAAAAATTGTTCAAATTTTGACTAATTAGACTTAAAATGTTCGTCTCGTAAAGTACAATAAAACTGTACAATTAGTTTTTAATTTCATCTACATTTAGTACTCCATACATATGTCGATATTTTGATGTGATGGGAATCTTCTTTTTGCATAGTAGAATTTAGGAATGGAATTTGGCATCTAAACAAGGCCGTAGGCTGTGTTAAATTTCTAAAAAAAAAGCACTATGTAAAAAAAATTCCCGTCACATTAAACTTGTGATACATGCATGGAGTACTAAATGTAGATGAAATCAAAAACTAATTGTACAGCTTGGTTGTACTTTACGAGACGAACGTTTTGAACCTAATTAGTCAACGGTTGGACACTATTTGTCAAATAAAACCAAAACGTGCTACAATATTTTTTTTTTACTCCTTTTCAGGAACTGAACACAGCCGTAGGCTACGCATAAGCTTGGCCAATGCCACGGTTGCCGCATTGGGTTGGGTGGATGTGCCTCAGGCTGTGGCTGTGTGCTCTGGTCAGCGGCAGCAGCTTTGGTTGCTGCTTTTGCTTGCGACCCAACCAACGTGACTGACTGCCCATGCTTTGCCTTGGCCTGAGACGTGCACACAAATACCTGTCCTGCACGGCTGCACAAGCAGGTGGGATGGCCGTTAAGAAAACAGCGGTAAATCCTCATTTCCTTTCTTTCATTAATTAAAAAATAACCCCTCCTGCCGGTAACCTAAGGCCAGTCTCAGTGGGAGTGTCATAAGAGTTTCATTTGTATTAAATAGGCTGCCACATAGGCATATTTGATGACATGGCAATGTATTTAAGAAGAGAGAGAAGAAATGAGTTTCATCTAGATGAAACTCTCTTGGCACGATTACCAACTCTCTCTGAGTCATGAAATTAAATGCCTATGAAACTAGAGAATGAAACTCTCCATTGTGGACGTGTGTTTCATATGAGTTTCATTTCATTTCGTGTGATGTGGCAGTCTTGGAAACAACGCCGTGAAACTCGCCACTGAGACTGGCCTAATAGTAGTACTAGTACTCCTATACGTATTAGAGTACTCTATCTATCTATCTATCTATCTATCTATCTATCTATCTATCTATCTCTGATCTGATCACGTCTAATTTAATCCTAATAACCTGCAAGTAAAGCGCTCAGAAGGGAGCAGCAAAGTTAGCCCGGCCCCTGTGCTCGGTGCTTCCCAACTACACGACGGAGCGGGCAAGCCTGGCCTGCCGCCAGCGCGAGTGCCGGGGCGCACGCATGCTCGCCAGGACTAAGACGGGGCTGTTTGGTGTGCAACCACATCATGCCAACCGAGTTGTGGTGTAGCCACTAGAGCTGTGGCGATGTATGGCGAGGAGAGTAACCGCCACAGCTTGGCGAAAACCAACACAAAAAAGTTATGCGGCTACTTCAACGTAAGTACAAACCAAACATTAGCCAAAGCAGTGTGGCAGGAGCGAACGTGGCGTGGCGAGTGACGACCAGCAACCAAACACCCCCTATATCACCTGGTCGTTGAATAAGCCTAGCGGTGTGGTTGGTGCCCTGCCCCGGGACCTGGTCCTCCGGGCCGCGGTGGCCAATTAACCCATGATGTCCCCCGAATCCCGAGGATGCCCTGCGACGTGGTTGCCGGTTGGGCCCTTACGTCCATGCCCAGCAGCCCAGGTGCAGTGCAGCGCAGCCTTCCTGGTTGCTACGCGGCAACCGGCAATCCATTCCAACCCCTGCCTCGGCCATCATCCTAGGCCGAGAACGGTGGCAACGTGCACGAAGACATGCATGTGACGACCCTATTGTTTTGGTGATAACTTTGTCAATCTTAAGATCTATCGTCTTTATTTTTGAAGGTGCTTATACGTATAGAGTGTGTTCGTGTATTAATCTTAGAGGTGAATATGCGTGCGTGTATGTAAGCATCAAATGTCTACACTGTGATTCATAGAAACCAAATAATAGATACATATATTAGGAAAAAAAAGTTCAAAAGGGATAAGCTGCGGGCCGTACGTCGTATAAGCCAACCAACAAGTTTTCAGTGTGTTGTCCCGTTGTGGGCGTGTTGCTTGAACTGCAAATGTCACATACATATATACTTGCTGCGATCACGGGTGACGGGTGGCGTCGACTGAATCTGGCTGTATCAACAGGACAAACGAGCTAGTCATCGAGATATATATCGAAACAAAATGTATGCTTGTAAGCCGGACGATGGCACAACGGCCCGCGTGAGTGTGACCATGTCATGCCATGTCTACTACTGACGGATATGCATAGATGTATAATTGTATGTATCTCTTGGAATGGTCACCGGTACGGTTAAACTATATATAATTAATTTAAGGTGTGACGACAAGGGCTTGTACTTTGTGGAAGAGAAGACCTACTAGTAGAGAAAAGTAGACGTGAGCACGCCCCGTATCGGAGTAGTACGTACGAAACAGGCAAACGTACAGCGGATCGGAACAGGTCGTGCGTGACGACGTCCAAATAAAGCCTCTGATTGAAGAGTTTGTACGTATCTACTATCTCTCGACTCGAATGAGATGTAACAGCTTTGGACTTTGGCTAGTTGTTTGTTACTACGACTAGTATAGTAGTATGTACAGAAATATAGGCAGGCAATTTTTTTTAGTTTCCCAAATTTACCCTAAATTTCACTATGCAAAAAGAAGATTCTCCATCACATCAAAATACCGGTACATACGTGGAGTACTAAATATAGATGAAATTAAAAACTAATTGCACAATTTTGTTGTACTTTGCGAGACGAACATTTTGAGCCTAATTAATCAATGTTTGGACAATTTTTATCAAATAAAAACAAAATCGCTACAGTGTTGCACAGTGTTTTGGGTGTCTCCGATTTGGGAATCTAAACACGGCCTAAGAAGAAGGAGAGGTGCATGCACATAGCAGTTGTACATGAGCGTACGACATTTGCGTGCATGCGGTCTGGAATCCAGCAGTGCGTGGTGTTCATGGATTGGTCCTCGATCTTGACGTTCCATATAGAGTAAGTACTATGCATGTGGAAATAGATGTGACTTGTCCACTCGATCCTGCATGCACGCCGTACGTATGTCCTCATCCAAGCAAGTTTAGCATCGCAACGGTGGAATCGAGCAGCGGCACGACACATGACATGCATTATTAGCAGTACTATACGTTAGTACATTACACTTGATTACTTTTGATGACTTTAGAAGAAGCAGGTCGATCCTGTCTTCCGTCCATGGACCATTCCACCAGTAGAAAAGAGCTCTACGCTGGTGGTTCTCTTTTTTTATTGGTGGTTTCACTTTAGGACCGGCTGTGTAAAGAAATAGATGGGCCATGACTTTGTAACCGCCTGTGGAAATCCATTTCCACAGGCGGTTGTTATATGACAACTGCCAGTGTAAATATAACATTTGCACTGGAAATGGATTTTCACAGGCGGTTACTAAAGGCAACCGCCAGTGATGTTTCTGGTATATATACCCATCCTTCCTCCCCGAGCAGAACTGTTCATCGCAGCCACCTTTCAATGGAGGATATTTTGGAGATCCAGATCTCTCAAAATATAAGGGGAGAGGTTTTGATCTTAATTTTTTGGAAGGAGGTTGATAAGAAAGGTTAGTTTATGTCCCTTACCATCATTTTGTTCATTCTTGCTTAATTTGAGTTACTTTTTGGATCTAGGGTTTCACAATGAGTTAGAGAGAAGAAAATCTAGGTTGTTGTCTTTATTTCTTCTAATGAGGTTGCTTAAGATGGTTACATAATGTCTCTCCTCTCTCCCTTTTCATGTTTGCTTTTCAATTTAGCTAGTTTATGCAAGATATATATTCCATCAATGGTGTGTTCTCATGTATTTATGTAGAGAGAGAAATGTAGGTTTTTTTTGTTATTTTTTTAATTATGCTCATTAGGTTTTTTACATTAATCTCTCTCTTTATTTCTCAATTTATTTTATCCACATGTATCTATTTTAATTATGCTACTTAGGTTTTGTAATTATGCAACTTAGGTTTTTTAATTATGCTACTTATTAGGTTTTTTACTTTAATCCCTAGCTACCCTACCTAAACCCTAGCTAAAACCTCACATAAATCGTAAACCGTAGCTAATAAACCATAGCTATAGCCTACCTTACATCAAAAGGTGCTAATAAATATCTCTAGATATATATATGGTTACTTGTTTTGCATTGATTATAATACCCGAGGTCCACAATGTCATGATTTTACAGGTAATGACGGAGAGGTCCTTTTGGATATATAAGTTATCAAGACTAGATCCATCATACATACCCGAGGTCCATAGATTTATTGATGCTGCTAAGAACCATGCAAAGAGAACAAAGAAGACGCACATACATTGTCCATGCATGGACTGCATAAATGTTGTTGTATTTGATGACACTCAACAAATCCTTTCTCATCTGGTCCGTCGAGGATTTATGAAGGATTACTTGATTTGGACAAAGCATAGAGAGGGTAGCTCTGTGCCTTATACAACTAGAAACCCTGCGAACATCGACGTCGATGGTCCAGATATGCTTGTTGGCGGGTTTCAGTTCGTACATGAGACACAACAATCTAACACCGATGGTCCAGACGCCGAACATGTTGTGCCAAATGTTCCTGATCATGGTTTCGCGGGAGGAAATAAAGGTGTCAGAACTAATGTCCTGCCAAATAATATGGTTGCAGAAGATGCAGAATTCCTAGAGGTAATGTTGCATCGTCATGCGGAAGATCCATCAATGTTCTTCATGAAAGGTATGGAGGCCCTGATGAAGGCAGCAAAAGGGCCTTTGTACGATGAGTCTAAGGGTTGCACCAAAGAGTTCACGACGCTGCGTTCTGTGCTAAAGTTGTTGGTGTGTAAAGCTAGGTATGGTCTTTCTGATGCTGGCTTCGATGCGTTCTTGAGTATTATCGCAGACATGCATCCAAAGGAGAACAAAGTGCCTGCTAACACGTAATATGCAAAGAAGCTAATCAGTCCACTGACGATGGGTGTTGAGAAGATCCACGCGTGTAGAAATCATTGTATCCTATATCAAAGTGCTGATTATAAGGACTTGGATAGCTGTCCAAATTGTGGTGCAAGTAGGTACAAGACAAATAAAGACTACAGAGAGGAAGAGTGTGCTGCCTCCTTGCGTAAAGGAAAGAAGCGAAAGAGGACCCAACAGAAGACGCAGAAGAGTAGTTCAAAACCCACCAGTAAAGAAAAACAAGAAGTAGACTATTATGCGTAGAAAAAGATTCCTGCTTTGGTGATGTGGTACCTGCTCATGGTCGATCGATTGAGGTGTTTGTTCGCTAACCCAGAGGATGCCAAACTTATGAGCTGGCATGCTTCTGATGAGCACAAAGATGATGGGAAGCTTCGGCACCCAGCCGATGGCCAGCAGTGGAAAGATTTCAATGAAAACTACATGGACTTTGCAAAGAAACCAAGAAATGTTAGGTTCGCACTGAGTACTGATGGAATGAATCCATTTGCTGAGAGGAGCAGCAAGCACAGCACATGGCCGATGATCCTCACCATCTACAACCTTCCTCCATGGTTGATGCAGAAACAAAAGTACCTTTTGCTAACCATCCTTATCTCCGGACCTACACAGCCTGGAGTTGACATGGATGTTTTCTTGGAGCCCTTAATGGAGGACATGAAAAAATTGTGGGAAATAGTTGTTCAAATATTGGACGAGTACCGCAAAGAATCATTCACGCTGAGACCAATTATCTTTGTTACGATCAACGATTACCCTGCTCTTTTCACTTTATCAGGGCAGTTCAAGGGAAAGGTTGGTTGTGTGGTATGCATAGATGGAACCGCTTACATGTCCCTTACTGCATCTAAGAAGATAGTGTACATGAGGTACATACACTTCTTATCGAAAGGACACAGGTACCGCCAGAAAAAGATGGATAAGTACTTCGACAATAACGTTGAATTATAGTCTACTGCTCCATTGGGTAACAGTAAAGGCAAAAGAGTTTTCAACATAGTCAGCAAACTCAAATTTGTTTTCGGGAAGAAGACAAAAGACGGAAAACCAAGAAAGGATGTCAAACCAACTCCAGGGGCTACATTCAAGAAGAAGTCTATTTTCTTCGAGTATTTGTCATACTGGCCAGAGTTAGACGTCCGCCACGCGATCGATGGTATGCACATTCAGAAGAATGTGTTTGAAAGCCTAATTGGAACCTTGCTAGACATGAAGGGCAAGACAAAGGAAGGACTAAATTCATGCATTGACATGGTACAGTTAGACATAAAAAAGAACTTCACCCTGTTCTTCAAGGAAATGGGAAGTACCACCTCCTGGCAGCAAGCTACAACCTCAACAATGATGAGAAACATGCGATGTGTGTGTGGTTGAAGAATTTGAAAGTCCCATCTGGATTCTGCTCTAGCATACGGAGTATTGTGTCAATGAAAGACCTTACACTCACCAACTATAACTCACATGATTGTCATGTCATGCTGACTACTTTCCTCCCTATTGCCATCAGAGTTATAAATCCAGTGTGGATAAAGGTTGCAGTCACACGGTTGTGCTACTCCTTCAACAAGATCTCACAGAAGGTGATTGACCGTGATGAGTTGGCGTCTCTTAAGGAATTCATAGTGGAGACAGTGTCACAGTTTGAGATGTGTTTTCCCCCAGCATTCTTCGATATTATGGTTCACCTTGTGGTGCACTTGGTTCCACAAATAGAGGCACTGGGTCCCATGTACTTGCATGAGATGTGGACGTATGAGTGTTTCATGTCAATACTAAATGGCTATGTATCAACTCGTGCTCGTCCTGAGGCATCCATGGTAGAGGGGTACTTAACCAAAGAGGGAATTAAGTCCGAAGGTCCATTCTACAACAGGGTCCTAAAAGACCAGGTTGTAATAGGTTTGCCTCCGTCACGACATGAGGGTAGGCTGAATGGAAGAGGGAGGATGGGAAAGAAATCATTCGTCCCGCAAGATTACAATACAGTCCTCGAGGCACATCACAACATCCTATATCAGCTCTCGATAATGGAGCCTTTGATCGAGGAACACATTAATGAGCTTCACGAACATAATCATGGGCACATGGATGAATGGTTAATGAAGGAACACAAGAATCGGTTCACCTCATGGCTAAAGGAGCATGACATTCTAGATGGGGAAACAATTGAGGAATGCACCATCAAGGTGTTGGCTTCTGGACCATCACGCTAGGTCACGACATGGCAAACCTATGACATTAGTGGCTTCACATACTATACCAAGTCCAAGGACAAAAAGAGCATGTCACAGAACAGTGGAATTAGATGTGACGCCTTACACTCTGGAACTGGTGAGGAAACTACATACTTTGGCTTCGTTAAGGACATATGGGAACTAGACTATGGTACATTTCAAATCCCTGTGTTTCAATGTCAATGTGTTGAAGACAAACATGTCATAGTGGACAACTATGGGGTCAGAGTTCTTGATATATGTAAGGTAGGCTACAAAGATGATCCGTGGATAATGGCTAACCGTGTTGCACATGTCTTCTATGCTGAACCGATCCTTTCTCCTAATGAGAAGAAAAGTACTGACAAGCCGAAGCTTGTAGTTTTTCCTGGAAAGCAACAAGCTATAGGTGTTGATGGTGTATCTGACCTGGATGAATTTAACGAGTTTAGCGACATGTCTCTCTTTGTAGATGACCATCCAGTAAAGATAAGGAATGTTGAGCCAAGCATCCCACAGAATTTGTTTCCTTGGGTGCGCCACGATGGACAAGGAAGAACAGTAGTTGCCTAGATTATATTTGTCATTTGTCATGTAATCCATTTATGTTACAATGTGTACCTTATGCTACGTACCCTTCTCTGTTTCTACATGTGAGACCCTATGCTTATTTCACCTTCATGCAATCTATTTCTATAATTTAGCTTGTATCATCTTCATCTGTAATCCCTAATCTACCCTTAGCTAAACTCTAGCTTAATTAGCCCTAAACCCTAGCTAAAACCTAACACAAAAAAAGAATACATATATTTTCCTCTATGAATTTCATAAGAAATCAACATTTAATTAGCAAAAAACACAAATCCATTTTTCTAAGTAACAAGAGCACCAAGGAATATATTTTTCACAGCATCTACACAGTACAATAAAGCTAACAAAATTGGATTCACATTTTTCTAGTATCCCTAGAATTATTTATGTATTAAACAAGATATGAGGCATATATTCAATTTAAATCATTTTAAATAAAGCTACATATAAAAGTTTCTCAAACATGGCATTTCATATTTTTAACATGAAGATCATCTCAAGAGAAACACCATAAATTTTTTTCACTAATTTTGGACCAATATTTCTCAAGATATGAATCTTTGAAATTTTAAACAATTTCTGCAAATTCATTTAAAAACAGAAACAAATTTGAAAATACATTACTACAGGTGGTGGTCAATGGCACCCGCCTGTAGAAACATGTTTCTACAGGCGGTGGTCAATACCAACCGCCTGTAGAAATGCGCACCCTATATAAGAAAGCGCAAGGGCCCTGAAATTTTCTAAGTGTTTTGGTGGGCCAGTTTTTCGAATCGACGCCGTCAGGCTGCCAAAATCACCCCCCGCCGCCGCCTCCGTCGCGTCACGCCACCTCGCCATCGTCGTCGCGTCGGTGAGTTCTCTGCGCCTCCTCTCTCCTCCTCCTCTCTCTCTACGCATTGGGTTGGTGGCGGTGGATGCGGTCAGTGCTGGTGGCGGTGGCGGAGGGGAGACAGGTGGCGGAGGTGGACTGTGGGGGTGGATGGTGGAGGAGGTGGATGGTGGCGGCCGGTGGTGGTGGTGGCGGAGGGGAGGCAGGTGGCGGAGATGGACGGTGGGGGTGGCTGGTGGAGGAGGTGGCCGGTGGCAGTAGCCAGTGGCGGTGGCGGAGGTGACGGAGGTGGCGGACGCGGGCGCGGGGGCGGTGGAGGTGTGGCGGAGGTGGCGGGGGCAGGCCGAGCAGTTGGGCCGGCCTGCGAGCTAGTGGGCCGGCACAATTGCTTGGCAGCCGTTTTTTTATTTTGCTTTGTTTGATAAATATGTATGATGTAATTATTATTTGTTTATAAATATATATGTTTGATGTAATTATTATTTCTTTATAAATATATATGTATGATGTAATTATTATTTCTTTATAAATTAATTTTCATCTATGCTTTATAAATAAGTATTATTTTTTTTATGTATGTAATGATGTAATTATTTTTTTCATGTAATGATGTAGTTATTATTACAAACTCTACTAAGTAGGGTTTAGGGTCCTTATGATATCATTATATATTTATATGTCAGATTTTTGCGATGAGTTCTCCGCGCAAGGACCAAGCACAAGGGTCCGAACACACGGAACAAGCCCCAGGGTCCAACCCCACGGAGCAAGCACAAGGGACCCACCTGTTGACGGTTCTTAAGTATCAATTATAACCATCAAATAAATAAAGAAAAGGACCTATATGCAAGCAACACCTAGAATTAGGGTTTGATCTAACATAATTCCACGAGTTTTGCTGTTTATCTATTTCTGCAGGGGGTTATCAGGAAATACGGAAGAAAGGCCCACATGTCGGATTAATGACGGGATATTAACTGAACACGTAATTATCTTACATCTAGAAGATTCCAGAAGCCACGGGAACGAACGGGAGCCGTAACGGGCCAGGACACAGGGCGCCCGCCCTGCCCCCGGGTCCAATCAGGTCGAGTCTCACGGATTATGCTCCACCGCCTTTGAGGATCAAGGAAAACCGTAGGATGAAGGTCGGTTTGATCCGACGGTCCAGATTCATCCAAAAGGGCTATATAAGCAAGGCCCCTGACCCCTGGTGGAGAAGACCCCAATTCATTATTCAGTTGCATATCTCTAGTTAGGGTTTAGAGAGAGAGGTTCCCTCTAGGGTTCCCACCTCTTAGGGCTTAGCATCCAATGTGAAAGTAGAATCAGTTCTACTAGATTGAGAGAGATAGAGTGGAGGTGTAGATCGGAGGAAGCCGGCCTGTCGGTGTCTACTCCGAGGTTGTACGTGCGGGAGCAAGTTCTTCTAACCCGAGGCTTGTTCTCAGGATTCTTCAGTATTTCGACTTCTAAATTCTAGTAAGTTCTTTGTTTTATTGTTCTTTGGTTTATGAGTTTACTTTGATCTCTTCGCGTAGAGTTTAGAGTAATCATCTCTAGCGTAAACGTGGTGTTTAAGCTAGGATACTCATAGATATCCCCTCGTCTAGCTGGACCGTGGTAGTAGCGAGGAACGTGACAATTCCGAGTTACCTTTGTATTTCATATCCCGTTAGTAGGATCGATACGGTTTATAGGTGCGGGTTGAACATCCTTTGTGGTGTCTAGATTCCGTAAACCTCCCCAATAGAACAGTAGATCATCCTTACCAAGGTTAGAAGAAGAGTGCGGTTGTAGTCTTCTCTATACATCACTCACATCGAATCATAGTGGTTGTAGCCTAAATGTTAGTAGTAATAGATTTGGTTAGTCAGATGCACTCTTTCTCATAGTGCTCACCGATATCCGTGCGCTTGCGGATCCTATTTCCTAATTGCGTTACCAAATATCAACAAGCATTTCTGGCGCCGTTGCCGGGGAGAAAGACGGTTTGCTGAGATAACCTTGAGTCTTACTACTAGCTTGTATTCATACTTTTTATTTTCTTATCTTTTTTATTCTTTCTTTTTCTTTTTACCAAAAATGGAAAACCAAGGTTCTATATCTATCTTTGATGCCGCAACACCTTCAGCAACTGACCTTTTACCATGGGAGTCATCACAGCCTATCCAAACATCCCAGTATAAGTTAAGTTCAAGGTTGATTGCGATGATTCAAAATTTATCTTTTTCGGGAAAGGAAGACGAAAACCCTTACCTTCATATTAGAGATTTTGAGCAGACATGCGATTGTCTTCGCATTGATGGCATCTCTGATAAGACTTTACATTGGAAGCTTTTTCCTTTTTCTTTAAGAGGAGAAGCTAGACGATGGTATAGTCAGAAGGTAAGTCAACAGCAAGGTGAATGGGGAGTTTTAAGAGCCAACTTTTGTCTAGATTTTTATTCCCTTGACCGTACTGGTGACCTTAGACTCGAAGTCCTATCTTTTAAACAAAAAGATAATGAAACTTTGAGGAAATCCTGGAAACATTTTTCTGATCTTTTAGAATCTGGTCCAAAACTTTTGCTTGAAGACACTGTTCTTTTATTTCACTTTTTTCGAGGTCTTCAGAAAGATAATAAACAAATGCTGCATACTATGGCTAGAGGTTCTTTCTTTCGTATCCCTACTGATGAAGCTAAGGGGATCTTGAATAGAATCCTAGAAGCTGAGATGGATAATGCCCTCCATGATAAAACCTACGAAGCCGAAGTAGACACTCTGCCAAATTTTTCATCTAGTTTAGCTATCCCAGGTTCTGAGCCACAAAAGGAAGAAATTCTACCATCTGATTTCATGCTAGACATAGAATCCGATCTCTTTGCCGATTTCGGAAACATTTCAAACTACCATTCTATAGACCGACCCCAAAACGGCCAATTTAGCATTTGTTTACCAAGTGAACGTCAATTGAGAGAGCTTATCTCGGTTATGAGTAGCGAATGGTTAGAGGAGTTAGAGCTTTCCTCTGAAGTAATCCGAGTGGACACACCCTCTATAACTATACGCTGTGCTTATAATTCTGATCAATTTAATGCTCTCTATAATCCTGTTGTGGGGATCAATATTATGTCCGAAGCTTTTGCACTTAATTTATTTGGGAAACTTATTTTAACCCCCACAACAAAGGTCATAAAGGAATCTTCGGGACGATTAGTCCCCGGTCTTGGAATTATTAATGTCCTACCCTTTATGGTAGAAGGCTCCATGGTTCATTTGAACTTTTATATCTTTGATATATGGGGTTTCGACCTACTGATTGGACAACCTTTTAGAAGACTCCTTTATGAAGGTCAAACTGGAAAGCTCTACATTTCCTTGGGAAAGGATTTTAAACTTCCAATTACAATAACTCACTCCTTGAATAATAAGACCGAGCCATATCTTTTGCCTGATCCTATGGAGGAGGTAAAGGCTGCATCTCTAGAACTTTTAGATGATCCAGACTTAGAAGAGGAAGCCCCCTTCTTCACTGAAGAAGAGGCCGAACCTTCTGAACCTGAACCCTTAGATGAGTTTGCAGAAACACCTAGACCCCCCATAGAACTCAAAACTTTACCACCCGGTCTTACCTATGCTTTCCTAAACAATAATCCAGAGTTTCCTGTGATCGTTAGTAATAAACTCACTCAGGAGCAAACTCTGTGATTAATGACCATTCTTGAAAAACACCACTCTGTTTTCGGCTACTCACTTCAAGATCTCACAGGAATCAGTCCTATGATTTGTACCCATCGTATTCCGACAGATCCTTCTGTTACACCCTCTCGAGAGCCTCAACGTAGACTTAACAACGCGATGAGAGAGGTAGTTAAAAAAGAAGTTATAAAGTTGCTGCATGCAGGGATTATATATCCTGTGCCGCATAGTGAGTGGGTAAGCCCTGTTCAAGTTGTGCCTAAAAAGGGAGGCATGACTGTTGTTACTAATGATAAGAATGAGCTAATTCCGCAACGCACCGTCACTGGGTGGCGGATGTGCATAGACTATAGAAAAATAAAGCCACGAAAAAGGATCATTTTCCTTTGCCTTTTATAGATGAGATGCTTGAGCGGTTAGCAAAACACTCGTTTTTCTGTTTTCTAGATGGATATTCAGGGTATCACCAGATCCCTATCCATCCTGATGATCAAAGCAAAACCACTTTTACATGCCCATATGGAACGTATGCTTATCGTAGAATGTCTTTTGGGTTATGTAATGCACCAGCTTCTTTTCAAAGATGTATGATGTCTATATTTTCTGATATGATTGAAGAGATTATGGAAGTTTTCATGGATGATTTCTCAGTTTATGGAAAAACTTTTGATAGTTGTCTTGAGAACTTAGATAAGGTTTTGCAAAGATGTGAAGAAAAGCACTTAATCCTTAATTGGGAAAAATGTCATTTTATGGTTAGAGAAGGAATAGTGCTAGGACACCTAGTGTCTGAAAGAGGTATTGAGGTAGATAGAGCTAAAATTGAAGTAATTGAACAACTACCTCCACCTGTGAATATAAAAGGAATTCGAAGTTTTCTTGGCCATGCTGGTTTTTATCGCAGATTTATAAAAGACTTTTCATTTATTGCGAGACCACTTACTCTTTTGCTAGCCAAGGATGCTCCTTTCGAATTTGATGATGCATGTCTAAATTCTTTCAATTTATTAAAGCAAGCACTCATCTCTGCACCAATCATTCAACCCCCTGATTGGTCGTTGCCTTTTGAAATTATGTGTGATGCTAGTGATTATGTTGTGGGGGCAGTTTTGGGACAAACTAAAGATAAAAAGCATCATGCAATTGCTTATGCAAGTAAAACTTTGACAGGAGCTCAACTTAATTATGCAACCACTGAAAAAGAGCTTCTGGCTGTTATTTTTGCCATTGATAAATTTAGATCTTATTTAGTTGGAGCTAAGATAATTGTTTACACTGATCATGCTGCACTAAAATATTTGCTCACTAAGAAAGATGCTAAACCTCGCTTAATCAGATGGATTTTATTACTCCAAGAATTTGACTTAGAAATAAAAGATAAAAAGGGAGTAGAAAATTCTGTTGCTGATCACTTGTCTAGAATGTACTTTAAGAATTCACAGGAACCCCCCATTAATGACTCACTCCGGGACGACATGCTTTACGGGATTAACAGATCTGACCCCTGGTATGCAGATATTGTTAATTTTATGGTTTCAGGTTATGTACCACCCGGAGCAAACAAGAAGAAGCTTATTCAGGAAAGTCGTTCACATATATGGGATGAGCCATATCTCTTCCGAGTATGCGCTGATGGCCTACTTAGAAGATGTGTGACCACTGAGGAAGGATTGAAGATCATCGACAGATGTCACTCATCACCATACGGAGGTCACTATGGAGCATTCCGTACACATTCAAAGATCTGGCAATGTGGATTCTACTGGCCTACGATGTACGATGACACGAAGCAATATATCAGAAGATGTGGGCCATGTCAAAGGCACGGAAACATAAATACAAGGGATGCCATGCCACTCACCAACAACCTTCAGATTGAACTCTTTGATGTCTGGGGAATAGACTACATGGGTCCATTTCCCCCATCTAAGAAGTGTGAGTTCATCTTGGTGGCGGTTGATTACGTCTCCAAGTGGGTAGAGGCACTACCTTGCAAACATGCCGACAATATCAGTTCGAAGAGGATGTTTGAGGAAATCATATTTCCAAGATTTGGAGTCCCCAGGATAGTGATAAGTGATGGAGTATCACACTTCATTGACAAGCGCTTCGAGCACTATCTATCAAGACATGGAATCCGTCACAATGTCGCTACTCCCTATCATCCTCAGACAAGTGGCCAAGCAGAGACTTCCAACAAGCAAATCAAGAACATTCTTCAGAAGACGGTGAACGAGATGGGAACGGCATGGAAGGACAAGTTACCCGATGCACTCTGGGCTTACCGGACAGCATACAAGACCCCAATTGGAATGTCTCCATACCAATTGGTATACGGAAAGACCTGTCACCTACCTGTTGAACTTGAGTTCAAGGCACACTGGGCCATAAAAAGATGGAATATGGACCTAGATATCGCCGGAAAACATAGAAGAATGCAATTATCGGAGTTAGAAGAATGGCGGGAGAAAGCATATCACAATTCAAAGATCTACAAAGAAAGAGTTAGGAGATGGCATGACAAGAGGATCAAGAAGAAGGAGTTCTCACCCGGAGATAAGGTATTACTTTTTAATTCCAGGGTGAAGCTTTTCGGGCATGGAAAGCTCCGGAGCAAATGGGAAGGACCATTCAAGGTAATTCATTCATCATCCCACGGAGCTATCACACTTCAAAATGACGAAGGTACGTTATTCAAGGTAAATGGTCAACGTCTTAAATTATTTTTAGAGCCCAATAAAGAATTAGAAGAAATAGACGTGATCAATTTTTACCTTCTAATTAAAAATTAAAGCCCGATGCTTTTAATTTGACGTTTTTGGGCCAAGTATATATTTTTCGGGATAAAAACACGGTGAGAAACACGCTCGAGAAAGCATGCTTGTAGAGGAGCCGGACACAGGGCGGGCGCCCTGAGGATGAGGGCGGGCGCCCTGCCCCTGTCTCCCCTCGGCCCCAGACTTCTCCCACGCGATAACCTCGCCCGTTGCTATCTGGAAAATTCCGTCCTCGGTTTGTTTCGTAAACATGACGGCGGGAAGAGTCCCGACCATGCACGAGAGCAGTTTTTACCCCCTATATAAACAGTCCCCCAACGTCAGCTTTTAGCACCAATTCATTCAAGCCTTCTCTCCTTCCTCAAATTAGATCTTGCTTAGTTCCTAGCTGCTCCAATGGCCGAGAAGTTCCACGTCGATTGGGAAGTCGTCCCCTACGACCTCAACAAGAAGCCCAAGGAGGATCCCGACGCCTACGCTCTCGTCCCGGCCAACACAGAGCGACAGCTAGAAGCCATGCCACCACATCAACGCAGCTCTGCCCAATCCTACTTTGCTCGCCCAGTTCTTACCGCACCTACGCAGCCCCTATTGCTCGAAGGCTCGCCATCATCGTCGAAGGGGAAGGAGATCATCAAGGTACCAGCCGGAACAAAGATCCTGCCGCCAAAACCCAATGAGCGGATCATCGGAGTGAAGACCAACCGGAGCGGCGACATCTCTAGTGTCCGCTATACCACGGAGGAGAGACCTTACTTCGAGGGTGTTAGGGCAGCTAAGGTCCGCTTCGTTCCTCCGAAGGAAGCACCCAAGCATGCTCTTAATGCTTTCGAGACACCTCCCAAGCGCCGCAGGACCATTGCAGATGTGGATGAGGAGCTACGGGTGATCAAGAACAGCATTATAGAAATTCAGAACTCCAATATCTCTATGGATCGGAGGACCTTCAACCATAACACTACGATCCTAAAGCTACGGGATGACCTTGCCGACGCCAACAAGAGGATCGATGAGTTAGAGCATAGTCTTAGGAGGCGTGAGCGTCGCTGAGCTATCTAGATTAGATCTTGGGGCTATATATGTCTTAGTTATTATTAGATTCGATTAGGTTCGCTTATAATCAGTTTAGATCTATTATATTCGGTTATTATTATTATTCGGTTGTAATAAATGCCTCAAGATTAATAAAGATTATTATTAGTATGTCTTGTATGTCTCTACTTTACTTTTGTGCAAGAAAGCAGAAAACAAGTATGGGGGAGATTCCCTGACATGTCACACACACTTCGATCGCACCACTCCATGAACCAGGTACACACTCTGCACACTTTTATTACACACTAACACACTCACCTTAGTTTGTGCAGAATTTTATCTATCTAAACATGATAAATTAAAAGGATAAAAATGCTTATAATCATGATCAATCTCACTCTGTGATATTTCCTGGAAACCTGCAATTATTAAAATTATTTCAAAACCCTGTGTTGCTAAAAGTCATTGTGGAATAAGAGATGGTAAGGGTATGAGTACCTTATTCTTAGTATCTTTATTGCTTGGAGAATTTGTTTTAAAAATCTCAAAATTATAGCTACCATCCTCAAGTTTTATATGCCTGCTAAACATGAAAATATTAATTAAAGCTATCTGCTTTGTATTGAGTTTGTTCAAAACAAGTTAGACCCTTGTTGAGAGATTTATCATACTCCTAAGATCAAGACATTTTTATTCAGAAAGATTCACTCTTCCGAAGTATTATTGCGTTAGAGGCATGGGCTATGCAAAATTATGAATATATCGAGGAAATAAAAAGGAGCAAGTGCTCGATAACCTCGTGGAAAAAAAATGGACAAGTGTCCGGGAGTAGAATTAGGGGTACCTCGGTATCCACCCAAAATTAAAAAAATAAGATATGATAAAAATATGATGGAAAGAAAATGATAGCCCATGGTCCCTCTAATAAGCAATATGCCAGTAAGAGTGACAAGTTTTTAATTTTCAAAATCTTTGATCTAAAGAGTATGGTATTCTTCTCCTCGGATCCGGTTTTGACCATACAATAAATGCAAGGTATGTATGCTTAAAGAATTATTTTTGCAAAATCAAAACAGCCTCAGAGAGAAATATAAAAGATAATGAGTGACTCTGAGAGCACCTATGAGGATAAAGGTATGCTAAGTTTTTCTTTTCAAAAATATGTAAAAACTCCAAGTGATAGGGATTAAGAAGAAGAAAGGCTCTTTACTCTGACCATATATTTCCCTGACTATAAGTGCACAGTGGATTTTTACAACACCCTGCAGGTATGAAAGAATGTTTCAACCCCAGATGTTTTATTAACCAACCTTTTCTCGAGGACGAGTAAAAGCCTAAGTATGGGGGTGTTTGTTGACGGTTCTTAAGTATCAATTATAACCATCAAATAAATAAACAAAAGGACCTATATGCAAGCAACACCTAGAATTAGGGTTTGATCTAACAGAATTCCACGAGTTTTGCTGTTTATCTATTTCTGCAGGGGGTTATCAGGAAATACGGAAGAAAGGCCCACATGTCGGATTAATGACGGGATATTAACCGAACACGTAATTATCTTACATCTAGAAGATTCCAGAAGCCACGGGAACGAACGAGAGTCGTAACGGGCCAGGACACAGGGCGCCCGCCCTGTGCCATAGGGCGCCTGCCCTGCCCCCGGGACCAATCAGGTCGAGTCGCGCGGATTATGCTCCACCGCCTTTGAGGATCAAGGAAAACCGTAGGATGAAGGTCGGTTTGATCCGACGGTCCAGATTCATCCAAAAGGGCTATATAAGCAAGGCCCCTGACCCCTGGTGGAGAAGACCCCAATTCATTATTCAGTTGCATATCTCTAGTTAGGGTTTAGAGAGAGAGGTTCCCTCTAGGGTTCCCACCTCTTAGGGCTTAGTATCCAATGTGAAAGTAGAATTAGTTCTACTAGATTGAGAGAGATAGAGTGGAGGTGTAGATCGGAGGAAGCCGGCCTGTCGGTGTCTACTCCGAGGTTGTACCTGCGGGAGCAAGTTCTTCTAACCCGAGGCTTGTTCTCAGGATTCTTCAGTATTTCGACTTCTAAATTCTAGTAAGTTCTTTGTTTTATTGTTCTTTGGTTTATGAGTTTACTTTGATCTCTTCGCGTAGAGTTTAGAGTAATCATCTCTAGCGTAAACGTGGTGTTTAAGCTAGGATACTCATAGATATCCCCTCGTCTAGCCGGACCGTGGTAGTAGCGAGAAACGTGACAATTCTGAGTTACCTTTGTATTCCATATCCTGTTAGCAGGATCGATAGGGTTTATAGGTGCGGGTTGAACATCCTTTGTGGTGTCTAGATTCCGTAAACCTCCCCAATAGAACAGTGGATCATCCTTACCAAGGTTAGAAGAAGAGTGCGGTTGTAGTCTTCTCTATACATCACTCACATCGAATCATAGTGGTTGTAGCCTAAAGGTTAGTAGTAATAGATTTGGTTAGTCAGATGCACTCTTTCTCCTAAAGGTAAAAATATAAATACGATACCCAGGATAACATCTCGGGTGAAGTGCTCACCGATATCCGTGCGCTTGCGGATCCTATTTCCTAATTGCGTTACCAAATATCAACACCACCAAACGCGCTAAGCTCTAGGGTCGTCCCACCCCACGGAGCTAGTAGAAGGGACCCACGAAACAGGCCAAGCATCAGGGGCCGCCACGCCTTCATACGAAAGCGTTAGCGACGACATGGAGGCTCCCGAAGTAAGGAAGGCTCGTGTGAATTGGCACGTGACCCTGATTACAATCCACAAGATGATGAGGTAAATTACACATCCATGATTTTCATGTTTGTATCTATATGTATCCAATCGATAATTTGTTGTGTGTACCTTTTTTCATGAATAGGAGGTGTTGTCTCAGTTCAAAGATATTGTAGCTTAAGAAGAAGTGGCACACAAAGATGCACCGAACCCGACCAAGACAACCACTGAGAGTTCAAGGAAAAGGAAACGGAGTGACTGAAAATGAGGTGACAGAGGACTGAACAGGTGGCCAGATGATACATATAGAATCTCAGAAGTGAGCCCGAAAGGACAGCCCCTAGCTCCTGAGGAAGCCCTACCTAAGTTTCGGAACGCCCTTGGTCAGATGATGACAAGTCACCACCTTAGTTAGGGACAATCTTGATATCACAATTTGACAGCGGAATGATGTGTCAGATGATGACAAGAAAAAAATTGGGATAAGTTGGTGACCAGGTTCATTTTTCCTCGGGGCTCAGACAAACTCATGAAGGAATATGCCATGAAGCAGTGGGCGATCATGTTCCAAAACTAGAGGTCCGAGATGAATACCAAGTGGGCAAAGAAAGGGTTGGACCCAACAAAATGGTACAAGATTACGGCCGGGCAGTGGGCGGTTTTTCTAGAGCAAAGGAGAGAGCCAGAGTTCTTAGCTCGGAGTGAAGCCAATACCGAGCTCGCAAAGAAGAACAAGTACCACCACCACCTAGGCACAGGTGGTTACCAACGCTAGGTTCCCAAGTGGAGGCAAGAGGAGGCTGCCAAGAAAGCGGCAGGGTTGCCGACGCTATCTAAGCAACTTGGAGAAAGGACCGCAAATTGGATTCGTGCTCGGAAACCAAGGGAAACCGAGACCAGTGTGTCCTTTGATGACCCAATGCTCGATGGAGCAGCAAAGAGCATATTTGCGGTGGAAGCTAAGTAGCACGAAGGATTATTTAAGCCACGAAGAGAGAGGGACATCCTTACTGCTGGCCTAGGTAACCCTGAGCACCCTGGTCGTGTTCGAGGCATCTCATCGAAAGAAGGATGGAAAGAAGGATTCAGACCAGAGTGGGAGGGTGAGTACAAGAAACGTGATCGATACAAGGGAGAAATGGAAAGTTATTTTAAGGAGGAGGCAAAGAAAGACTTTCAAGAGATGATATCCAAAATTCTATCCGATTCTCCTCCATAGTTGATGCAGCGTTTGGTGAGTGCGATGTCTGCTCAACAGACGAGCACTCAGGCTCCTCAGATGCAGCTAGTCCCAACAACACAACCGTTGATGACACAGTGTACCACAACCATTCCAAGCAGTGTCGCGTCAACAACAAACAAGGTTCACTATCCAACTGACGACATTGATAGGCCGGTGGCTTGCTCCCTAGTCATAAGATATGGTATTAACAATCATCGTACAAGGGAATTAGCCGTAGGCCTTGCGATCCTAGGACGCAAGTACCATGAGAGCGACATTCTAGAAGACTACTGCAAGGTAGAAGTGTCGACGGTCGTCCAAGGATATGAGGACGACATGCTAGACATCCCCGATCCCGAGGGCATTGAGAAACTCGGACATGCTATCAAGAACTTCATCCTTTGGCCTCGACGAGATGTCCAGTTGAGTGAGCCACCACCATCCTCTCAAGCCCCGCCACTCACTCAGGACTCGTCAGCACCTGCCGATCCTCTTCCTAACCCACCATCGTAGCCGATCGTGGCTCCTAGTGACCCCCCATCATCTCTGCCACCATTCAATTCTCCACCTTCTCCACCACCCAAAGATCCTGAACAAACATGGGAGGCACCAGAGCGGCCAAAGAAGAAATTTCCAGTACCCAAATTGGTTTCCCCCTTCGAGCCAAAGAAAATGACTGCCGGCACCGCCAAATTTTTGTCAGGAATTGCACTAAGCTGCACTACACGTGCCCTTGACTTGGCTGAGCATGAGAAGTTAGCAAAAAAGCCTAAGGTAATTACCGTAAGTATCAGGAAGCCAACAATGGACGATTACAAAAATGTCCCTGATAAATACATGCCTGGAAGGCCTCTACTCAAGTGGGATACACCCAAGAAGATTCCAGCTGGTGTTAAAAGGCTGCATGACTGGTACATGAGAGCATCCTCTGTTGGTTAGTGGCATTTGTTAGTGGCAGACAAACGGTTGTTATTACCTTCGAGGACATGTGGTTGATGATGAACCTCCAGAGACTCGATGTACAACTCGTAACGGTGTTTGCATTGTAAGTGTCACTCATACTAACACATGCATGTGTTATTATTAGTGAGTTGTATCAATTATCAATATCTTACATGTACGTGCGCCTTGCAGAATGCAATATGATCAACAAGAGAAGCGTTACGGTCTGAATCCTAATTCTAATGTCAGTCAAAGGGTTGGGTATTTGAACCCAATGAAAATATGTGAGGAGCAGCACACATTCAGAATCGAGGATCTTCACGAAGACTTATAGGGTTTACAAGGTGAAGAACAGGAGAAGAAAATAGCGGACCGTACGAAGGAGTTTGAAGCCAGATACGCCTTCTACCTAGGACACGCAATGCTTCAGTTTCAACACTGGGAATCCATAGTGGCCCCCTAAAATTTTGGGTTAGTGTGAGTTTGCATATATCAAATTAATTATTTTAGTACACACATGCATCACAAATTTGATTCGTGCAGGGACCACTGGATCTGCTTCATGATTTTTCCTAGGTCTGGAAAGGTGTTGGTATGTGACTCCGCAGATTACCCGACTACAAGCTATGGAACATTCGTGAGGCACTTAGAGCTATAAGTCAAGATTTTGCATGCATACTTTAATCGATGAGATGTTGAGAATAACAAGGTGATTCTATTCGAGATTATAGGGCATATAGGTATTACAAGACTAAAGGTGGAAGGTGCAAGTCATCAACACAAGGGCAGCCATTGAAAATATATCATAACTAGCCGGTACGTATGGAAATTTATGAATACATATCATACATGTACAATACATAGGATGATGTTGCAAGTAAATAACCACTTTCCCGTTATATAGTGCCACAAGCAACCACCCGGATTGGTCCACTGTGGATTCTACGTGTGCGAGTTCATGAGAGAGAACGAACGATACATCAAGAACCCCTCCAAGGTAATATAAGTAATAGTCATGTATGTATTTCTGACATTAAATTTGCAAATGTATTATCAAGTGTAAATACATGATGTTTATAAACCTCCTTTCCAGAAATTTGATGTAAAAAAGGCTAAGCACATGACTGAACGTGCTTTATACAACATAGTTGAGGATCTGTGCTCATTCATCTTGAAAGAAGTCATTCCATGCGATGGGAAATATCATGATGCTACCAGCGTCTTAGCACGCCCAGAGTATAGAATGCTCATAGAGATTAGTAGGCTTCAACTTAGTCGAGACAGTTATTAGACAACGGGTGAAAATTTTGATGTATATAATGTGTGATGTATAGATACTCTTGTAACTTTATGTTTGTGAGAACGAAACTTTGATGTATATAAATGTATGTATGAAATATTTAAATTGAATGTTGCTATATTTGAACACCATCCAATAAGGTTTAGTAGTTCCAATATCAATGTATATGTATATATTTAATAATATAAAAATATCCAACATCACAGGCGGTTGCTTTTGAACCGCCTGTGTAAATGGATCATTTACACAGGCGGTTAACTAAGGCGGTTCAAAAGCAACCGCCTATGTTGTGGTCCCATTTCCACTGGCCTTCAGCGCAGGCGGTGCTGGAAAACGACAGTGTAAATGGGTATAGACCCGCCTGTATAGTATGTCTCTATCCTAGTGTTCCCATTCTAGTCCAAACTTGATCCGTCCCCACCCCACTCTCACTCCGCACTTCCGCAGGCCGCAGCAGTGGGGGCATGGAGCAGAGCCACAGGCCGTGTGGGCTCACGAATGAATTGTACTAGTAGTACGCGTCATTGAATCTTTCAGCGAAGGATCAGAAAAAAGAAGAACGAATCGAAGGCCCCGTGTACTTGCAGTATGTCGTTCAAGCATTGGCTGATTAGGCCAGTCTCGGTGGGGATTTCATGGTCCTGTTACTAATACATCCATATTTTGGAAACAATGTAGAAGAATTTCATCCCTATGAAACTCTCTATACTCCCATGAAACTCTTATCATCTCTCTCTTTATTAATACGATGCCACATCAGCCTATTTAGTGCCCATGAAACTCTGATGAAACTCCACTGAGACTGGTCTTATTAGAACTTGTCGAGGCCTGGGAAATTAAAGCCTCCATTTGTGAGGTGTTAAAGAGAGAAGAATACTCCTTTTTTTCCTATTGAAGTTTCTTTTTTAGGAAGTCCTATTTAAGCTTTTTATTATCTGCAACTAGCGGATGCATGCACCCAAATCAAAACAATAGACGGTCAGACCCTTCTTGTTCATAATATCAAGCCCTGTCGCTATCGGTCTTCACTCCTTTAGGGCGCCCCCATCGGCCATATCGGGCTAGCCAAAAAGTTGCTGGCTGGCTAAAAAAACAAGTCGTTGGCTTACGTCAGGATATGTCCGATGTGGAGGAGTAAGGGCAAAAATGAACTCGCTAGCTATAGATGGCCATCGGGCCGTGCCGGCCCGACAATGCATCGTACCTTGACGGGCCACCGTGCCTGCCGGGCCGTGCCTACCCCGTGCTCGTGCCTGGCCTACGGCCCAAGGCACAGCCCGTGGGCCGTTTTTCCGTGCCGTGCTGCTCGGTGGGCACGACCATTTTCTTCGGGCCGTGCCGGCCCATGGCCCGTCAGGTAAAAACACATCAAAAAATTCACCATGTGCTGAAGCATTTCATTTTTCAACAAACTGAACACTTGAACAGTGAACAGATACAAGTGCAAGTGCTAAAGCACTTCATTTTCAACAAACACAACAGAATAGATACAAGTGCTGAAGCACTTCTTCATTTTCTTAGCAAACAGAACAAAGAACAGAGTGCTAAAGCACTTCATTTTCAACAAACAGGAACACAAGACAAAATGAGACAAGATTATATGAAAATGATGAATTGATGATCATCAAAATGAGCTATTTTGTGCAATGCTGCCTCATTAAAAACCTTTCTAGGTAAAACTCACCCTTGTGAGAAACCCTAGAAAGGGAAAAAGAGTGCATCCAGCTCCAAATGTCAAAGTCTTAAGGCTATCCTATTACAATAGCCAACATCAGTGGCAAAGTTTTAGTGACTTAGTTTGTTCTGAGTTTACAGTCCACACTACACACTCATCTCACACACTCACTCAATAATAGCCACTGCCACTGACCAAAAGTCCAAAAGTTCCTATAAAATTGTATAGAAGCAATGTTATTCAGTGAGAAGCAATGTAATGTAAAGAAGCAGAATGAAAATGATAGATTTGAGTTGAGTCATTGAGTGAGTAAGATTAACTACCTCTCCTCTCATGTTGTCTTCTAACCACCACCACCAGTACCACCGCTGCCGCTGCCGCTGCCTTCACCTTGTTCATCCAGGAAGAGGTTCTTGAATGCTTCCTCCAGGTCCAAGTCCTCAGGTGTGTGTTGTTCTCTTCTTGCTCCTAGCTCTCAGTCCTTGATGCAGGTGAGCATCTCCACGTGCTCAGGCAACAAGCGACGCCGCCAGTCCTCGAGTATCCTGGATGTACAGCTGAAACATGACTCGAAAGAGACAGTAGATACAGGGAAAGACATGATATCTCGAGCCATAATAGATAGGATGGGATAGGTTAGCTTGTGGTCACGCCACCAGAGGAGTATGTCAAAGGATTCCTCATAACATGTGATAGGGTCACTGTCCAAGTAAGCTTTGAGCTCACTAACAGCGGATGGAGTTGATGAAGATGAGGGGGAACAAACAGGGGATTCACCAGGACCTCCAAAGATCCTTGCACATGCCTGTTTTCTCTTACCAGTATGAGCTGAAGGCACTGAAGCCCTCTAAGACCTAGCTGCACCAAATTTCTCTCCATACTTGGCAAACAATCTATACATTAAATCTTTGACATCACCATAGTATACACTATAATTGCATCCAGTTTTCTTACCAAGCAGATCAAGCACATTATAGAACCCTGTCATCTTAGCTCTAGGATCAAGAATGAATGCATATGAATAAATGAGTGGAATTTTCTCCCAATATGTAAGGAATTTTAGTTTCATAGGAGAAGCAATCATTCTAAAGCCTGCATCTCTTTCAGCTTCTTGCAAATGCTCAACAATGTCAAGCAAATGGTGCAAAACAAGTGGAGCAGTGGGATAATAAACACCAGACAGAACAACAGTGCAATCATAAAAGAGTTCTAGGAATACCATTATTTGCTCAGCACAATACCAATGCTGTGGAGTCAACAAAGTAGAACCATAATTAGAGTTAATGAACACATTGAAGACTTCCTTGTATGGCAGCAAGTGTTTGAGCATCAAATAAGTAGAATTTCATCTAACATCCATATCCAAACCAAACTTTCTAGGTCTAAGACCCTGAGCATTGCAGTAATTCTTAAACAATGCAATTATTTGATTAGAGGAATTTAAAAAGTTTATTGCAGTTCTAAAATCTTCTAAATAAGGTTTCAACCTCTTCAAGCCAGATTTAACAATCAAGTTAATGATATGGCATGCACAGCGCTGATGCATAAGCAAATACTGCACCTTGTTAGGATTATCTTTTGTAGGTGCAGGGTAAGAACCCAAATAACCAAAGAAGACATGTTGCAAAATCTCAAAAGCCTTATAATTAGCAGAAGCATTGTCTAGAGACACAGAAAAACCTTGTCAATCAAACCAAACTCCTCAACCACACTAGCAATCCTATCAGCAATATTTTCACCAGAATGTGAAACCTCAATCAGCCTTAAACCAATAACTTTTTTCTGTAACTCCCAATATGCACTAACATAATGAGCAACAACAGAAATATAATCCTCCTTAGCATTACCAGACCAAATATCAGATGTCAAAGAAACAGAAGATGCAGTAGGCAACACAGATTTCATAAGCATAGCACGTTGTTCATCAAACAACTTAGACATATCTCTACTGGTGGTCTGCCTAGAAACCTTTTGAAATAGAGGATTATGAGCACGCTTAATATAATCCTCCCAAGCCTGTGTCTCACCTATCTCTAAAGGAAGGTCTAGCCAAGTAATCAAACGACACAACTCATTGTGAGTAACCATAGGATCATACACCCAATTTTTCAAACCATCAGGATTCACAGCAAGTTTAGACTGGACCATACTAGCATGATTCTATTTTTTCATAAGGATTTCATGTGGCATTTCAAATGGCCAGTACCAGCAGAAGATCTAGCAGTGTACCTCGAACAACAATGGTTACAGATTGCAGCAATTCGAATATCGTTCTCCTTAATCTCAGTGAAGTACGTCCACACAATAGACTTTTTCTTACCAGAGGTGGTTGAGGTACCACGAGTGTCGGTGGAGGCCTGCACTCCACCATCACCGTCGTCGCCATCCAGATCGATGGGCTAGGTGCCAACTGTGCCGTCACTGAGGTTGATGCCGAACAACCCGGTTGCGTCATCACGCATGTCGTCGTCGTTCTCCATTTCCAGCTCGTCGTCCGAGTGCAGCGCTAGGTCCTCGCCGTCGATGAGGTGGGGATGCTGATCCGCATCCTCCCCCTGCGTTGCGAGCCTAGCACCAGCACCAGACGCGGACGGCGCCCGAGACGGACCCCGCCCTCCAGCTCCAGCACCGCCCCTCGACGGGCGCTTTGGCGGCCTAGCCATGTCTACTCCAGAGGAGGAAGACGCGACATCAGGCACCAACCTGCAAAGAAGAAGAAGACGAGATGAGATCATGAGATGATGGGAACGTCAGAACGTGAGACTGAGAGAGAAGACGGAGCATATCTAGGGTTAGGGTTCGTACCTGCGCTACCGGAGCCCGGTGCTGGAGAAGAAGCGGCCGATGAGTCAAGAGGAGACACGAGACAGACAGACATCCATTAGAGACGACGGCGAGCGGTGGCGGAGCGAGGAAGATGAACACGAACTCACATGCTTCACCGGAGGAATAGAGAGAGGAGTGGAGGGGAAAGGAGGGAGGAGAGGGTTAGCGAACTCAAGCGGCGAGGTGGAGCGGCGACAAGGTCGCCGAAGCAAGGGACGGTCGGCGTCCGAGGCAAGCGGCGGCCGGCGGATCGAGATCTAGATTGAGAGGCGAGACGAGAGAGAAGACGAAGAGAGCGGCCAGCGGCGCGGGGTGGGGATGGGGAATGAATTAGGTTAGGGTTTGGGGGGCTCACGGCACCGTGTTGCTTATATATGCCAGGGTGGCGTCGGCTTCGTGGGCTGGGCCAGATATAGCCGTTGGAAGGCTTCAAGGCCTTGGGGGCACCGGGCCGCCTACCGGGCTGTCCCTTTTACTAGGCCATGCCCGGGCCGTGCCCGGGCCGTGCCACGGGCCGGGGTGGCGGCCCAGGCACGGCCTAGTGCCTCGGGCCATGCCGGCCCGGGCCCGTCAACCACCGGGCTGGGCCAAAACGCTAGGCCATGGGCTGCTTGGCCATATATGTCGCTAGCGAGTGTCTCGTCGATAGTCTCGCACGCTTTCCAAGAGATTATGTGTCTCTGCTCCACGCGTTCCTATAGACAGTAGATCAAGAGTGCGCCAGACTTATTTTTTATTTTATTTCGACAACACGTCAGCTAGATATTTGAACGTCCCGCTGGGGATGCCCTTACCTGCCTCAGCTTTTGATTATTTCCAGCTTTCTTTTCTCCATCGTCCTTTTGGCATTTCGAGGCCGACGACGAAACAGTTGAGATGATGATGCCATCTGTGCTGCGTCTACGTGTGTGCATGAGGCGTCATTGTCACTGGCGCGCGTGTAGCGCGGTGGCAAAGCTGCTGTGGTGGGAGCTGAGCGGCCGGGGTTGGAACCCCAGCTCTGCACCGCTTGCTCCATGCAAGCAAATAATTTCTTATTGCCTCCCACGCGGATATTCTACAATAGTTAGGGTAATATGCTTGTCACGTTCAAAGCCTGCCGACTTCGGGTTTTTAGACGTGTTCTCGGTATAGGTTGTAGGATCTTGCTTGCGTTTAGGGTGGTGTGAGTGTGTGATGTGCGTGCGTGAGGTGTATTAAGTCCAGATACTACAACATGTACTTAAAGAGATAAGGTATCAACGACAAAAAAAAAAATGAGGCGTCGTTGTCAAGCATGTGAATCCAACCCAACCAGAACCAGAAGCTGACAATCTGCCCTACCTAGCAGATGGGCCATCCATGGAAGAAGACACGTCCGGTGCACACACATACTACTACAAGTACTTGCTACTTCATCCGACCGAAGGGTCACTTATTTGTGGACGGAGGGAGCAGGAGTGTTCGTGAGTGAGTGCGTGACCGACTCAGACTGACCACCAGCCAACCAACCAGTGTGTCACTTTCCTGAGTTCATCCTAATAATGGCTGTGTTTAGAACCCTTGAAAAGTACACTATGTAAAAAAAGATTCTCTGTCACATCAAACTTGCGATACATGCATGGAGTACTAAACGTGGATAAAATAAAAAGCTAATTATACAGTTTGGTTGTACTTTGCGAGACAAATGTTTTGAGCCTAATTAGTCAATGATTGGACAATTATTACTAAATATAAACGAAATGCTACAGTGAATTTTGACGCTCCAAAATTTGGAACTAAACACAGCCAATAGTATAATTTCTGAGGCAGAAACTCATGGCCTGCTGCATGCGTGCAATCTCCGTGTCAGTCAAACCGATGGATGAACCTGCCTGCCTTTTGCGACCTATCTAGGCACATCGCTCTTGATGTGTAATGCCCATAAAGGGTTTGGACTCTCTGATGACCGATGGGGACTCGTTGCTGTACCGTGCCCGTTCAGTCTATAGGAGTATATAGCAACGTCACATGGAGTGGAGGACGGAGATGGGGAACATGCCGAACAGGAGAGGTTTCCATCTAGGTGTACAGTACTGTATGTACCTGTGTGCCTTTGTCTCAAAACAGGACCAGGAATCGTAACGTCCGCACAGTGTAGGTGTGACTGCAGCTAGCCTGCAGACACGGAGAGGTCAGGTCTGCAAGATCGAGAAGAAAGTCATCATTCATTCCTCTTTGCCATCATCATCGCCTCTACTCTCTCCGTCCCACAATAAACGTCGTTCTAGCTCCGGAACCGTGTTCCAAAAAGAACGTCGTTTTAGATATCGGACCCACCTCACTCACTAGTAGGGATGAAAACGGAACAGAAATATTCCGAACTAACCGTTTTCGTTTTCTATATTATGAACCGTTTTTTAACATGAAAAATTATCAGTTTCAATTGGTTTCACAACCATTTTCAACATTTTTTGTACTCTTTAATTGTTAAATGTAGAAATATCCCGAACCGACCGTTTTCGTTTTTCCAAATCGTAAGTCCGTTTTTGACCGTTTCCGACCGTTTTCATCCTTACTCACTAGGCATCGCCCCTAGCCCCAGCAGATACTAGTTTTCAACCGGAGATCCAGATCCAGCAGTCCAACACCCTCAATCCTCTCCTCCACCGGCAGCCCTCTTCCTTTCTCCTCCACCGGGGGCCTCTCCTCATCTTCTTCTCCACCTACGTGGACGGGTGCATCCCTGACCGGAGATCCTCCTGCCTTGGGAGAGGCCAGTACGCCGGCGACAAGCTGAGCGCTCCCCCGAGGTCCGTGGGCGGGGCCGACGGGGCGGGCTCCTCAAGTCCGTGCACGAGGCCGGCGGGGTGGGCTCCTTGAGTCCGTGCGCGGGGCCGGCTGGGCGGGCGTGGCATGCGCGGCCCGCGCATCGACGAGGTCGCCGGCGCCCTGCCTCCTCTGATTCTTCTTGCGCCGCACCTCTTTCTGTCGCAACTACGGCCACACCGCCTGTTCCCGGCGATGGCGAGCGTGGCGCAGGCGCTCCTAAAGGGGCGAACCGGCGTGGAGGCGGAGGTGGCGGCATGGCCTGGTGCGGTGGTAGAGATGGAGCGCCTGGCGTCAGAGAAGGTGTCGGATCTAGATGGGGAATAGGGGCATATTGGTCTTTTGGCACCGGTCTTGGTAGCTGTGTCCGATCCCAGAACGACTCTTATTTCGGGACGGAGGGAGTATATATAAGATGGACACGCGTACTACTACGCCGCTAGCTGCAACTGCATGGGCCATGCATGCCACCCACGGGCAGCTAGTGCCTGTCGTCGTTTCTGATTTCAGCTAACTGCATCGCACCTAGCCAATCAACGACTCCATCATTGTTGTGGCGCCACCGCGCCATGTGGATTTTAATCGGTCCAGACGTTCATCTACCGGCGGTGGCGACAGGCGAGCGAGACAATCATGCACGGCCGGAGACTTCAATGTTTCTTTTGAATGAATTGTTCCATAGATGGACTGCAGATCGGGTTATTAATTCATTGGAGAGGCCGGTCTCAATATGATTTTTTTTCCAAGATAAAACTGTGGGGGGGAGTTCTTATCGTTTATGATAGCCGTTACATTCATCGTAGCCGTAGCATCGTAGAACCTGCTAGGTGCTAGCTACTGAAGCGCGAGAACGACAAGCGTTTGTGTTATTTTTTTGTTTGTTGCTCCAGCACCCTTTACGTACCACGTACCAAGCGTCGCTTTCACAATGCAACAAGAAGCTACGTGTACGTACCTCGTGTGCGCTAGGCTGCTAGCTAGCGAGTGGCGATCTCTTCCACGCACATGTTGACGATTGCCATGTTTGTGTTTTCACCACACCTTCTACATGATGTGGCGTAATTTACTCAAATAGACCAGTGCCAACATGCCTCCTTGCTTTCAACACGTCCGTTTTCTCCAAACTCTTGACATTTGTAGTGGTGATAGTGTCTCATCATCATCATTCCCACTTCATCATTTTCTAATGCGTAGTACGTACTACGTAGCTAATACTTCCAAGTCTCGTTCTAAAATGTCTGTTAGAGCAGATTCAAAAGCAAGCTGCCACTGGTATTGCATTGCTGCCGTTTCAATTATATTCAATCCACATGACTGGTGCGCGCAGTCTCCCCATCTGCTTAATCCGAAGAAATTAAGCAAGCTGCAAGCCCAATAAACTATCTCGAGCAAGCAGTGTCATCAGGTCACCTTCCAAGGTGTTGTTGATACGCATTGTCATTTTTGCACTCCATATTTTATTTTTATATAGTATATGTCGATCGTCACTCAAAGGTAGGCAACACAACTAATCCAACCTGCTTGAAGAATAAGATAATTTGTTTGCCACTTTGTGCAGGTGTGTATATGCTCTGCACATGCACGCGCGCATATATAGGTCATTTTTGTTGATATGATACCCAACGAAGAATATTTCCCATAACGTGCATTCAGGTCCATATGTACGTATACGACAGCGATGATGACAGCGGGCCGGTGCAGTGGGTGTTAGGAAATTTCCTATAAACAGAGCCGGCCTTTGCTCTTTCGTACACGAAGCAACTGATTCCCCAACTATATCTAGTATATATGATGATTGTCAAAGGCAAATATATATATTCTTTTCTCTTTCCCTCGCGTTAGAAAACTATTGTTATTGTAGATCGTGATTCCTTGGGAGCTTTCAGGTCAAATCAAATGATGTGTTTGCTCGAACAAAAAAAATCGATGCGTTATTATTGTTATTAAGTAATTGTGTATCTTAAAAAGTAGGCATTTGAGACTTGGTGGGGGGACTTCATTTCAATATTTGAGGCAGCAGAGAATTTGTTCCATTGAGATCTTGCTTGTCACTATATATATATATATATATATATATATATATATATATATATATATATATATATATATATATATATAGGGAGAGTATACTCTATAGCTAGCTACAAAATAAGTTATTTTGTAGCCACCTCTATTTACGATAATTTTATATACTAATTTACGACAATGTTAGTATATATTTACGATAGTTGAATTACTATAACACATGAGAATATTTACCATAATGTTATAGTAAATCATATAGTAAGGAGTTACTATAATCTCGTAAATTAGCATAGCAATTATCGTAACTCAAAGTGGCTACAGAATAAGTTATTTTGTAGCCAGCTGTAGGGTAGTAGTTATATATATATATTAACTGGCTAATTAAGTTCGATTCCAACATAGATTATCTAATGTAATGATGTGCGTGGAGATTTGGTTGGGTTACTTTTGGTGTGGCAAAAGGTAAAATTGTCTGCCAATATTATTTATTCTTAATGAGTTTATGGATTCCCTACACATCATTCCTTTTTGTATTGGTCCTAATAATGACTTGATTCTGCTGTCTACCATGATGAACCTTTAAGACTTGATATATGGACTCACCTAGCCACCTTTTGGTGCTAAATAATACTTGTTGGAAGATCAAAGAAAAGGGCTAAGTAATGGTGAGCACTTCAATTCGTAAACACTAACAATTCTATTTAGAAATGAGGCGGTGAATTATGTACCAACATATTTATTTACAATATATAAGAAGATGAGTATTTTTTTGAAATCCTATGAACGTGCTACGGGCTACTACTACAGCTACGCTACGCATGCTGCCGGCTTCCCCGGCCCACAGATCCGTATATATATTACTACAGTTGGGTTAGGCTGTCGATCATCACGTCGCGTAGCCGGTGGTCCGTATCATGTACTGTAGATAGTAGCCCCCCAACTGGCCAACTTCGTTCCCTGTTCCTTCCAAGCAATTGCAGAAGCTAAAAGGGTCAACAGTCCCGGAGCCTAGGTTTTTCCTAGGCGACTCAGGAGGCGGGTTTTCGAAGTCTCCTTTTCACCCGTCTTTCCCACGAATTTTGCTCGGATCTCGATCCATCTCTCCCAAAGGTTGGATCTAGATCTTCCACGTCCCATCATCCTGAGTCCACGTCCCTCTCCGGTGATTGGAGCCCAAACACAACATGCTAGCCTGGAGGAGCTTTGGCTCCCACCGCCTCTCGAAGGTTTTTTCTTTGAAACCTGGAGGAGTTCGTGGTGATCGAGATGGAGAATGTGGAGGGTTTGATGGGGAAGATGAAACTGTCGGAGGAGGAGCATGATGGCGTGACGATCGGTGGTGGAGGTAGTCAGCGGTCCCGCATGGCAGAGCCACGTACAGGCGATCGAAAAGGTCATGGCGGAGATGCTTGTGGCGCCAGAAACCCTAGAGCGCACTCTGGGGTGTGTGTGGTGCCCGATCAAGGGGATCAACTGCAAGGATCTTGATGAGAATTATTTCTTGTTCACCTTCTTGCAAGCATCGAGCAAACGAAGGGCATTGCGGTGTTTTGGCGGTGGGGAATAAATGTGGTTCTTCTTCTAGTCCAGGCAAATGGAGAGAATGCAGCACAGATACAAGGTATTCTGAACATGTATGAACAAGTGTCAGGCCAAACAATAAATAAAGGCAAATCTGCAGTTCTCTTCAGTCCTAACACAAGTGATGAGGACCGTTTAGCAGTGAAGGAGATTTTGCAAATGCCCAATGAGGCTGTCAATGCCGATACTTGGGATTGCCTGTTCATGTGGGAGCATCAAGATCAGGCACTTTCAGCTATCTGAAGGATAGAATTTGGCAAAGAATAATGTGCTGGAAGGAGAAGATGCTCTCAAAAGCAGGAAAGGAAATCATGATAAAAGCGGTTGCACAAGCCATCCTGACATTTGCAATGGGTTGCTTTGATCTGACAAGGTGAAGAACGGGAGAAGAAAATAGCGGACCGTACGAAGGAGTTTGAAGCCAGATACGCCCTCTACCTAGGACACGCAATGCTTCAGTTTCAACACTAGGAATCCATAGTGGCCCCCTACAACTTTAAGTTAGTGTGAGTTTGCATATATCAAATTAATTATTTTAGTACACACATGCATCACAAATTTGATTCGTGCAGGGACCACTGGATCTGCTTCATGATTTTTTTCTAGGTCTAGAAAGGTGTTGGTATGTGACTCCGCAGATTGCCCGACTACAAGCTATGGAACATTCGTGAGGCACTTAGAGCTGTGAGTCGAGATTTTGCATGCATAGTTTAATCAATGAGATGTTGAGAATAACAAGGTGATTCTACTCGAGATTATAGGGCATATAGGTATTACAAGATTAAAGGTGGAAGGTGCGAGTCATCAACACAAGGGCAGCCATTGAAAATATATCTTAACTGGCTGGTACGTATGGAAATTTATGAATACATATCATATATGTACAATACATAGGAAGATGTTGCAAGTAAATAACCACTTTCCTGCTATATAGTGCCACAAGCAACCACCCGGATCGGTCCACTGTGGATTCTACGTGTGCGAGTTCATGAGAGAGAACGGACGATACATCAAGAACCCTTCTAAGGTAATATAAGTAATAGTCATGTATGTATTTCTGACATTAAATTTGCAAATGTATTATCAAGTGTAAATATATGATGTTTATAAACCTCCTTTCCAGAAATTTGATATAAAAAAGGCTAAGCACTTGACTGAATGTGCTTTATACAACATAGTTGAGGACCTGTGCTCATTCATCTTGAAAGAAGTCATTCCATGCGATGGGAAATATCACGATGCTACCAGTGTCTTAGCACGCCCAGAGTATAGAATGCTCATAGAGATTAGTAGGCTTCAACTTAGTCGAGACAGTTATTAGATAACGGGTGAAGACTTTGATGTATATAATGTGTGATGTATAGATACTCTTGTAACTTTATGTTTGTGAGCACGAAACTTTGATGTATATAAATGTATGTATGAAATATTTAAATTGCATGTTGCTATATTTGAACACCATCCAATAAGGTTTAGAAGTTCCAATATCAATGTATATGTATATATTTAATAATATAAAAATATCCAACATCATAGGCGGTTGCTTTTGAACCGTCTGTAGGTGGCTCACTCAGTGAACCGTCTATGTAAATGGATCATTTACACAGGCGGTTCACCAAGTGAGCCGTCTATGGAAATGGATTTCCACAGGCGGTTCAAAAGCAACTGCTTGTATTGTGGTCCCATTTCCACTGGCCTCCAGCGCAGGCGGTGTTGAAAAACGCCAGTGAAAATGGGTATAGACCTGCCTATATAGTATGTCTCTGTACTAGTGCATGGAGGACAAAAAAGATAAAGACTGAATCTAGAAGAGGAGGATCCAGCTCGACAACCGGTGTGCAGGTACAAGATCCTTTCTGGAAAAGAGTGTGGAACTTAAAATGCCCAAAGAAGATGATTCATCACCTGTGGCGGATGAGGCATAATAGTCTAGCACTCCGAGTCAATCTATATGGAGGCGTGCGATGAGGATTGAAAAGAGTTGTGTCATATGTGGGCGATATGATGAGGATGGAGCACATCTGTTCTTCAAATGTAAAACAGTGCGACATATATGGGCTGAAATGCAGCATGATGGAGTGAGACAAGGTTTAGCTAAAAAGCTTTAAGCAAGGGAGGTGTTAGAAGCAATCCTCAAACTGGCGCCGGAAACACAAAGTCGGGTGATCACACTTCTTTATATATGGTGGTCTGAAAGATGTAGTGTCAGAGAAGGGGGACAGCAGAGAAGTGCCAGCCATCTTGCATGGCTGATCAACTCATATGCAGAGGAATGGTCGCCATCTAAACAAGCCAAGGAGCGTGGAGATCAGTCACGAGTCCGGAAAGCATGGAAGCCACCACCGGAAAATACAGTGAAGCTAAACTGCGATGGAGCTTTCTTTGCTGGAGGCCGTACAGGAGGCTGGGGTTTTGTGATCCGGGAATGGGTTGGGGGAGTAATCAGTGCTGGCTACGGCAAGCTAGAGAACGCTGGTGAAGCATTCCATGCAGAGATCATAGCCTGCTTGCAAGGGATCCAAAGAGCGGCTGATCTGGGAGTGCAAAGGATGATCCTGGAAATAGATGCTTCCATGGTGGCGCAGGCAATGAAGTCTTATGGACTTTGATCGTTCTTCTGCCAGTGGTCTTATATGGGAGATGAAAGATCTCCTGGCTTGTAATTTTACCACCTGTGCTGTTAAACATATCTCTCGCTCATGTAATATGGTAGCTGATAGCCTCGCCGCCCTTAGGGCAAGTCTGAGTATGGGTGCTGAGCCGGTTTTGGACAGCATTCCAAGTTGTATTCGTGAACTGGTTGCCAACAATTTGGCAGCAAGTTATGAGTAATGGAAGGCCTTTCCATGTCAAAAAAAAAGAAGCTAAAAGGGTCAGCGATCGCACTCGGCAAATGCTTTGCCGAGTGCCACACTCGGTAAAGAGCACACGGTAAAAAAAAACTATCGGCAAAGCGGCCTTTGCCGAGTGTCTTTTATCGGGCACTCTGCAAAGGCTTTGTCGAGTGCTCGACACTCAGCAAAGGCCGAACCGAAAAAATCTGAAAAAATAGGAAAAAAATATAAAAATTTTTTAATTGGGGAAGGGACCCACCGACCAGTCATATGGCAACTGCTCCCAAGTGACCATTCAAAGCAATTTTTTGAAACTTCGTGCCCAGCAAAAATCAAACCAGCGACCTCTCACACACGCACGAGCTCCTCTACTACTAAACCTCTCTTTCATTTGTGTCTATATTCTATTTCAGTTCCCCAAATATTATACTAAATCAAGTGTAAATTGATTGTTTGAGGCCATAAACGAATTCAAATTAAAAAGTTGTCAAGTACAAAGTTTCATAACTTTTTTGAGATCTACAATTTTCATTTAGGAAGTTTCTCCATCCGAGGTCATTTGGAAAATTCAAATTTTAAAATTTTAAATTTCAAACGTAGTTTTGTATGACAAGATGATTTCAAATTAAAAAGTTGTCAACTACAAAGTTTCATAACTTTTCGAGATCTACAATTTTCATTTAGGAAGTTTCTCCATCCGAGATCGTTTGAAAAATTTGAATTTTAAAATTTTGAATTTCAAAAGTAGTTTTGCAAGACAAGATGATTTCAAATTTAAAAGTTATCAACTACAAAGTTTCATAACTTTTCGAGATCTATAAAGTTTATTTTGGATGTTTTTCCATCCGAGGTCTTTTGAAAAAATTTGAATTTTAAATTTTTGAAATTCGGATGCAGTTTTGCATGACAACATAATTTCAAATTAAAAAGTTGTCAACTGCAATGTTTCGTAACTTTTCGAGATCTACAATTTTTATTTAGGAAGTTTTTTCATCCTGAGGTCGTGGCTCTAACATTATTTACAAATCTTATATATCTCTTTTGTAGTTTTATGAAACTATACGCGAGATGTGTAGATTTTGTTAACAACGTTACTATCGCTTTGTCGACTGAAGAAATGACGAAAATAAACTTTATAGATCTTGAGAAGTTATGAAACTTTGTAGTTGAAAACTTTTTGATTTGAATTCGTTTAGGGCTTCAAAATATGCTTTGAAAAACTGCTTTGCCGAGTGAAAAAAAAACACTTGGCAAAGACCTTCTATGCCATGTGTTTTTTTACACTTGGGAAAACAGCTTCTTTGCCGAGTGTTTTTTTTGCACTCGGCAAAGAAGGCCTTTGCCGAGTGTTTTTTTGCACTCGGCCAAGCAGCTTCTTTGCTGAGTGTTTTTTTTGCCGAGTGTTTTTTATTCAACACTCAGCGAAGAGTTTCTTTGCCGAGTGCAAAAAAACACTCGGCAAACCACGTGGAACTCGGCAAAGAACCGGATTCTGGTAGTGTGTGTTTCAGGGGTGTTTGGATGTAGGGACTAAAGTTTAGTTGATGTCACATTGGATGTTAAATGGGGTGTCGTATGGAGTGTTCGGATACTAATAAAAAAAAACAAATTACAGATTCCGTCACCATGAGACGAATTTATTGAGACTAATTAATCCATCATTAGCATATGTTTACTGTAGCACCACATTGTCAAATCATAGACTAATTAGGCTTAAAAAATTTGTCTCGCAAATTAGTCTCAATCTATGCATTTAGTTTTGTAAATATTCTATATTTAATACTCAATGCATGTGTCTAAACATTTAATGTGACAGGGACTAAAGATTAAAGTTTACTTCCTACGTCCCTTTAAAAGAGTCGCTATGGGATGCGTGCTGATCAAACTTTCTCAACTTTGATTAGATTTATAAAAAATACGTGCAACATTTGTATCTCTAAATAAGTTTATTATGAAAGTATATTTAAAGATCTATCAAATGATACTAATTATGTATCATAAACAATAATATTTTGTTAAATATATTTGGTCAAACTTGAATATTGTTGATTTTTTTTAAGCGAGAATGACTTTTTTTAAGGGAACGGAGCGAGTTGTTGGCGTGACGATCGAACTGACGATGGTGCGTGTACGCACTCACGCATGCAAAGCTGCAGCCCGGTCGTGTCGTCGTGTCGATCATGCATGCGTGCAGCAGTCCACGTAGCACACGTCCAAACCCAGCGACGTGGTTACACAGTGCAGCCACCTGCTATAGGGGTGTTTAGTTCCACCCAGGCACAGACAGAGGCAGCTAAGTATTCCCCCTAAGGGCTCATTTGGATAACGTAATACCCGCAGGGATTCCCGCCGGTCTGGGGATGGAGAAACACGCTGCGAGTTTCGTTCCCCGTCCAACCCCGGTAGCCATTTAGCGTCATGCGAGCCAGGAAAAGCGCGAGTCAGAAAAAGCCCCGGTAGCCGATATCCGCGTCAATGGACAGGGAACAGAAAAAACTAGTCCGCACCCGTTTATTTCCTTCCCCTTCTGCTCGGCGCTCGCTCGATCCCTTGCTACTCCCGTGTCGCCTTGCCTCGATCCCTAGCATAAGCGTGATGTGTCCTCAGGTGGAGGACATGCTGTGGTACAGCTGGTTAAGCATGAAGCGCAGCAGAATTTGAATTATCAAGTTGGCGGGAACGGTTTGCGGAAGGATAGGAGCGTGGTGATCACGTCCAGAGACGCTCCCTGTCAGAGCGGTTGTTTTCTGTCAACATGTATCAGTGTGTATTTTCTTTTTTCGAATGGTGAGCGTGTGTACTAGCTACTGGTATAAGTAGTCGGTCATTTAGGGAGTGTGTTAGAGCAAGAGACAAGTTGTAATCTGTTAACAGTTCCCGTGAACTAAGGTGAAAAAGGGCACCGTCACCCTGGCGGTTCCTGTGTGTGTTCATCGGTGTTCTTCAGATTTCATTGCTTGTTCTTGCACGATCTCTTGTCTAGGATTAGCCACTGCGTAAATTAGCTCGTGATTGTTGATCTTGTCCCAACATTTGGTATCGGAGCCATCAATCACGCAGCGGATCCACAAGTGTCCACCAGGGTTCATCCATGTCGCTGACAGTTAGTGATGGGAGTCGGGGAGGCGGAGATGGCCATCGTCAGTTGTTTCCTACACTGACGGCGACGAATTACACTAGCTGGAGCATTCGAGTTGCTGCGATCATGGAGGAGCAGGGGTGGTGGGAGGTCGTGGAGCCGCCAGAGGGGGACGTGGCTGGAGCGCAGACGGCGGCGCAGACGGCGAAGGACAAGAAGGTTCGGACTCACTTGTTCCAGTGTTTGTCCCATGAGCTCTTGATGCAAGTTGCAAAGAAGAAGACTGGACGGGAAGTCTGGGAGGCATTGAAGGCAAGATTTGTGGGCGCAGAACGCGTGAGAGACGCGCGCCTACAAACTTTGAAGTCTGAGTTCGACGCACTTGGGATGGAGACTGAATCGATCGATGAGTTTGCCGGAAAACTGACGGCGATGTCGGTTAAATATGGCAATCTGGGAGGTACACTTGAGGATACAGTCATGGTGAAGAAACTGCTCGACACCGTGCCTGAAAGATTCATTCAGTGTGTAGCCGGGATCGAGCTGTTCTGTGATCTGAAGACTTTGCCTCTGGAGGATGCAATAGGCCGGCTCAGAACGTTTGAGGAGCGCACCAAGCGGAGTGCTGGGGGTGTGCGTTCTGAAAATGGGCAGGTGCTCCTTACTCAAGCTGAGTGGGATGCACGGCAGAAGAAGTCTGGAGGTGAAGGCTCTAGAGGTGGAAAGCCATAGGGCAGTGGTGGCCGTGGAAGAGGAGGCTATGGTCGTGGTGGTGGCCGGGGAGGCCGTGGTGGGCGCAGTGATGCTGGTGGGCGTGGTGATGCTGGAAACACAGAGAAGCGTGACAAAAGCACTGTCAAGTGTTTCAAGTGTAAGCAATATGGGCACTATGCAAATAGGTGTCCAAACCACAAGAAGGAAGATGAAGCTCATCATGTGAAGGCCGAGATGGAACCATCAGTACTGTTTGCTGAGTTGGAGGTGATAAACTCGGGGAAGAGTTCACAACCGAAGATTCAGGGGAAGATGTGCTTGAATGGTGGTCCAATGCAGCCTGAACTGCACTTCACTGGCAATGGAGAGCCCACTGGAGACACATGGTACCTCGACAGTGGTGCAAGCAACCACATGACTGGAGATTGGAAGAAGTTCAAGGAGATTGACACTACTTTCTCTGGTAAGGTAAGATTTGGTGATGGTTCATCAGTTGATATTCAGGGTATTGGGTCAATTGTGTTTGCTGGGAATGATGGGAATCAATGGTTGTTGAGAGATGTTTATTTCATACCTAAGCTTAGAGCAAATCTGATAAGTCTTGGACAGTTAACTGAAAATGGTCATATGGTTGTGATGGATGAGGATATCATTACTGTCACTGAAAAATATCCACGTAGAATGATCATGTGTGTTCAGAAAATTGCAAATAGACTATACAAGATAGGCCTAAGTGTTGGTGATCCAGTCTGTCTGTTAGCTAGTATGGAGGATCAGGGCTGGTTGTGGCATGGTAGGCTAGGTCATGTTAATTTTCATGCACTGAAGCAACTAGTTGATAAGGAAATGGTTGGAGGTGTACCACTGATTCAGAAACCAGATCAGGTTTGTCAGTCTTGCTTGGTTGCAAAGCAGGCTAGATCCTCATTCCCTAGATCAGCTCTTTGGAGAGCAGATGAACCATTGGGACTAGTTCATGTTGATTTATGTGGTCCTATTACACCTGCATCAGTTAGTGGAAACAAGTATTTTATGTTATGTGTTGATGATTGCACAGGGTGGTGTTCAGTTTTCATGCTGAAATCTAAGGATGAAGCAGTAAATGCATTTGTGAAGTTCAAAGCTCAAGTTGAAAATAACTGTGATGACAAGATCAAGGTGCTTAGGTCAGATAGAGGAGGTGAATTTCTGAATGGAGTTCTGCAGTCGATCTATGACCAAGCTGGGATCAGGAAACAATTCACTGCACCATACACACCTCAGCAGAATGGTGTGGTGGAAAGAAAGAATAGGACAGTTATGGAGATGACTAGAGCTTTGATGAAGAGCATGAAGATTCCTGGGAGATTTTGGGCTGAGGCAGTGAGGCATGCTGTATATTTGATCAACAGGCTGCCTACTAAAGCAATGGGGAGTAGAACACCATATGAGGCATGGAATGGCAAGAGGCCTCATCTTGGCCATTTGAGAGTCTTTGGGTGCAAGGGACATGTCAAGACAGTAAAACCATACTTGAAGAAGCTAGATGACAGGAGTATGCCAATGATCTACTTTGGGATAGAAGAAGGCAGCAAGGCTCACAGGATGTATGATCCTCAAACAAATAAAATTGTGGTCAGCAGGGATGTTGTTTTTGAGGAGACAATGATGTGGGACTGGGATGTTGTTGAAGCTAGTGAAATCTCAGATGAGATGGAGATGGGTCAGTGGAACTCTCAAATTGATCTAAACAATGATGATGATGTACTTCAGGATGATCATCTGAATGATCAGAATGCAAGGAATAGTACTGGTCAGAGGTTTGCTGCAGGGGGAGATGCAGCAACAGCACAGTCAGTTGGACAGACTGAAACTGGCCAAAATCCGACAATTGAGATGCAAGTGGATTCTACACATCATTCAGATCAGGGTTTAGGCTGGAACCAAGGTGTGATGGATGCCATGGACAATGATGATTATGATGAGACACCTCGAAGATTCAGAAGCCTATATGAGGTGTATCAACACTCTCATGTTGTTGATCTGAGTTCAGACTCTGATGGGGGAGACAATGCAGAAGCAGCTGGGCAGACTGATGCAGTGGAGGTAGCTGCATTGCTCACTGTAATGGAAGAACCATCATGTTTCAGAGAAGCAGTTGATGATCCTAATTGGGTTCAGGCAATGGATAATGAGATGCAATCAATCTGCAAGAATAGAACATGGGAACTTGCTAACCTACCACCTGGTCAAAAGCCAATTGGGCTTAAGTGGGTTTTTAAGCTCAAGAAGAATGCAGATTGTGAGGTTGTGAAACATAAAGCCAGGTTAGTGGCTAAAGGCTATGTGCAACAACAAGGTGTAGACTTTGATGAGGTGTTTGCTGCAGTAGCTAGATTAGACACAATTAGATTGTTACTGGCATTAGCAGCAAACAGAGGCTGGCAAGTGCATCACCTGGATGTGAAGACTGCCTTTCTCAATGGAGAATTAGAGGAGGAGGTCTATGTTGCACATCCTGAAGGATATGTTGAAATAGGCAAAGAAAAGATGGTTCTTAAACTGAGCAAGGCATTGTATGGGCTCAGACAGGCTCCAAGAGCTTGGAATATCAAGCTTGACAAGTCACTGAGATTACTGGGATTCAGTAAGTGTGCTAGTGAACCTGCAGTGTACAAGAGAGGAGTTGGGTTGAGTGCAGTAATTCTTGGAGTATATGTTGATGATCTAATTGTGACTGGTGAAGATGCAACTGAAATAGAGAAGTTCAAGAAGCAGATGACCTCACAGTTTGAGATGAGTGATTTGGGTTTATTGTCATATTATCTTGGGATTGAGGTAGAGCAGTCTTCTGATCATATCACAATTAGACAGACCAGTTATGCAAAGAAGATTCTGATACAGTTTGGTATGGGGGATTGTAACCCAACCAAAGTTCCAATGGATCCTTGTACTAAGTTGGATGCTGACAAAGAAGGAGAGAGGGTGGATGCAACTGAGTACAGAAGAATCATAGGCTGTTTGAGGTACTTGCTGCATACTAGGCCTGATCTATCTTTCTCTGTTGGGATGGCAAGCAGGTTCATGGAAAAGCCAACAGTCAAGCACAGGAATGCAGTTAAACAGATACTGAGGTATCTTAAGGGTACCTTGCTTCTTGGGTTGGTGTATACCCAAGGCAAGTCAGAGGAAAAGCTGATAGGCTATTCTGACAGTGATGTGGGAGGTGATCTGATAGGAAGAAAGAGTACAAGAGGGATGTGCTTCTATCTGAATGAGAGTTTGATCACATGGAACTCTCACAAAGAGAAGACAGTAGCTTTGTCATCATGTGAAGCTGAATTCATGGCAGCAACTGAGGCAGCAAAACAAGCTCTGTGGCTTAGGACACTGCTGGGAGAGTTGACTGCAACTAGAGCTGAGAAGGTGACATTGTTTGTCGATAACAATTCAGCTATAGCCCTGATGAAGAATCCAGTGTTTCATGGGCGTAGCAAGCACATTGATATCAAGTACCATTTTATTCGGGAATGTGTTGATCGTGGGCAGATCCTGGTGAAAAGAATCTATACCAATGAACAGAAGGCAGATGTTCTGACAAAGCCTTTGACAGCGGTGAAGCTGGCAGTGATGAGGCATCTGTTGGGTGTTCGTGAATTGAGTCCACATCAAGCTTAGGGGGGAGAATGTTAGCATAAGCGTGATGTGTCCTCAGGTGGAGGACATGCTGTGGTACAGCTGGTTAAGCATGAAGCGTAGCAGAATTTGAATTATCAAGTTGGCGGGAACGGTTTGCGGAAGGATAGGAGCGTGGTGATCACGTCCAGAGACGCTCCCTGTCAGAGCGGTTGTTTTCTGTCAACATGTATCAGTGTGTATTTTCTTTTTTCGAATGGTGAGCGTGTGTACTAGCTACTGGTATAAGTAGTCGGTCATTTAGGGAGTGTGTTAGAGCAAGAGACAAGTTGTAATCGTGTTAACAGTTCCCGTGAACTAAGGTGAAAAAGGGCACCGTCACCCTGGCGGTTCCTGTGTGTGTTCATCGGTGTTCTTGAGATTTCATTGCTTGTTCTTGCACGATCTCTTGTCTAGGATTAGCCACTGCGTAAATAAGCTCGTGATTGTTGATCTTGTCCCAACAGATCCCTCGCTTCTCGCTGCCGGCGGCTGCCTCCTCGGCGCCGTTGTGGTTGGGTCCGCCATCAAGATCACCATGGCCGCGGCGCTCGGCGCGGCCAGGGGCATAGTCTTGTGGCGGCGACAGCATCCGGCGAAGCCCGCGCTTAGGCGAGCCCACGCCCCAAGTGGCTCCGCCCGCCGCGCTGTGTCCCTGCGGTCGCACCATCAGTGCCCGGCGGCCACGCCAGCTGCTTCCCGCGTCCGCGCCTCGCGCGTCACAGCAGTTCGAGCGCCGAGCGTGGCGGAGTCCGAGCGCGGTGGAACCGTGCTGCGGCCACACATGACACATCCACTCGGCGAGCCCCGGTGGCGGCGCAGTGGACCCGCGCCCCGGCCACGCAGGTCGTCCTCCTGGACTACTTTCTCATGCTCCTCTTCCTCGATGTGATGCTCGTGCTCCTCGCCTCGCTCTTCCTCGTCTACCTGACCGTCGTCTGCGCCGTCGCTATTGCTGTGTGTCCGCGCCTTGCCTCGTCTCGCCTCGCTCTTCCTCCTCTTCCTCCGCGGCGTTACTGTCACCGGAGTGGGAGGGGATGTATGTCATGTGCAGGGTCAGAATTTCCTTTGTGCCCTTGTTTAGCTCCCAAATCCAACCCCAAATTCCACTATGCAAAAAGAAGATTCCCCGTCACATCAAAATGTCGGCACATGCATGGAGTACTAAATGTAGATGAAATTAAAAACTAATTGCACAGTTTTGTTGTACTTTGCGAGACGAACATTTTAAGCCTAATTAGTCAAAGTTTGGACAATTTTTACCAAATAAAAACAAAAATTGCTACAGTACGACGTGACCTACACTATTCCAACTTCTCCTCCCAATTCCAACATCTAAACAAGGCCTGTGTTGAAATCCACGTGCATTTGGCCCCCTGTCATCCAAAGAGCCCTAAAAGAACGTACGATCCCACCACACGCAGCTCTCTCTGCATGTGCCCACCAAACATGTGTGAATGAATGCCAACAATGGAGAGGATCGGCGGCGAAGGCAATCATGTGGTATACGTACGTATAAACTTTACGGGACACGTACGTACTGTTGTCGTTCCCAGGCGGCAGGCGCGACACGTATACGTCCTACTATACTCGTACGGGCGAAATTTTTTTGAAACAAACGTACGGGCGAGAAATCACATGCACGGGAGAGGAGCAGTACCGTACCTGTACGCACGCAGGTGCCGTGCAGGGTACACATGGCCTGTCTGTCTGTGTCGCCGTAGCCCGTCCGTTGGGCTGGGCACCCCCAACCCCGACCGCCGCTACTGTTGCACGTGCTGCTGTTCGTTTCGCTGTTACGTATATGGTACTACTCTGTACAACGTACGTACGTACCACCATCGCAAGCGGCCCGTGCATCGGCACTCTGTACATACCCCATACATACAGTATTATAATATTATATATTATTATGCATACTCCCTCCGTCTCAGAAAAAGTGTCGTTTTAGGTTTTTCAGACATCGTGTTTGACCGTTCGTCTTATTCAAAAATTTTATGCAAATTATAAAATAAATAAATCATTATTGAAGTATCTCTAATGATAAAATAAGTCATAACAAAATAAATAGTATTTATTAAAAATTTTTGAATAAGATGAACGGTTAAACACGATGTCTGAAAAACCTAAAACGATACTTTTTCTGGGAGAGAGGGAGCAGTTGATCGAGAGAATTCGATCGAGACCAGCGAGGCTCAGGATGCGTCGACGAACTACTACTACTACGCTAGCGTAAGTTCTCATTCACGGGGGACTGTATTGTATACTAGTCAAGCGCACCAAACACATGAGCGCGAGGACGCGAGGTGCTCCTCATCGGTCCTAGAGCAGAGCAGAGCTGCAGGGGAACTGGGCAAGGCAGCACGCACCTGCACAAGCCACAGCCAGAGACCACACGACGATCCGTCGTATGCCCGGACATCACGTAACTTTGTCAGTGTTTACTTATCTTATAAGCCCTACTTTTTTAGTTAACAAATAGTATTTTTCTCTCGCAATAAATTAACGAACGGTAGCCGAGCGAACATGGCGCTCGTTGCTCTAGGCGTCATGGCGTGCACCGTCCGTCACCGTGCATGCATGCGCTCCGCCCCGCCCCGCCCACGATCGACGATTGACGATAGGTAGACTTGCAGTGTACCCGAGTCTCCGAGGTAACTGGTGTCAGTAACTCCCAGGGAAGAATGCGAGCGGGTGAGACGGAACCCGCGTTGCTAGTACGCGTAATCTGTATGAGTTGCTTGGGCCACATGGGCCATAGGATCTGGGCCACGTTACATTATCTACCGGATGTACTGTATTGCTACGTTACATTAGAGTATATTTGAAGCGAATCTTGCTGTATTTTTTTATATGTACAATGGGTGGGTGTAAAAATGCCTAAATCTTGCAGTGCCTTTAGGCTCCATTTCATCCACCTAAATTTTCAAAAATCAAGAAAGTTGTGGAGAAGTGGCTTAAGAGTTTTTAAAAGTTGGGTAATTGAGCATATGTTTTATAAACTAGACTATTAGATAGGGGACAACCCTTTTAAGAGGCTTTCTAAGCTCACTAAATCCATTAATATTACTCGCATTTTTTATTGCAATTTTTTTGAATAATGTGTAAAATCAGGATGAGGTTAATTAATATCCCGATTTTTGGTAGACAGAGCCAAAAGAAATAAACAACCACAGGAAGCCACTATCTTTGAATGCGCACATACCAGGTTTGGGTGCAAAGGGAAGCTGCCACCTCAACAGAAGAAGCAAAAACAAATGACCGTAGCAAATCTGTGCGGCATGATGCAGTTGGATCAGTTCCCACGTGGCCACGTCCGCGCCACCACCCACCGCTCCGACGTGGGGCGTCCGGGTGGCGACTAGCGCCGGCCGCCGCATATGCCATGCCATGCCGGACCCCCCGCCGCTGGTGGACTGGACTGGACTGACTGAACTGAACTGTTGGCTATTTGCAGCTCGTGGCATGGCCCCCCTTGCGAGGCTGCCTCCTCTAACCTAAACCATCGATTATCTGGCCTCCTTGTCAAGATCGCCTTTACATTATCAAAATTTAAAATCTATAGAAAAACACGGCCAGGTCCGAGGGGATTGATCGTCGTCATTCTTTCGTCAAGAGTGGAACGTAAGGTATACTACAAACAAAGTGTGGTGACATGTGCGCGGCTGTACAGCGACACTGAAGTGGACGACGAAACAAAAGCAGGTCCCGGCCGCCCGGCGACCTGGAAAAGGCTCGGGCGCACAGGTGGCCAAATGGGGACGAACGAGCTGGGCCACCGGCGCGTTGCCCTGCATCACATGCTGCTCTGCGCTTCTCTGCGGCAGCATCCATGATCCATCCACCTGCTTTCATTTTGCCCATCGGTGCGGTGCGGTGGGCCAGCGACAGCTTTTCATCCGCACATTGCGCATGTAGACAGAGGGCAGAGTCCGGAAAGGGACGCCGGTGGAGATCGCCGGATCTCGAGACTCCCATTTGTTTAGGCTGCTCCGCTGCCAAAGCACCATCATCATCATTAACTAATCCCAGCTTAGGGCCTGTTTAGTTGGTAAAGTTTTTTAGGTTCGGCTACTGTAGCACTTTTTGTTTTATTTGGTAATTTGTGTCCAATCATGGAGTAATTAGGTTCAAAAGATTTGTCTCGTGATTTACAACTAAACTGTATAATTAGTTTTTTCTTTCGTCTATATTTAGTACTCTATGCATGTGCCGCAAGATTTGATGTGACAGGTATTGTTGCACTTTTTAGGTTTTTTTTAGGAACTAAACAGGCTCTTATTCAAATCAAACAGGTTGTTAGTACTGCAGGCTCACCCGCAGCACCAGCACCAAACAGCATCACGAGTGAGTGGTGTACGCACTCGGAGGTCAAGATGACAGTGGATTTTTTTATCGAGATTCACTCGCTCGCAGACAAAATAGTCCTCATTATGGCGATCTACTCACTTGGGGGTTCACGCGCTAATTGGTATCACACGCTAAACCCTCATAGGGTGCCGCACAACCAACACAAGATGAGGATCACATAAGCCACGAGCAATCCAATAGAGTACCTTTTGGCTCTCCTTCGGAGAAATGTCAAGAACCCCTCACAATCACCACGATCGGAGCCGGAGACAAACACCAACCTCCGGTCGACGATCCTCAATGCCCCAAACCGTCTAAGTGGCGGCGACCACCAAGAGTAACAAGCAAATCCCGCAGCGAAACACGATCACCAAGTGTCTCTAGATGCAAACACTCAAGCAATGCACTTGGATACTCTCCCAATCTCACAAAGATGATGAATTAATGATGAAGATGAGTGGAAGGGCTTTGGTTAAGCTCACAAGGTTGCTATGTCAATGCAAATAGCCAAGAGTGAGAGCTTGAGCCGGCCAAACACCTTTTATAGGCGTCCCCTTGAAATAGAGCCGTTGGCTCTCTGCTGTCAGCTTCCACGACGCGACCGGACGCGTAGGTCCGAATGACCAGACGCAGCCCAGCCAGCGTTCGGTCGCTGCGATGCAACCACATGTCCTCCTCGTTTGACCTCAGCCATGCGATCCCAACGGTCGGCGGCCCTTCTCCAAGCGTTAAGTAGTGACCGGACGTGCGATCCCGAAGACCGGACGCGCCGGTGCTACGTCTGCTCACATGCGCCCTCACTGCTTCTCCCAACGACCGGACGCATAGCTTCCCATTGAACCCCGGTGTTAGGTTGGTTACAGAGAGCTCCCCGAGCGGCAAAACGGCGACCTGACGCGTCAGGTCGACTACGACCGGACGCGCCACTGCGTCCGCTCCTCCTCATTGCGCACTGCCACATCAGTAGGACCGGACGATGAACAGTGTTCAGCCAGCGTCCGATCATCCTTGCCACCCTGAGTCTGATCTCTGGAAAACATGACCGGACGCACTAGTCCCCTCGGATCCTGTGTCCAGTCATTGTTACATAGTGACAGCCACCTCCTTTACTTCACCAACTTCTTCACTCTTACTCAAATGTGCCAACCACCAAGTGTATCACCTTGTGCACGTGTGTTAGCATATTTTCATAAATATTTTTAAGGGTGTTAGCACTCCACTAGATCCTAAATGCATATGCAATGAGTTAAAGCATCTAGTGGCACTTTGATAACCACATTTTGATATGAGTTTCACCCCTCTTAATAGTACGGCTATCCATCCTAAATGTAATCACACTCGCTAAGTGTCTCGATCATCAAACAAAAACCACCTACAAGATTTTACCTTTGCCTTGAGCTTTTTATTTTTCTCTTTCTTCTTTTCCAAATGAAGAGCTTGATCATCATCACATGTCCAACACTACCACCTTTGGACTTCAATTGCTCCACCACATGGATTGGTGCTTAACCATCTCACGATCAATTAGAGCACATGGTTAGCACCTAGGATTTCATCAATTCACCAAAACCAAACAAAGAGCTTTCAGGCCATCCGTGATGCACAGAGAGAATGCGAAAGTGGTAAGGAGAAGATCATGTTCGAGTGCATGCTAGAGGATTACAAGAAATTGCTATACCCGACTGCCGAAGAGGGGCAAAAAAAAGTTGGATACCACACTAGAATTGCTGCAATGGAAGGCAAATAATGGTGTATCCGATAAGGGATTGGGGAGTTACTGACTATCCCAAAGAAGATGCTTCCGAAGGCAAACGAATTGCCTGCCACTACATACGCAGCAAAACAGGTCGTCTACCCTCTGGGATTAGAAATCCAGAAGATACATGCATGTCCTAATGACTGCATCCTCTATCGCAGCAAGGAGTACGAGAATTTGGATGCATGCCCGGTATGCTATGCATCGCGGTATACGATAAGGCGAGATGACCATGGTGATGTTGAGGGCGACGATGAACGTCCTAGAAAGAGAATCCATGCCAAGGTGATGTGGTATGCTCCTATAATACCACGCTTGAAACGGTTGTTCATAAACAAAGAGCATGCAAAGTTATTGCGATGGAACAAAGAAAACTGTAAGGTAGATGATATGTTGAGACACCCCACTGATGGGTCCCAGTGGAGAGCAATCGATAGAGAATTCTCGAAGTCTGCAGATGACGCAAGAAACTTAGGGTTTGCTTTAAGTACGGATAGCATGAATCCTTTTGAGAAGCAGAGCAGCAGTCATAGCACTTGGCCTATTACCTATGTATCTACAACCTTCCTCCATGGCTGTGCATGAAGCGAAAGTTCATTATGATGCCAATGGACATCCAAGGCCCGAAGCAACCTGGAAACAACATTGATGTATACTTGAGGCCATTAGTTGAGGAACTTCTACTTTTGTGGAGCAGCACAAGCGTACGTGTATGGGATGAGTACAAACATGAACACTTTGACCTGTGAGCATTGTTGTTCATAATAATCAATGATTGGCCTGCTCTTAGTAATCTTTTAGGACAGTCAAACAAGGGATATAATACATGCACGCACTGTTTTCATGACATGGAAGGTATATTTTTAAAAAATATCGAAAGGTCGTGTACATGGGCCATCATCGATTTCTTCCATTGAATCACGCCCTAAGAAAGAGATACAAGCATTTTAAAGGTAAGGCAGAGCACCAAACCTGACAACCGTAGTGGTGAGGATGTATTCAATATGGTCAAGGATGTATAAGTAGTCTTTGGGAAGGGACCTGACAGACAACCTGTTCTGAATGATGCTAACGGACATGCACCCATGTGGAAGAAGAAGTCCATATTTTGGGAGCTACCCTACTGGCCAGTTCTAGAGGTCCGCAGCGCAATCGACGTGATGCACCTGACGAAGAATCTTTGTGTGAACTTGCTAGGTTTCATGGGTGTGTATGGGAAGTCTAAGGACGCAATGGAAGCAAGATAGGACCTGTAGTGTATGAAAGAACGAGAGAACCTGCATCTAGAGAAGGTAGATGATGAACACCAGTACTTAAGTCCTGCCGACTATACTCTTAGCAAAGAAGAGAAGAAAAGCATGTTTGAATGCCTAAACAACATCAAGGTCCCATCTGGCTTCTCCTTGAATGTAAAGGGGATAATAAATATGGTAGAAGAAATTCCTAAACTTAAAGTCATATGACTGTCACGTGCTTATGACGCAATTGCTTCCGGATGCATTGAGAGGGATTGTACCTCCAAATGTACGATTAGCCACCGTGAAATTATGTGCATTCCTTAATGCAATTTCTCAGAAGGCAATCAATCCAGCGCATCTAGCAAAGCTATAGAATGTCGTGGTCCAATGTCATGTCAGCTTTGAGTTAGTGTTCCCACCATCCTTCTTTAATATTATGATACACCTCCTAATTCACTTGATCAAAGAGATTAGTATTCTCGGTTTTGTGTTCCTACATAACATGTTCCCCTTTGAGAGGTTCATGAGAGTCCTGAAGAAATATGTTCACAACCGTGCTCGGTCAGAAGGAAGCATCGCTAAGGCTACGAAATAGAGGAGGTCATTGAGTTCTGCGTTGATTTTATTCTTGACCTCGACCCGATTGGTGTTCTTGAATCACGACATGAGGGGAGACTAAGTGAAAAGGGAACACTAGAAAAGAAAGCATATATTGGCAAGGACGATTATTTTCATAAAACACACTACATAGTTCCGCAAAACTCCTCCTTGGTGGATCCGAATATCGAGGTACACTAGGACATTGTACAGGGAGGACTGAAGCCTGGATTACGTGTCGGCACATGGAATCTTTCGGCGGTTGGTTGCGAAAACGATGTCAGGGTGGCGAGAGTCTGGATGACCAACTGTACTTGTTGTATAGGGGACCATCTTGGCATATCCTGATATTCAATAGGTACGAGATAAATGGCAATACATATTATACAATAGCCCATGATAAAAGGAGTACCAACAAAAACAGTGGTGTCCACATAGATGCCACATACCCAAATGGGAACAAGGAAACATATTATGGCCGTATAGAAGAGATATGAGAATTACACTGTAGATCTTATTTTAAGGTCCCTTTGTTTTGGTGCCAGTGGGTGAAGGTGACCGGAGGTGGGGTAACAGTGGACCATCAGTATGGATTGACAACAGTGGACCTCAACAATCTTGGGTATAGAGATGAACCATTCGTCTTAGCCAAGGATGTGAATTAGGTTTTCTATGTGAAGGACATGTCTACCAAATCAAAGAAAGGGAAAACCTATGACAACAGCTCAGAATCAAGGACAGGTCTAGCATTTTAGAAGATTATGAAAAGAATGATGGAATTCCGTCCTTCGCAATGAACAGCGACCCAAGCGTCCTGCTAAATGATGAGGACACTCCATGGTTAAGGCGTGATCATAACCAAGCGACATACGTCAAGAAAAAGTTCATTGTTGTTTCTGCTTGATATGGTGATGTATTAGACCTATTATGTAATAATTGTGACTTCATATTTTCTTGTCATGTTTTTATATTTCCTACGGTTAAAATGAATTTTTTGCTTGACGGTGGATTTCCTGTGGAGAATGTGTGATGAAAACTAAACGATCAACGTTAACAAGATGTAAAAACTAATTTTCTGTCAAAAAGCAATAGTTTAAAGATTTTAATCAAGTAGTATATTTTTGCATGGTGCAAATTGTGATTATTATTTACACTATGTTAAATATTTATATGGTAAAACAAAAGAGTTTAGATTACAGATTTTAGTTGTGTATAATAATGCAAAACCAGATCCTAGAATTTATTTTGTAATTTTTTGGCTAATATTTTATTTACTAGGCAATTAACAACTCTCTGCATATTTATATAAAAGAAATATATAAAAAGGAAAAATGTCTGAAACCTAGCGGGAAGCCAAACTGCAGCCCACCTATATTCCCAGGTGGATTACCCACCCGGGATTAAAGATGGGCTGCGTTTTCGCGGCCCGCCAAAAATCCCCTTTACTCCCAGGTCGTGGCTGCACCCGGGACTAAAGGTCAGACCTTTAGTCCTGGTTCTTGCCATCACTTGGGACTAAAGAACCTTTAGTCCTGGGTCGTGGCTTTACCTGGGACTTAAGGTGCCCTCTATATACTGTCACATAACCTCCTAATTATGATGGCCCACAAGTACACGTCATTGCCATAATGACCTCTGACAGTCGTACTTATGTTCACCATAACTTAAAAGGCCTGCTTTCCTCCGAACAGGATCCAATCACAGGAGTATTGCAATATTACAACAGTTTATTCAAAATATTCAACAGAGTAAAGTAGCGGAAGTCTTACAATAACATAGGTTTACAAACCAGTTTTCCAACTTCAAACCTTATGTAACATTATTACAAACCATTAGTAGAGAAGTATCGGTAGTAACTTTATTACAACACCCAAACGAGATGCCTTGCCCAAAGGCCACACAGTCTACTCGTCGTCGCTTTCTTCAACCACGACGGTCATGCAACAAGGCTCGAAGCAGACTTGTTCATGAACCGCACCTGCAACAAGGGGTTCAACAAACCCTGAGTACAAAGGTACTCAACAAGACTTACCCGACTAAGACAAAGACTCCAAGGGCATGCTAGCTTTAGGGAATCAAGGTACGGGTAAATCAGAATCAGGATTTTCTTTTGCAGAAAAGCTTACTAAGGTAAGTCCTTATCTTCAACATTTTACTTTTACCATTGATGGTTCATTAACCAAATCTAGGTGATTCTAATCTAGATCAAAGTAATTATCATCAAAACCTTTCTTATTCTTTCTTTCAATTCCAGTTCTTAACTACGATGTTGGTGCAAGGCCAAGACTCCTTTCTCGTAGAGTAACGACGATTCGAACCGCTTCATTTACCCAGCTGGGGATTCCTAACCACACGACATATGTAGAACCGAATCTAGCATATATCAACTCTTACTCGAATAACCCAAAACCAGAACGTGTCCATCGCCACCCGAGAGCACAGTACTCCTCGAACCCGGCCACATTATAGCCCCGAGGGTACACGTTACTCTCGCCATCTCTCCACTCCCAGTGCGAGGTTAGACGTTCTCGTAATGGACTAGCCAAAGTAAGGCTTACCCGACATGGGCACATGGCTAGTACTAATAAAAACTCCATGACACGAGGGCCAACAACGTACGGTCCTTAACTGATAAGGCGGAAACAATACATTGGGACTCCTCTCCCAATGCACGTTAGCAGTGGCCAAACCACCCGCCCGATCTTACAAGTTCATTCACATATTTCATTATTCATTCAGAATGCCGTCATGGCTATGTAAACATTTCATTTAAAAGCTTAACTTCTAAGCATAGCGAAGCATACTACGCATTTTCTGTAAAACAGGTATCAAGGGTAGTATTGCAATAATCAAGGATGATAATGCAGCAATTAGGTTATCACGCAACTCCTAATTACTTAATGCAATAAACCATAAAATAAAAAAAAAACATTTGTAAAATTCAAGGTAGGGTTTAAATGCACCGGGGCTTGCCTTGCTCGGACACGACGACTGACTCAGACTCGGAGACTCCAACGTCTGGTCCGGAACCCACTGACGATCGCTCTTCTCCGGAAGCTTGCTCGACGACTTCGGCTTCTTCGAAAGCGGTGACTACACGAATACATAACATGCTTTAACATGATGCTCAATGATAAACATGATGCTTGATGATAACATGCCACGTTACGATTCGAGTACAACTTCCCTTCACGGTACAGTCGTAAACAGAAAACCTACTAACTAGTAGCAACGAGTTTCCGCGATACCAGCTTTTAACCTAACAAGTTACTAACGAGCTCAATCATGAAATTAAAGTGCCAGAGATCACAAAAGGGTAGTGACCTAAGGACATCACTCAATCAAAAGGCACACAACAGTTAAAGTTCTCAAATTAACATTTATTTTCTATTTAAGTAATTAGGGCATAATTAGAAATTAATCAAACTTTATCTAAACAAGTTCAAACTTTTTCTATGGGTTAACAATGATTTATAATAGTGCCATAATTAATTTCATAATTTTTGGATAAATAAATTAATTATTAAAATTACTGGAAGTTGCATTTAATCTTTATTGGAACCAATTATTTCTACTGCATAAAGTATTCAAATTCATGATTTCATATTTTTCCTAGATAGTTTATACATTGAGAAGCTTATACAAAAATTTTCATGAATTTTGGAACTCTACACAATTTTTAAACAAATAAACAAATAACAACACTATTCATTTATTTGGAAAAGAAAAACAAAAACAAAAACAAAACCGAACTCGGGCTGCTTCTCCGTTTCTCTCTGATCCGGCCCAGCCCAACCGGCCCGCGTACGCGCGCGCCCGCGCCCGCTCACGCGCTTGGCCCAGCCCAACACCGGCCTGTCTCCGCGCGCGCGCTCTCTCTCTCTCGCACGGTCGCTGACACGCCGGCCCCACTCGTCATCGCCTACCTCCCGCTCGCTCTCGCTCTCCCGCACGGTCGCTCACTTCCCCGCGGTGGCCGGCCGGTGACCGGCGCTTCGGTCGACAATCCGACTCCACCAACACTAACTACACTATCCCACGGTTCCATTTTGCTCGGTAGCGCCACGGTTCGAGCTCCGGTGACCCATCACCGACGACGGTGGCGGCTCGGTGACCACGGTGACCGGCTAGCCGACGACACAAAGCGGTAAAGGTCAAATTGAAGGGTTGGGAAGTATCAGTGGCTCACCGCGGTTGCAGTGAAGCCCTCGGTGGCGACGGGGAGCGGCTGGAGTGGCCTGGCCACGGGAAGGCGAGGATGGCGGCAGTCGCCGGAGTTGAGCACGGGAGCAGGCGGTGGTCGCGGTGGTTCCGGCGGAATTGGGCTGGCTCGGGTGGTTCACGAGGTGCGCGAGGATGCGGCGATGCTGTTGGTGCGACTGGCGTGGCCGGAGGCGGTCCGGTGGCGGCAGCGGCGAGCGGTGGAGCTAGCGGCGGCGGCGATGGCGGAAACGACGAACGCCATGGTGAACTACGGTATATATAGAAGGAAAACGCGTCTACAGAGCCGCACTGCAGTGCCATCACGCTGGCGATCTTGGCGCGCTCGAGAAGGTCGTGGAAACGGCCACGGCGGCGATCGGCCGGCGCCCATACCGCGCGGTGCCCGGCGGTGATACGTCGCGTACTGTAGCTCCCCCCCCAAATTTTGAAATTCAAACTGTTTTCTCAAATTACTTCCAAATTTGTATAACAACTTGAAAATCTTCCAATGTATGAAATCTTCAGAATTTCAAGCTCTACAAGTTTGGTATTGAACACTTTTTCAAATTCTGCTTGGATTTTGAAATTTGAGCTTAAACTCAAAAAGGGACACATTTTTCAGATTTGGTAATTTAGAAATTACTTTTGATTTTATATTGAAACTTCAAAATCTCCAAACATCAAAGTTGTTTATCTTGACCAGATCTACAACTTTGCTGTTCAAAACTTTTTCAAATTCAGCCTCCATTTTAAAATCTTAGTTTGGGGACCAAAATGATTTAAAACTGAAATTTGCTTATTTTCAAAATTACTCCACATTTTACACTAAAACTTTGAAAACTCAAAACACCAAAGTTGTAGCCCTTGAAAAGTTCTACAAATTTGGTTTTGAACTTTTTCCCAAATTTTGTTTAAATTTTGAATTATTTCAAAAGGGGTAAAACAGGGTTTTGAAATTTAGGGTTTTCGGAGGGATTTCAAATTGGAATTTGTTTCTACTTTGATTTGTGATTACTTAGTGACCAAAACCTCACCCAAGGGCATCATTTGGACCAACGTGACATAGTTGACCAAATGTCACTCTTGGTTGACCAATTTACTTTCGAAATTGTTTTACAGTTCTCCCCAGATTTGAATTCGAATTCGAATCAGAAAACTCGTGACAAGTTTTGGGACTCCAATTCAAACTCAAATTTGGAGCTTCATTTTAGATGTTGTACTTGAGCTCATACCCTACATTTGGCACTAGTGTGCAACACAGTCGCGCACCTCAAATTACGCAGGGCATGTACTAAGCATTTGCGGTGGTATTCGAAATTAGGGTTTTCGATTTCGGAGCACACCACAGAGAAACACATTCAACCTAATTAAGTAAACTCGTTTTTAGTTGATGCATAACAATGTTAACCTAATAGAAATGCTTTGCAATGCATTATGATGACATGGCAGATTAATTAGCACTATAACACCCGGGGTGTTACACCTAAGGACATCACTCAATCAAAATGCACACAACACTTACAGTTCTCAAATTAACATTTATTTTCTATTTAAATAATTAGGGCATAATTAGAAATTGATCAAACTTTATCTAAACAAGCTCAAACTTTTTCTATGGGTTAACAATGATTTATAACAGTGCCATAATTAATTTCATAATTTTTGGATAAATAAATTAATTATTAAAATTACTGGAAGTTGCATTTAATCTTTATTGGAACCAATTAATTCTACTGCATAAAGTATTCAAATTCATGATTTAATATTTTTCCTAGATAGTTTATACATTGAGAACCTTATACAAAAATTTTCATGAATTTTGGAACTCTACACAATTTTTAAACAAATAAACAAATAACAACACTATTCATTTATTTGAAAAAGAAAAACAAAAACAAAAACAAAACCGAACTCGGGCCGCTTCTCCTCTTCTCTCCGATTCGGCCCAGCCCAACCGGCCCGCTCACGCGTCCGTGCGCGCGTGCGACCGGCCCAACCAGACGGCCCAGCCCACGCTCGCCCGCGCCCGCGTCTGCCTCCCTCTCTCTCGCTGACAGCACGGTCCCACTTGTCATCCCTCACCTCCCGCTCGACGGCTCGCTCCCGTGCGCTCGCGCGCTTGCCCGCGGTGGCCGGCCGACGACCGGTGACCCAAACGACAAACCGACTTCACCAACACTAACTACACTATCCCACGGTTCCATTTTGCTCGGTAGCGCTACGGTTCGAGCTCTGGTGACCCATCACCGACGACGGTGGCGGCTCGGCAACCACGGTGACCGGCTAGCCGACGACACAAAGCGGTAAAGGTCAAATTGAAGGGTCAGGAAGTATCAGTGGCTCACCGCGGTTGCAGTGAAGTCCTCGGTGGCGACGGGGAGCGGCTGGAGTGGCCTGGCCACGGGAAGGCGCTGGTGGCGGTGGTTCGCCGGAGTTGGGCACGGGAACAGGCGGTGCGAGAGCTCGGGTGCGAAAACGGTGAACGCAAGTGGCCCACAAGATGCGCGAGGCCGAGGCGGAGCTAGTGGTGCGGTTGGCGTGGCCGGAGGCGGCTTGGTGGCGGCAGCGGCGAGCGGCGGAGCTGCGCGGCGGCGGTGGCGAAAACAGGGAGAAGGAAAAACGATTCACGGGACGCGGTGATATATGTAGGCAGCGGTCGCGGCTACAGCGCTGCACTGCTCGCGGCGTTGCGCTGGCGTCCCCGACCGCGCGCGAAGGCCGTGGAAGGCCACGGCGGCGATCGGCCGGCGCCCATACCGGCCGGTGGCCGACGGTCATTGGCCTGACACTGTAGCTCCCCCCCACAACTTTGAATTTCAAACTAGTTTTTCAAATTACTCTCAAATTTGTATAATAACTTGAAAATCTTCCAATGTATGAAATCTTCAGAATTTCAAGCTCTACAAGTTTGGTATTGAACACTTTTTTAAATTCTGCTTGGATTTTGAAATTTGAGTTTAAATTCAAAAAGGGACACATTTTTCAGATTTGGTAATTTAGAAATTACTTTTGATTTTATATTGAAACTTCAAAATCTCCAAACATCAAAGTTGTTTATCTTGACCAGACCTACAACTTTGCTGTTCAAAACTTTTTCAAATTCAGCCTCCATTTTAAAATCTTAGTTTGGGGACAAAAATGATTTAAAACTGAAATTTGCTTATTTTCAAAATTACTCCACATTTTACACTAAAACTTTGAAAACTCAAAACACCAAAGTTGTAGCCCTTGAAAAGTTCTACAAATTTGGTTTTGAACTTTTTCCCAAATTTTGTTTAGATTTTGAATTATTTCAAAAGGGGTAAAACAGGGTTTTGAAATTTAGGGTTTTCGGAGGGATTTCAAATTGGAATTTGTTTCTACTTTGATTTGTGATTACTTAGTGATCAAAACCTCACCAAGGGCATCATTTGGATCAACATGACATAGTTGACCAAATGTCACTCTTGGTTGACCAATTTACTTTTGAAATTCTTTTACATTTCTCCCCATATTTGAATTCGAATTCGAATCGGAAAACTCGCGACAAGTTTTGAGACTCCAATTCAAACTCAAATTAGGAGCTTCATTTTAGATGTTGTACTTAAGCTCATACCCTACATTTGACACTAGTGTGCAACACAGTCGCGCACCTCAAATTACGCAGGGTATGGACTAAGCATTTGCGGTGGTATTCGAAATTAGGGTTTTCGGTTTTGGAGCACACCACAGAGAAACATATTCAACCTAATTAAGTAAACTCGTTTTTAGTTGATGCATAACAATGTTAACCTAATAGGGATGCTTTGCAATGCATTATGATGACATGGCAGATTAATTAGCACTATAACACCCGGGGTGTTACAGCCCTTCCCCCTTAAAGAAATCTCGTCCCGAGATTTAAAGCCTTGAGTTAAGTAATGGAAAAGGAAACGTGTCAAGCAAACACGTCCAAGACTTGTCTACAAAACAGGTAGGGGTTTTCTGCATTACAAGGATTTTAAAAGGATAGGTTACAATTTAAAGAAGAAATTGCAACCTAGATAGAAGCAAAGAACTCCGGGAAATTCTCCAACAGAAAATCCTCCGATTCCCAGGTAGCTTCCTCTTCTGAATGTTGATCCCATTGTATCTTGTACCATTTAATTGTTTTACTCCGGGTAACACGATCCTTTCGATCCAAGACTCGGACAGGATATTCAGAATATGTCAAATCAGGCTCAAGTTCAACCCCCTCCACATCAACAACTTGATCAGGCACTTGCAGACACTTCTTCATTTGTGATACATGAAACACATTGTGCACGGCTGACAGTTGTTCAGGCAGCTTTAATCTATATGCCACCTTCCCACATTTTTCAATGATCTAAAAAGGACCAATATAACGTGGTGCGAGCTTGCCTTTGACTCCAAATCTATTAACTCCTTTCATGGGTGACACTTTCAGATAAACATAATCTCCCACTTTAAACATCAAAGGTCTACGCCTTTTATCGGCATAACTCTTTTGTCGAGACTGAGCAACTTTTAAATTCTTTTGTATCTGCCTAACCTTTTCTTCTGTTTTCTTCACTAGATCAACTCCATAAAACCATCTTTCTCCTGGTTCTGACCAGTTCAACGGAGTTCTGCACCTGCGGCCATACAATGCTTCGAACGGTGCCATTTTGATACTCTCTTGATAGCTATTGTTGTATGAGAATTCTGCTAATGGTAAACATTCATCCCATTGATCTTGATAGGTGAGAGCACAGGATCTCAACATATCTTCCAAAATTTGATTTACTCTTTCAGTCTGTCCCCCAGTTTGTGGATGATAGGCTGTACTATAAAGAAGTTTAGTACCCAACGACTTTTGAAACTGTCTCCAAAATTGCGAAACAAATTGAGTACCCCTGTCACTAACAATTGTTTTGGGTATTCCATGTAAACTCATGATTCAAGCGACATATATTTCTGCATATTTAGATGCTCTATAGTCAACCTTCACAGGTACAAAGTGAGCTGACTTAGTCAAACGGTCCACAATGACCCAAATCGAATCAAAGCCTCTTGAAGTCTTGGGTAACCCAGTAATGAAATCCATACTAATATCTTCCCATTTCCAGGATGGAATGGGCAAGGGTTGTAACATTCCTGCCGGCTTCAAATGTTCAACTTTCACTTTGCGACAAGTATCACATCTGGCAACATACTTAGCAATCTCGATTTTCATTTTGGTTCACCAAAATCTCCGTTTCAAATCTTGATACATCTTGTTACTCCCTGGATGAATAGAAAACCTTGTACTATGTGCTTCATCAAGAATGAGCTGACGTAACTCTGAAATCTTTGGGACTACTAACCGGTTCTTAAACCACAGCACACCTGCATCATCAATACTGAAATCTGTCTGTTGACCAGTTCTAACTCTCTCTTTGATATGAGCTATTCCAGAATTATTTCTCTGAGCAGATACAATCTGATCTTTGATTGTTGATTCTACTGTGACATTAGTCAACTGACCTTGTTGAATTATTTCAATATTCAACTTCTCTAATTCATAACACAAACTGTAATCCATTGGCTTCACAGTCATACAATTGCAATGGTTCTTTCTACTGAGTGCATCAGCAACCACATTTGCCTTACCAGGATGATAGTGTACTTCCAAATCATAATCCTTTATCAACTCAAGCCACCTTCTTTGCCTCATATTCAATTCTGACTGAGTAAAGATATACTTCAAGCTCTTGTGATCTGTATACATGTGACAAGTATTACCTAACAAGTAATGACGCCAGATTTTCAATGCATGAACTACAGCTGCTAGTTCAAGATCATGTGTCGGATAATGTTCTTCATGGCGCTTCAACTGTCTCGAGGCATAAGCAATGACTCTGCCTTCTTGCTTCAATACACAACCAAGGCCAATACCCGAGGCATCACAATATACATCAAATGGCTTTTCTATATCTGGTTGTGCCAAAACTGAAGCAGTTGTCAATGACTTCTTTAGAATTCTAAAAGCTTTCTCACATTCTGGAGACCATACGAACTTAGTTTGATTCTTCAAAAGCTCTGTGATTGGCTTGGCTACCTTTGAAAAGTCAGGTATGAATCGACGGTAATAACCCGCCATTCCTAGAAAACTTCGAACTTCATGAACTGAGATTGGTGGTTTCCAATTCAGAATATCTTTCACCTTGCCAGGATCTACTGCTACTCCTTCAGCTGACAACACATGGCCTAAGAATTGCACTTCTCTTAACCAAAACTCACATTTACTGAACTTGGCATACAGTTGGTGATCTCTCAAACGATTCAGAACAACTCTGAGATGCTCAACATGCTCCTCTTTGCTTTTGGAATATACCAGAATATCATCAATAAACACAACCACAAACTTGTCAAGTTCCGGCATGAAAACTGAGTTCATCAGATACATGAAATGTGCCGGTGCATTGGTAAGACCAAAAGACATAACTAGGTATTCATACAACCCATATCGGGTGGTGAATGCAGTCTTTGGGATATCTTCAGGTCGAATCTTGATTTGATGGTACCCTGATCGAAGATCGATCTTTGAAAATACCTTTGCCCCCGCAAGCTGATCAAAGAGTAGATCAATGCGTGGCAACGGATATTTGTTCTTAATGGTTACTTCATTCAGCGGTCGGTAATCAACACACATTCTTAAAGTCTGATCTTTCTTCTTAACAAACAGAGCTGGACATCCCCATGGTGAGGAACTGGGTCTGATAAAACCTTTATCACGTAACTCTTGCAACTGATCCTTGAGTTCTGCCAATTCATTGGGTGGCATTCTGTAAGCTCTCCGGGATATTGGGGCAGTACCCGGTTTTAACTCAATCACAAACTCTACATCTCTGTCTGGTGGTAGACCTGGTAGATCATCTGGAAACACATCTGGAAATTCACAGACTACGGGTATATCACAAATCTCTTGTACTGAAGTTGCACATACCCTTTCAACGGTTCTCTTTGGGATAGGAAGTTGGATAAGAAGATGAGATTTATTATCTGGCAGGTTCAACCTTATAGTTCGGTGCAGTGCATCTATAAGGGCTCCTCTTTGGTACATCCAATTCATACCCAGGATTACATCTATATCCTGTTTCTGTAATATTATCATTGAGGTAGGGAATATATGCCCACCTAACTCTATAGGTACGTCACGTACCATCTCCTTAGTACACAGTCGTCCCCCGGGCGACTGGATAAAGAAATCTTCTGGCGTTCCCATAATTGGAATGTCATGCTTAACAACAAAGGTGCGATTTATGAATGTATGCGATGCACCTGAATCAAATAACAGTACTGCTGGATGATTAGCAACAGGGAACATACCCATCATAACAGGTTCTCCCTCTGGGATTGCACTTGCTTGAGTATAGAGTACACGTCCGGTCTTCTTCTTCTCACCCTTACCCTTCTGAACATTCAGATTATTGTTCTTGCTCTGAGGTTGTTGCTGTTGTGGTACGGGAGCTCTGGGATAATTAGGATTGTACTGCCTTGGATACGGGCAGTCCTTTGAAAAGTGGCCTGGCTTTCCACAATTGTAGCAGGGAAAGTTATGGGTGGCTGGTGCTTGGTTTCGAATACCAGGGGCATTCGGCTGTTGGGTAAACTGTGGGGTTGCGGCAGGACGATAAAACGTCTGCGGCTGAGCTTGGTATTGCGGTGGACGATAGGTTGGGCGGAAATGATTCTGAGGGTGGTAAATAAACTTCTGGCGCTTCTTAATGCCGCCAGACGGGCTTGAAAACACTGGCTTCTTTTTCTTCGACTCTTTGTGCAGTCGGGACTTCTCTTCTGATGCAATAGCCACGTTGACTATCTCATGGTATGTAGCATTGTAACAGGTGACCAATGCTTCCTGGATTCTGGTACTCAATCCTCTCATGAAACAGCTTTTCTTCTTCGCATCAGTGTTCACATATTCTGCTGCATACTGGGACAGATGATTGAATTTACCCACGTACTGCAGAACTGTCTGGTTCCCTTGCTTCAGCGAGAGAAACTCCTCTAGCTTCATGGCCATGACACCATCTGGGATATAATGTGCTCTGAAGGCTTCACGAAACTCATGCCAAGTGACACGGTGGCCATCAGGCCGTGCGGCGACCAGATTCGCCCACCACGCTCCTGCGGCACCCCTAAGTTGCTGCGCTGCAAACACGGGCTTCTGGTGCTCCGTGCACTGTAACAGTTCAAACTTCTGCTCCATGGTACGGAGCCAGTCATCCGCCTCTAGCGGCTCATCTGCCTTTGAGAATACTGGTGGACGAGTATCGGTGAAATCCACATAGGTGGTCTCCCCTCCATTGTTACGGCCTCGACGACCCTGATTTCCATTCTGATTCTGATTCTGAGCCAACAGTGTAGTGGCATTAACCAAAGCGGCAATAGCCTCTGCCAAGGTGGGTGGAAACGGTGGGGGATTCGGAGTATTGTCCCCATCCTGAGAAGTTCCAGTACCGTCCATCTGTCGTACATAAACCATATTTATATACATCGCTTTATTGAATTAAAAAGCAGTTAGTACAGAACTTGTATACACATACAAACTTATCTTACATTATTTCATTACAACCTTGCTCGCAAGCAAGAAACTACCCACTAAGGTTCTTAGAAAGCAGGAAAGACTACTATATTACATAGCCATCCATGTCAACACTTCACTCCTCATCATCATCGCTGATCACGATCACTTCATCATCAACCTCTGGAACACTTGCACCAGTGACATGACTTGCATCATCCCCACTTTCCATCATGGGTTCATCTTCATTATTGTCCTCTACACCAGGAACAATCACGGCACCAACATCATCTTCCACTGTCTGGGGCTGATGATTGGGATTCATCAGATCATTTAGCCTATGGACTTCCTCATGCAGAACAGTATTGTACTGCTCCACGTGTGTCACATAAAGCTCCAACTCACGAACACGAGCTCTGGCTTCTGTCTCCTTTTCCAGAGACTCATTCTGGAACTGCTTCCAAAAACGCATATTGCGCTTCAGTCGCTCCACTTCTGATGTAAGCCTTGCAACTTCTGATTCCGAATCCGGGTTCGGATTACGGCTACTGCTTACTCCATCAACTCTGGTGGCCAACTGATGACGCGGCACTCCTTGCGGACCCGTTTTCTTGCGAGGAGTTGTCTTCAGACGTGCCATCCTAAAGCAAGATAGAATTAGGACGATGAGAACAGATAGGGGGATCTGAAGGTTAGCATGAATAGGATTGAACCTTACTTAACCCAAACCACTTTAAAAGGGAAGGTAACTTAAGCAGGTTAATTAAACATGATGCATGCATCGTACTTACGATCTAACAGGAAGATTAAGTAACACATGCAAACTTTATAACATAGGGCACTATACAAGATACTTCACTACGAAGCTTTCAAATATGAGCTAAGGAAACTATAGAATAGATTAAGATAAGCAAAAGCAATTTGGACCCAAAATATCAATATTAAGTTTATTTGACCCAAAACGTTTTGAAGTTTTGCAAAGTAATATTACAATTACTCGAGTGATTATGCTCTGGTACCAGCTGTCACATAACCTCCTAATTATGATGGCCCACAAGTACACGTCATTGCCATAATGACCTCTGACAGTCGTACTTATGTTCACCATAACTTAAAAGGCCTGCTTTCCTCCGAACAGGATCCAATCACAGGAGTATTGCAATATTACAACAGTTTATTCAAAATATTCAACAGAGTAAAGTAGCGGAAGTCTTACAATAACATAGGTTTACAAACCAGTTTTCCAACTTCAAACCTTATGTAACATTATTACAAACCATTAGTAGAGAAGTATCGGTAGTAACTTTATTACAACACCCAAACGAGATGCCTTGCCCAAAGGCCACACAGTCTACTCGTCGTCGCTTTCTTCAACCACGACGGTCATGCAACAAGGCTCGAAGCAGACTTGTTCATGAACCGCACCTGCAACAAGGGGTTCAACAAACCCTGAGTACAAAGGTACTCAACAAGACTTACCCGACTAAGACAAAGACTCCAAGGGCATGCTAGCTTTAGGGAATCAAGGTACGGGTAAATCAGAATCAGGATTTTCTTTTGCAGAAAAGCTTACTAAGGTAAGTCCTTATCTTCAACATTTTACTTTTACCATTGATGGTTCATTAACCAAATCTAGGTGATTCTAATCTAGATCAAAGTAATTATCATCAAAACCTTTCTTATTCTTTCTTTCAATTCCAGTTCTTAACTACGATGTTGGTGCAAGGCCAAGACTCCTTTCTCGTAGAGTAACGACGATTCGAACCGCTTCATTTACCCAGCTGGGGATTCCTAACCACACGACATATGTAGAACCGAATCTAGCATATATCAACTCTTACTCGAATAACCCAAAACCAGAACGTGTCCATCACCACCCGAGAGCACAGTACTCCTCGAACCCGGCCACATTCTAGCCCCGAGGGTACACGTTACTCTCGCCATCTCTCCACTCCCAGTGCGAGGTTAGACGTTCTCGTAATGGACTAGCCAAAGTAAGGCTTACCCGACATGGGCACATGGCTAGTACTAATAAAAACTCCATGACACGAGGGCCAACAACGTACGGTCCTTAACTGATAAGGCGGAAACAATACATTGGGACTCCTCTCCCAATGCACGTTAGCAGTGGCCAAACCACCCGCCCGATCTTACAAGTTCATTCACATATTTCATTATTCATTCAGAATGCCGTCATGGCTATGTAAACATTTCATTTAAAAGCTTAACTTCTAAGCATAGCGAAGCATACTACGCATTTTCTGTAAAACAGGTATCAAGGGTAGTATTGCAATAATCAAGGATGATAATGCAGCAATTAGGTTATCACGCAACTCCTAATTACTTAATGCAATAAACCATAAAATAAAAAAAACATTTGTAAAATTCAAGGTAGGGTTTAAATGCACCGGGGCTTGCCTTGCTCGGACACGACGACTGACTCAGACTCGGAGACTCCAACGTCTGGTCCGGAACCCACTGACGATCGCTCTTCTCCGGAAGCTTGCTCGACGACTTCGGCTTCTTCGAAAGCGGTGACTACACGAATACATAACATGCTTTAACATGATGCTCAATGATAAACATGATGCTTGATGATAACATGCCACGTTACGATTCGAGTACAACTTCCCTTCACGGTACAGTCGTAAACAGAAAACCTACTAACTAGTAGCAACGAGTTTCCGCGATACCAGCTTTTAACCTAACAAGTTACTAACGAGCTCAATCATGAAATTAAAGTGCCAGAGATCACAAAAGGGTAGTGACCTAAGGACATCACTCAATCAAAATGCACACAACACTTAAAGTTCTCAAATTAACATTTATTTTCTATTTAAATAATTAGGGCATAATTAGAAATTGATCAAACTTTATCTAAACAAGCTCAAACTTTTTCTATGGGTTAACAATGATTTATAACAGTGCCATAATTAATTTCATAATTTTTGGATAAATAAATTAATTATTAAAATTACTGGAAGTTGCATTTAATCTTTATTGGAACCAATTAATTCTACTGCATAAAGTATTCAAATTCATGATTTAATATTTTTCCTAGATAGTTTATACATTGAGAAGCTTATACAAAAATTTTCATGAATTTTGGAACTCTACACAATTTTTAAACAAATAAACAAATAACAACACTATTCATTTATTTGAAAAAGAAAAACAAAAACAAAAACAAAACCGAACTCGGGCCGCTTCTCCTCTTCTCTCCGATTCGGCCCAGCCCAACCGGCCCGCTCACGCGTCCGTGCGCGCGCGCGACCGGCCCAACCAGACGGCCCAGCCCACGCTCGCCCGCGCCCGCGTCTGCCTCCCTCTCTCTCGCTGACAGCACGGTCCCACTTGTCATCCCTCACCTCCCGCTCGACGGCTCGCTCCCGTGCGCTCGCGCGCTTGCCCGCGGTGGCCGGCCGACGACCGGTGACCCAAACGACAAACCGACTTCACCAACACTAACTACACTATCCCACGGTTCCATTTTGCTCGGTAGCGCTACGGTTCGAGCTCCGATGACCCATCACCGACGACGGTGGCGGCTCGGCAACCACGGTGACCGGCTAGCCGACGACACAAAGCGGTAAAGGTCAAATTGAAGGGTTAGGAAGTATCAGTGGCTCACCGCGGTTGCAGTGAAGTCCTCGGTGGCGACGGGGAGCGGCTGGAGTGGCCTGGCCACGGGAAGGCGCTGGTGGCGGTGGTTCGCCGGAGTTGGGCACGGGAACAGGCGGTGCGAGAGCTCGGGTGCGAAAACGGTGAACGCAAGTGGCCCACAAGATGCGCGAGGCCGAGGCGGAGCTAGTGGTGCGGTTGGCGTGGCCGGAGGCGGCTTGGTGGCGGCAGCGGCGAGCGGCGGAGCTGCGCGGCGGCGGTGGCGAAAACAGGGAGAAGGAAAAACGATTCACGGGACGCGGTGATATATGTAGGCAGCGGTCGCGGCTACAGCGCTGCACTGCTCGCGGCGTCGCGCTGGCGTCCCCGACCGCGCGCGAAGGCCGTGGAAGGCCACGGCGGCGATCGGCCGGCGCCCATACCGGCCGGTGGCCGACGGTCATTGGCCTGACACTGTAGCTCCCCCCCACAACTTTGAATTTCAAACTGGTTTTTCAAATTACTCTCAAATTTGTATAATAACTTGAAAATCTTCCAATGTATGAAATCTTCAGAATTTCAAGCTCTACAAGTTTGGTATTGAACACTTTTTTAAATTCTGCTTGGATTTTGAAATTTGAGTTTAAATTCAAAAAGGGACACATTTTTCAGATTTGGTAATTTAGAAATTACTTTGGATTTTATATTGAAACTTCAAAATCTCCAAACATCAAAGTTGTTTATCTTGACCAGACCTACAACTTTGCTGTTCAAAACTTTTTCAAATTCAGCCTCCATTTTAAAATCTTAGTTTGGGGACAAAAATGATTTAAAACTGAAATTTGCTTATTTTCAAAATTACTCCACATTTTACACTAAAACTTTGAAAACTCAAAACATAAAAGTTGTAGCCCTTGAAAAGTTGTACAAATTTGGTTTTGAACTTTTTCCCAAATTTTGTTTAGATTTTGAATTATTTCAAAAGGGGTAAAACAGGGTTTTGAAATTTAGGGTTTTCGGAGGGATTTCAAATTGGAATTTGTTTCTACTTTGATTTGTGATTACTTAGTGATCAAAACCTCACCCAAGGGCATCATTTGGACCAACATGACATAGTTGACCAAATGTCACTCTTGGTTGACCAATTTACTTTTGAAATTCTTTTACATTTCTCCCCATATTTGAATTCGAATTCGAATCGGAAAACTCGCGACAAGTTTTGGGACTCCAATTCAAACTCAAATTAGGAGCTTCATTTTAGATGTTGTACTTAAGCTCATACCCTACATTTGACACTAGCGTGCAACACAGTCGCGCACCTCAAATTACGCAGGGTATGGACTAAGCATTTGCGGTGGTATTCGAAATTAGGGTTTTCGGTTTCGGAGCACACCACAGAGAAACACATTCAACCTAATTAAGTAAACTCGTTTTTAGTTGATGCATAACAATGTTAACCTAATAGGGATGCTTTGCAATGCATTATGATGACATGGCAGATTAATTAGCACTATAACACCCGGGGTGTTACATATACCGCCTCCTGTTCTTCTCCCCCTCCAACGCCTTCGTTTCTTCGCCCGAGAGCCACCACGCTGCCGCTCCTCGCCTCCAACACCGCCTCTGTTGGCACTCCTTAGCGTCGCTTAAATTAAGTTGACATCCCTAACTCGACACTAGGAGTGTGGTTGTACTTATGATCATGACACTTATATAGAAAATATAGAAATAAGGCTATCCGCAAGTGCACAGATAAAATATACCCGTTGTAGCATTTCACCTAGGAATGTTCCAGGTATCGTTATTTATACTTTACCACTGGGAGCTTTGGTCAAGGGTTAAATGCAAGAATGATATGGCTAGAAAGAGGTACAAATACATACTCAAGATATTAAGCAAATAACCACTCTTATCTTTACAGGGGTAAGACAGTAATCATAAAGGTTAAATAAGGTATAGTTGGGAACTCCAGAATTTAAAGAGAGACTCATAAATCAAGTAGAGCAGGTCAGGAGATAAATTAAGATATTAGATTCCTAAATTATTTCATATCCATCAAGTCTACAGCTCACCCTAATATATACATTATCATCTATAGCACAATCGATATTTCGTCTACTCATAAGGAACATTACTAAGGAAGATCAGGAAATCCCTTCCTTGCAACCAGGTTCTACTTGGCCTATATTCGGGGAGTGGACTACAGAGGACTCAACAAGACTGTCACTCCCGCGATCTACCACTTGCTGGCCCAGAATATAGGGTGCATTCGCAGGCAAACCTAATATAAACACCACGCTTATATTACGTCGACCGCCTAATCTAATCCGAAATTGAACTAAGCGCTTTGTGAACATATGAGCATAATCAGTATCAATCAAGACTATATCAAATATACAACTAGAATAAACTAACAATGAAATGAAGAGAAACATAATGATACTATTGAAGTAGCACAAAGTCGAATAATGAGATACAATAATAGAGATCTGGAATCCTGAGCAATGCCCACCTCTACTTGAGTCTAGCTAGACCTAACCCTAAACTTGAAGTAGAGCTCTAATCTCTCTGGAAACCCTAGTTCTAATTTTGTCTTGACAATAATGAGGATGATGATTTCAGGGGGGTCTGGGTTTGCTTAAATAGTCCGGTGGATTGCGCCATGGCCCTCGGATCAAACCGACCTTATTCAACGGTTGAGATGCGTAGTAGAGGTTGGTTAGGAACCGTCATACAAAGGAGGAGGTGATTGACATGTGGGCTAGGCCGGCCGGCCTTGAGATGGGGCCGGCCGGCCCCACCTGGCAGCCGCCAGGCTCTCACTTTGTCCTGGTGTCTTCTAGAGTCTTCCACGTCCTTCTAGTGCCACTTTCTGATCCGTTTGCGCAAGTAGTTGTGTTGTAGTTGGATTCTATCCATAATCAGCCCCGTTTTCTCTATTTAATCCCTGTAAAATCATAATTTACCAAAGCTCGTGGAATTCTGTCAGTTTAACCCCTAAACCTCTGTTGGTGATCATATCCATGCCCTTTTCATGTTTAATTGATCTTTTAATTAATATGATAGATAACCACCGTCAACAGCCTCCACGTGTGTGCACCTCTCCCGTAGCCTCCATCGGTGGCCCAGCTCGCGCCTCTCCCGTCTTTGCTCGGCGCCTAGATCTGGATCCGCTACCATCATCCTCGCCCTCGCCCGGATCTGATCTAGAACTGCCACCATCGTCGTTCTGTCATCCTCGCCACTGTCATTGATCCTCATCCTCGTCATCGCTGGCTCCACGTGCCTGTCTCCAGCACCGCCTCATCACGCACGCGCTTCGTCCCTGGCTCCATGCGCACGAGTGTGCCTCCTCTCTCTGGCCCGTCGGCGGCCCCCGCGCGCGCCGTCGCTCGTCTTCGCCAGAGCGCCTCATCCTCATCATCACCTCCATCACCGCCTCATCTTGTCCTGGCTAGCTCCACGCACACACGTGCTCGTCATCCTCGATCGACTCATGCTCGTAATCGTCCTCAATCTCCTCACCGTGCTCATGGTCGCTGTGCTATATGTGAGCAATAGTGTGTGTATGAGTGTGTGTGGTAATGTGTGTGTGCATATTATTTTTTCGGCATAGAAAAAATGTAGAAAAAATAGATAGATTTTATTTGTAGACAAAATAGAAAAAATGTAGTAGTTTACTTAAGTATAAAATATATATACGGGAAAAATGTTGAGTGGTATGAATTTGTAGAAAAAATGTAGTAGTGTACTACAATATATAGTTGTAGAATATTAGATTCTTCGTCACAATTGAAAAGATTGTTTTTGTTAGTACTATGATTTTTTTGGTATATGTATCTGAATTTTAATATATTCACATTAATGTTGATCGATATATATCGTGAGCTCTGCTCTCCAAACCCTAACTTGGCCGAGCTCCGCTCCAAACCCTAACGAAGGCATAAATAATAACCCTGAATTATCCTAAACTCGCTCCTAACCCTAACCTGCCGAACTCCGCTCCAAACCCTTATATATATCCTGATTGAGTTTCGCGCATGCAAACCCTAACCAGAGCTCGGTGTAAATAATAACCCTAAATTATATAGTTATTTAAGTTTAAGCCCCTGGCTCTATACATTAAATAGCATATGCATGACTAATGTATGGTTTTCATTTATATATTGTTGTGGTAATTAAGATGGCCGAGCCGCAAGATGACTATGACCAGAATGAGGCCATGATGAACATTATCAATGCCGGTACTCAATATGGCCCTAACAACCAGAACGAGGTCGACCCGAAGTTTGATAATGGCTCTCAATACTTACTGAATTTTAAAGATGAGCAAGAACCTCTTGTGCAAGAAAACGCTGGCGAGGTGTATTTGTTAATAATCTTGCATCTCTTATATATATATATATATATATATATATATATATATATATATATGAAATTAAGCATAATTCTATTAATTCGTATATATATTTGTATTACTGAATCTTTGTGTTTCTACGTATGTAGCCCTCGGGATCGACGACGTCGATGAAAAGTGTACGAGGCCCAACAAAACCGTTGGAGGGCCACTACATAATCACAGAAGTCGATCGTAATACTGGCGAACCGCTCCTGCCAAAAAACAATGCAAATAAGTTTGTAAACCACCGTGGGGTTCTTGTTAGGGACATGGTCCTGATCAGTGTCCGTGAATGGAAAATAAGTTTTTTAATTAGTTTGTGAATGGGACAGGGTCCCGATCTTTGTGGCAGAAATAAGTTTTTTAATTAGTATCCGAAAACCCCATCCGATATCCCATATAACATCTAATGTGACATCAAAAACTTTTCACCTTCTGACTAAACAAGCCCTTAGACTGTTCTGGTTCATATCAAGCCCTGTCGCTCTTGTTCTTCATTTGTTTTATATATGGCCACCATGCCCCAGCTTTTAATTATTTAATTGCCAGCTTTCTTTCCTCCATCCTCCTTTAGACATTTCAAGGCCGACGAAACAGTTGAGATGATGGCATCATCTGCTGCGTCTGCGTGCGTGCATGAGGCGCGTCGTCAAGCGTGTGAATCCAACCGAACCATAAGTTGACAATCTGCCCTACCTAGCAGATGGCCGTCCATCGAGAAAGTCACGTCCGCTACCAATCGTTCCAGTGCGTGACCCACTGAGGTAGCGTTTAGTTCCCAGAAAATTTTGCAAAATTTTTCAGATTCCCCGTTACATCGAATCTTTAGACACATGCATGAAGCATTAAATATAGATAAAAAATAAAACTAATTACATAGTTTAGACGAAATGGACGAGACGAATCTTTTAAGCCTAATTAGATCATGATTGGACAATATTTACCAAATAACAACGAAAAGAGCTACAATGCAATTTTGCCAAAAAATTTGCATCTAAACGCTACCTGAGAGTCTGACCACCAGCCACAGGTGTCTCTTTCCTGGATCTGTCCTATTATATTTCTGCCGCGCGCAGGAATGATGATGCGTCATGGCCCGCTGCGTCCTACGTGCAGCCTCCGTCAGTCAAACCGATGGATCAGCCTGCCTGCCTTTTGCGACCCATTCAGGAGTATGCACATCACAATCTTGATGTACTGTGCCACGACTTTCAGTTGATGACCGCTGGCGCCGGGACTATGGGCTGTTTGGTTGCCGCACCTCTACTCTAGCCAGGCTTCACAGGACCAAGTCAGATATGTTTGGTTGGCTAAACTTGTCTTCTAGCCAAGCTCCCATAAGCTAAATCGGCCTGTTAGCCAGGCTCCAGAGGAACTACGTTTGGTAGCTGTACCATGCCTGTCCACCCTAAGGGGCTGTTTGGTTGCCGCCGTAACTCGCCATGAGTTAAGTGAGGCAGCCACACTTATCCGGCTAGTGTTTGGTTGTCCAGTAAAGTTTGGCTACCACATATTTATTTGCCTGTCGTTTTGCTTCTGTTCATTTGTCCTTTAGCTGGTGGCGAGTGTGGTGAGTCGGGTGTGGCGAGCTTTCTGGTCGCCTTGGCCGTGGCAACGCCACTGACGCCACACTGTGGCGTGGCTGACTAAGGTCAGGAACCAAACAGCCCCTAGGTCTCATGATGGGAGGAGTATTATCATAGGAGCAGCGTCACATGGAAATGCTTCCGGTGGTTTGGTGGGCATTGGCGCAAATTGCCACACCTTAATTTTTTTTTAAAAAAGAATCTATCTAGCCAATAACTGTTTGTTTTAGCCCCTTCCAAACAATCAGATTTTTCACGTGCACTTATACTGTCTTATAGCTATATTTATACCGTCTTATTACTATATTTACAATGATTTTTTAGTGTAATTTCTTAGACAAAGTGATGTAATTTAGGGATAACACAGATATACGTAAAATTTTTCAAAAAAATTTACAAATTTCTTCTATGGATTCCAGATATCAGAGAAATATTTGTCAAATTATTCACAAATTTCAGAAAAAATTACAAATTTTACTCATCCACGCTCGACAGCCCGGTGGCCAAGTTTTCGCGCTGGGCCCGACGCCCAGGTCTCCGTCCGTGACCCCGACACGACATGGAAGATCAGCAAAGGGAGGAGAGAGGCGGGGCGCGGCGAGGAGGCCGGCGGTGGCCCGCGCTCGCGGCGCCTGCGATGAAACCGCGAAGATGGGATAGGACCACGCGTGCTGCCGCGCTGTCGATCCCAGCCGCTAGCGAGTACGATCGCATGGCCACAAAAGCGGTTGTTGCCGGCCAGGAAAACATGCGGTTGTTAGTTAGCAATTCCAAAAAAGAACCTATTCCATTCCGTTCAAAATGTGTGTTTCTCATACATACTCACCTGTTAACAGAAGGCACATATGTCATATTTATCGCAAGCAAACGTGGTCGACGGAGAAAACAATATCAATAACTCCCGGATCAGGGAAGAGCTAGCTTGGAAGTGGAGGAGACGAGGAAAAGCGAGCTATATGACACGGAGAATGCAGGATCGAGAAGAAAGTCATCATTCCCCCTTCCCGCCTCCATCCCACCTCGATCGTCGTCTCTAATATACGGCCACGGCCATGTATGCGACCCACGCACAGACAGTGCCTGTCGTTTCTGATTGCAGCTGCATCGCAACTTTTTTATCAGCAATTATTCGCACTTGGCTAGCTAGGAGGAGCTAGATAGGCAATCAATGACTGCATCATTGTTGTGGCGCCATGTGGATTTTATTTCAATCGGTCCAGATCTGGCGCCGGTGCAAGCGACACAATCATGCACGCCCGGAGACTCCCAAGTTTCTTTGAATTGTTCGACAGTACGTACTCCGTGTTGATCGATTGCAGGTTTCAGTTAAATTGGGTTATTAGTTAGGCCGGTCTCAATAACATCTTTTTTTTTTGAAGATATAAAACTGGAGGGCCGGGGGTTCCCCAGAGCAGAATTCTGCTCCAATTAACCGTTACATCCATCGTAGCATCGTAGCTACTGACGCCCGAGAACGACAAGCGTTTGTGTGTTTTTTTTCTTGCCACGGCACTTTTTACCAAGCGTCGCTTTCGATCACTACGCAACAAAGCTTCGTGTACGTACTTCGTGTGTGCTGGTAGGCAGCTAGCTAACGAGTAGCGATCGATCCACACCAAGTTGACGATTGCTATGTTTGTGTTTTCACCACACCTTCCACACATGCATGTGTCGTGGCGTAACTCAAAGAGAATACTAGTGCCAACATGCCTCCTCGCTCTCACCCCGTCCGTTTTCTCCAAACTCTTGACATTTATAGTGGTGGTGGCGTCTCGTCTCATCATCATACGCATTTCATCATTTTCTAATACATATAGAGTACTAGAGCTAGCTAATACTTCCAAATCTCGTTCTAAAACGTCCATTATTAATTAAGCTAGGCAACATATTCAAAAGCAAGCTCCACCACCGGTATATTGCATTGCTGCCTTTTCAATTATTCAATCCACATGAGTGATGCGCGCGCGGTCTCCATCTGCTTAATCCGAAAGAGAAAGCAGCAAGCTGCCCAATTAATAAACTATATCTCGAGCAAGCTGCAGGGTCAGGCCAGGTCACCTTCCAAGGTGTTTGTTGATACGCATGCATTGTCATTTCGCACTCCACTACTCCATATTTTTTTATATAGTGCGTCGTCACTCCATCGAAGATAGCCAACACAACGAATCCAACCTTGCAGAATAAGACAATTTGTTTGGCACTTTGTGCAGGTGTATATGCTGCACATGCACACGCGCGCATATATAGGTCAATTTGGTTGATATGATACCTGATGAAGAGTATTTCCAATAACGTGCGTTCAGGTCCATATGTACGTATGTATACGACAGCGATGATGACAGCGGGTGCAGTGGGTGTTAGGAAATTTCGTATAATAAACAAAGCCTTTGCTGGTTCGTGCACGAAGCAACTGATTCCCTAACTATATATAATGATTGTCATGTGTCAAAGACAGATCTATATTCTTTTCTCTTCCCCTCGAGTTAGAAACAGATTATGCATCGCCTAGTAATAAATTGTGGACCGCGCGTTAATCCTTGGGAGTTTTCAGGTCAAATCAAATGATGCGTTATTATGGTTAGTATTAAGTAATTGTGTATCTTAAAAAGTAGGCATTTCAGACTTGGTGGTGGGATTTCCGATATATATTTGAGGCAGCAGAAAACTTGTTCCAATGAGATCTTGTCACTACAGAAAGATATAATTTTTTAACTGGCTAGTTAAGTTCGATTACTCCAACATGGATTATCTAATGTAATGGTGTGCGTGGAGATTTGGTTGGCCTACTTTTGGTGTGGAAAAAAGGTAAAATTGTCTGCCAATATTGTTTATTCTTAATGAGTTTATGGATTCCCTGCACATCATTGCTGTTTGTATTGGTCCTAATAATGACATGATTCTGTCTGCTATTATGAACCTTTAAGACTTGATATATGGACTCACCTAGTCACCTTTTGTGCTAAATAATATTTGTTGGAAGATCAAAGAGGAAAAGGCTATGTAATGGTGAGTAGTTCATTGGTAAACTAGCAATGATTCTGTTGATAAATGAGGCGGTGGGTGAATTATGTACCAACATATTTATATATATGAAGATGAGTAAATTTGGCAAAACTAAAAGGTACATGTTAAAATTAAGAAAGAACACCATGGACCTAACAACAAGTTATGAAAGTACAAATTGGAAGTGGTGTACACACTACTACAGAAACAGTCAACAGTGCCGGCCACATCACTGCCGAAATTAGGACAACCGGCAGTGATGACCCTTCACTGCCGGTTCTAGGCTCTGACAACCAGAAAATAATTGGGGGGTGCGAGAACCGGCAGTGATGACAACTATCACTGCCGGTTTGTGCCTCCCGCCGGCAGTGATGACAACTCCACTTATCACTGCCGGTTCAAGCCACGAACCGACAGTGATTTGATTCTATCACTGTCGGTTCTAGGATAGAACCGACAGTGATGAGCCTGACAGCACAAAAAGGTGGTAGCCGTCATCTTCTTCCTCCACTCTTTTATCCCGAGAACAGAGGCGCGCGTTTGGGCCACTCCCTCCAATGTTGCGGTCGCCCAAATCCGTGAAGCTACCACTTGGATTTGGAAGAATGGCTTGATCTTTTTGCTTTAAGGTTAGTAACCAGCCTCCATTCCTTCGATTTTGTTGCTTAATTAGCTTTGTTTTGATGGCTATAATGCTTGATTCTCATTCTTATTTCTCCATTCTTCTACAGAGCACTTTTCTAATTCATGGCTATAATGCATTGTTAGTATGTGATGTTATAATTGGTTCTTAGGAGTAGAGTAGATTCTTTTACAATGTTGATGAGCAAATTAACCCTTGTGTCACCAAACAATGCATTGTTTGAGCAGTAGTGGCGGATCTAAGGGGGGTGGGTGGGCTCCAGCCCCCTAATGACTTGATTTACTACTAGAAACAATGCATTGTTCATGATAATGTCTCCAATTTTAGTATTTATTTAAATTAATGTCTCTATTTTTATGTGGCATGGAGTAGAATAATTGTTCTACAATATTGTGCAATAATTAATTTTTATGGGGCTGCGATTTTTAATTTATATGGGCATTGTTTGGAGCTACATTGTTATTCATGATCATGTCTCCAAATTTAGTCTTTTTTTAAATTAGTGTCTCCATTTTTATGTTGCATGGAGTAGAATAATTGTTCTTCAATATTGTGCAATAATTGTTTCTTATTAAAACTTTCCTATGTTTCCTCTGCCCGGCCCATTTTACCTGTGCAGACATGGATCGAGGGTGGATGTACGATCTGTCATGTACAGACCAACGGTACTTGACGGGCATCGACGATTTCATCAAGCTCGCTAGAGCCAATGCTGGGGACTCACAGCCTGTATTCTGTCCATGCAAAGATTGCAAGAATACGAGAAAATGGGGCGACGTGGAGCATATACGATTGCACTTGATTACCAGGGGGTTCATGAGAGACTACACGATTTGGACTTTGCATGGGGAGGTTGGTCAAAATGTTGCACAAGAAAACAATGATGATGTGCCTATTGATGATGACCAATGCCTAGACGCATTTCTACCTATTGATGATGACCAATGCTATACAGTACCTGTGCCTACCAACGATAATGTGTTTAGGAATACATTAGTGGACGACACAGAGGAAAATGATGGCATTTCACAGTTTCTTCATGATGTGCATGGCGGATTCCTTAGTGCTACACAGTTGAAAAAACTGGAGATCATGAGAAAGGATGCAAAAACACCATTGTATCCGACCTGCCCAATAAGCAAACTGGAAGCCAACATCATGCTATTAGAGTTCAAATCAACGAATGGATTGAGTGATAAAGGCTTCGATAGCTTGTTAGGTATACTGCATAAACTGCTCCCGAAGGGTACCGAGTTACCAGAAAAGACTTACCTGGCCAAGCAAATGATTTGCCCAATCGGCCTCGAGGTTGAGAAAATACACGCGTGTTCCAACGATTGCATATTGTACCGTGGAGAAAAATACAAAGACTTGGATGCGTGTCCCAAGTGTAAAGCTCCCCGATACAAGCAAGGGCCGTCAAATCAGGGAAGCAAGACCAGAGGAGGGCCCATAAAGGTCGTATGGTATTTTCCTATAGCTCCACGAGTGCATAGGTTGTTTGCAAATGCAAAGTCAGCCAAACTGTTGCGTTGGCACGGCGAAGAGCGTAAGAAAGATACAATGTTGAGGCACCCCGCCGACGGGTCGGACTGGAGGACTATCAACACTATGTTCTATAAGAACATTGGTGGAGAGGTAAGGCATCTTTGGATAGGTTTGAGCACAGATGGGATGAATCCGTTTGACCAGGTTAGAAGCAATCATAGCACTTCGCCAGTGACGCTATGTATATACAACCTTCCACCCTGGCTTTGTATGAAACGGTCATACATCCAGATGCCACTACTAATCCAAGGGCCAAAACAACCTGGTAATGATATCGATGTGCTTCTACAACCAGTGATCGATGAACTACTATAGATGTGGGAGACGGGTGTGAAGGATGTTTGGGATGAGTATAAAAAAGAACATGTCACGATAAAGGTTATACTTATCGCTACAATCACTGACCTGCCAGGGCGAGGTTGCTTGTCTGGAGAGAAGACAAAAGGATACACTGGGTGTGTCGAGTGCTTGGACGAGACTGATGCTATTCATCTACCAGAAAACAAGAAGATGGTCTATATGGAACACCGTAGGTTCCTACGAATTGATCACCCTTACCGCAAGAATAGAAAAGATTTTAATGGGACTACTGAGAAACGTGGCCCTCCAAAGTATCGAGACGGGAAACAGATACTTAAACAAGTAAGCAAACTCACAGATGTTGTCCTTGGGAAGGGGGAAGGTGCAGTACCAGCGCCAGCCGGTAGTATCTGGAAGAAAAAATCAATCTTTTGGGAACTACCTTATTGGCCACTTTTGAGTGTACGTCACTGTCTTGATCCAATGCACATAACTAAAAACGTGTGCGGTAACACACTTAACATGTTGATGAACACCGGGGGAACAACAAAGGATTCTCTCGCGACACGCTTGGACATGCAACACCTGGGCCTCAGGAAGGAGTTGCACCCAATAACTCTTGAGGATGGCCACTTGAAACTTCCGGTGGCATCATGGACACTGAAAAAGGAAGAAAAGGCCATGCTTATTTCTTTCTTTAATGATCTCAAAGTGCCAACTGGCTACTGTGCGAACCCGAAGAGGCTAGTTAACATGAGAGAACTTAAGTTTAACTATGGTTGTATGAAGGCCCATGACTGTCATGTCATTATGACTCAGCTGCTCCCAGTTGCCCTACGAGGTATCCTCCCTGACAAGGTCCGTGCCCCAATCATAAAGTTGTGTTCATTCTTCAACGCGATCTCTGAAAAGGTCATTGAAGGGGCCAAGCTAGACCAGCTGAAGCAGGAGATAACCGAGATTCTATGCAGGCTTGAGATGCATTTCCCACCGACTTACTTCGACATATCAGTGCATCTACTTGTTCATCTTGTGGACCAAATTAAAGCCCTTGGCCCAATGTATCTACACCAGATGTTTCCTTTCGAGAGGTTGATGAAAGTTTTCAGGCGGTATGTTAGGAATAGATTCAGACCAGAAGGGAGCATGGTAGAAGGATGGACAACGGAGGAGGCCATTGAGTTCTGCACATATTATATGGACATCAATCGGGTCGGAGTTCCAGTATCTCGTCACGATGGAAGACTAGGGGGCAAAGGAACGATAGGTGAGAAAGCAGTCAAAATAGTCGAAGTGGTTTCCTTCAGACAGGCACACTTCGCTGTTCTCCAACAGGCCGACGGTGTGATGGCATACATTAATGAGCACAAGCAGTTACTGCAAAGTAAGCACATCGGTAGGTCACAGGCTTGGCTTGAGAAAAAACATAAGGAGGAATTCGGTGACTGGTTTCGACGCCGCAGGCTAGGAATGGTGTCGGGATGTCAGCTAGATCTCTTAGCTCCCGGACCTTCGACTACGGTGATGATGTACCAAGGTTATGATATAAATGGTTTTACATTTTACACAAAAAAACAGGATGGAAAGAGCACCAACCAAAATAGTGTTGTTCGTTTCGACGCCCACAATGAATATGGCACGGTGGAGGCAACATACTATGGTTTCATAGATGAGATATGGGAGCTAGACTATGGACGACAGTTGAAGGTCGCTCTTTTCCGTTGCCAGTGGGTCCGGCTAGATGAAATCAACACCGACAATGATGGGTTCACTACCGTTGATCTATCCAAGACCGCATACAGAGATGACCCCTTCGTCCTTGCAAAGGATGTTTTGCAAATCTTCTATGCAAGGGATAACAATACAAAGGGAAGACTACAAGTAGTCATGCAAGGCAAAAGGAAGATTGTCGGTGTTGAAGGAGTGACGGACGAAGAAGAGTACAAAGGTTATCAAGAAATGGCTCCTTTTGGGGCAGACATTACCCTACCTATCCTTGAAGAGGGTGACGAACCTGCTTACCTCCGGAGTGATCACGATGAGGCCATCATAGTTAGAATATCATAAACTATGTAATCCTTAATGAAATGTTGTAGATCTTCATTAGTTGAACAACTTTGGTATTCATCACTTTCTGAGCTGAAATCATTTAGGGGCTCAAATTCTGGTTTGAACTAGTGAAACATGACAATGAAACATGTGCAACATCTCAAATTCCCGATGTAAGTTTTGTGAACAATGTGTACTAAGAATTTGTCAAATGTGAACAACTTTGGTATTCATCACTTTTTCATTTGAAATAAATTGGGGTTCTAAAATTTGGTTTGAACTTGTCGTTTTTCAAATTTTTTTAAAAAAGACAACTTGAAACATGATTTTGAAACCCCAAATGGTTTCAACTAGAAAAGTGATGTAAAGAAAGTTGTACAACTCATCAAGGTCTACAACTTTTATATTGGTCATTTCTTCATCCGACAAAGTGGTAATAACATTGTTCATAAATATTACACATCTCTCATAAGATTTCATAAACCATATGAGACACGTGTAGGTTTTGTGAACAATGTATATTAACAATTTCTCAAATGAAGAAATGACCTATACAAAAGTTGTAGATCTTGATAAGTTGAACAACTTTGGTATTCATCAAGTTTTATGTTCAAATCATTTTGGGTTTTAAATTTTGGACTGGACGTTCCATTTTTCAAAATTTCAAATTTGAAATGTTCAATTTTTTTCAAATGAAGAAATGACCTATATCAAAGTTGTAGATCTTCATGAGTTGTATAAATTTGGTAGTCCTCACTTTTTCATTTGAAATAATTTGGGGTTCTAAAATTTGGTTTGAACTTGTTGTTTTTAATTTTTTTTAAAAAAGTAAAACTAAACCGGTTTGTTATTAGAACCGGCAGTGATGTGGGACATCACTGCCGGTTGGTCATTAGAACCGGCAGTGATGTGGGACATCACTGCCGGTTTTTAACCAGCAGTGATGTTGGCTATCACTGCCGGTTTGTCATTAGAACCGGCAGTGATGTGGGACATCACTGCCGGTTTTTAACCAGCAGTGATGTTGGCTATCACTGCCGGTTTGTTATTAGAACCGGCAGTGATGCTGGGGTTATAAAAGGGGCTGGCGCTCCCGCCAGCTCCTTTTGCTCGACAAAAAACCAAACTCCCGCCAGGCGCCAGTGCACGCCGCCGCCGCCCGACTCGCCGTCCACGACGCCGCAGCCCGACCGCGCCGTTCGACGCCGCAGCCCGACGCCGGAGCACGACGCCGCCATCCTCGACGCCCCCAGGAGCTTCTCCCTTTGCTGATTCGCGCCACCCCTGCAGTTTGGGTGAGTGCCCATAAGGTGTTCGGTGAAATGCCTCATCTGAGTTTTGAACATGTTGTGTTCGTTCTATGTTTTATCTAACATGCTTCTTTCCATGACTGCTTTAGTATAGCTATTTATGTTTAAGTGATCATGCATTTTATAAGTTCTGATCTCAAGTACAAATCATAGCATCAGTCTGTGTAGTACTACCAATACCAATTAGTTACCTTGTTATTACAACTTACAATATCTTAATAAATCATGGTCTGGGGCTATATTCTCCAGGATAGTCTGTTTTTCTTAGAGATAATGTTTGAACTATGCAGTGGCCTGCTTACAACATCTATTTTTCTATTTTGTATTTTGAAAGTTCCACACATTTTTAGTTAATGTATGGATTGGGGATTGCACCACTTGTAACCCTTGAGTTGACTTTACTGTGTTATAGATCTGTCTTTTCATTTGTGGGATTGTCTGAACTATCATTAGTAGGTCTGCATGATTATTTTATCAACAACCTCGGGTATTTCTCTTCATATTTATTGCATGTGAAGCTTGATGCTTTTCCATGGGAGCTCCGTGTAAACCTAGCCTGAATATGTTATTTCCAAAGATAAGTAGCATTGTATCATATTCTTGGAAGTCCACTGGTTTGTTTTTCTTGGTGTTATCCTTGTATTTAAATTTTTTTAAATGGTTTCTCAAAGATTTATCCTTGTTGCTGAGGAGCCCTTTTGGGATGATAGTTGATTTCCTTATTGCCAGCTGATGCCAACTTGCCAAGTCTGCTTACAGTGAAATCTGAGTGAGACCACACCATTACAATCATGAGATCTTCCATTTGCTGGCTGTTGCAAAATTATATACTGTTTTTCTCTTGGGTGTTGCAAGTATATTTTTAGCTTGAGCAGTTGATTAGTCATTCTCATACTGTTCCAAGGCAAGTATATTTTTAGCTTGAGCAGGTGAATATTTTGCGTTGCTTCTTTGTTTTTGTCTAGCGTTGCTTTTTTCCATGCGTGTGCTGCTGTGTATAGTTATTTCCCTTTCAGGTGACCATTCATTATATACGTTTGATCTCGTGTACTTATTACTTTTTTCCCCCGAAGAACCTCGAGTACCGACTAGTTACAATCTCCATAATCATAGGCTTATGAATTTTGAAGCAGGTTCCGCCGCAAGAGCCAAGTGGTGAGGGTACCAGCAAGACTAAGCGTGGTGCAACAAAGCTTCCTCAAACAAGTAAACATTGGCACATCTCTGAGTTCGACCAAGTAGGGGAGCCGGTGGAGCCTCTTACAGCATTAGGCCCATACAAGAGTGTCATCGGGGCACTTGTAAGAGACTTTATCCCGATCAAATACAGGAAATGGACTGGTCGTGAGGATGACCCATGGAGGGTTCCAGAAAGTGAGAAGGAGCTAGTTTGGAACAAGTTGAAAGGGTTTTTCAGTTTTCCTAATGACTATGACGAGGCGACAGTCAAGAAGAAGGCCAAGGAAATCATGGGTCGCTCGTTCAAGACTTTCAAGGGAACCTTGTACAAGTTAATCAAGGAGGACAGAGAACCAAATTTTGAGGGAGGTCAATACACCAAGCAGAGAGACTTCTAGGAGGAGTTCAAGGCTTACAAGCTATCCGAAGAGGCCAAGGCATCAAGCGAAAGAAATAGAGCAAACTCACTTAAGGCAAAGGATCCTCATCGCCTAGGATCGCGTGGCTATGTACGAAAGATTCCGGAATGGGAAATGGAAGTCCAGAAACTAGAGCAGCGCGGCGTTAGGCCTCAGACAAGCGATTGGCAGCCCAGATCAGTAAACTACCTACTTGCAAGGGGGGCACGATACAATAGTGACGGGAGCCTTAATGCCAGTAGTGAACCCGTCAGCGATCTCCTCCAGAGGATTTCAACCTTAACTGAGGAAGTGAATAGAGGTAACCGCAAGTCAGATAGAGAAAATGACGTGCTCACACAAGCACTTGGAAACAAGGAGCACCCCGGTCGCACTAGAGGAGCCGGGAATGTACCTTGGGTGAAAGCATTCGAAGGTGAATCTTCATCCTATAGGAGCCGGGCGAGGGCTAGAACACAAAGAGAAGAAGAGCTCCAAAGGTTTCGAAAGGAAATCGAAGATAGCATGGAAGCACGGATAGCTGCTCAAGTTGAGGCACGAGTTATGTCAGCTATGCAATCCATGTGTTCGTCACAACCGCAGCCTATCCTGACTTTGAATAGCCCAGTGCCCAAGGGTCGCAGTAGCTGCGGCTCAACCCCTATGCTTGACGAAGAAGAGGTCAATGCTCCTCATCCGGTGGACAACATCACTGGACCAATTAATGTCAGGTTATACATCCGTCAGCAGTGGACAAAAGACAAGGTGGCGGTCGGACAAGCATTTCCAAGAGGAGACGGCATCATTCATGGCAAGCCAATGCCACCCGGGTATGCCAGGGTCAGCATTGATAAGATCTTGGATAAGAAGTACAATAAGATACACATTGATTTCCCAGTGGAGGAAGATAGGCCGCGTCTTGTTCACAACTTGGGCACTCATGTGGCTTGGCGCAAACGCTTCATCAAGCTGGATGAGCAGCCATCTTCGGATGATGAGGATGGCAGTGAATCATCGGCATCGCCGCCGCCAAGAGGTTTCTCTCCTCTGCAAGATCCTCATTCTCCCTCTTCTGCCTCGAAAGAGAAGACACCTCCTCCACCGCCAAAGGAGAAAACACCTCCTCTACCTCCTCAACCGCTAAAGGAGAAAACACCTCCTCTACCTCCTCCACCGCCAAAGGAGAAAACACCTCCTCCACCTCCTCCACCTCCTCCACAGCCAAAAGAGAAGACACCTCCTCCTCCTCCGCGAAAATCCAAAGTGCGATCAGGTTCGACCTCGCAACACAAGAGGTCATCAGTTTCGGTTGGTAATGCTCCCCAGACAAGTAAAAAGAAGGTGGATGCTAGCATTACGAGTAAGATGAAGGACCCGATTGTGGAGCCTCCAAGCAAGAAAGCCGCCGTTGCCTTCTTTAATCGAATAGCCAGTCTACCTAAGTGGAGACAACAGACCGAATTTGAAAGGCAACACAACAAAGAGAGTAATCAAATCAGAGCTAGAGAAATACACACCAAAGAATTGCTAGAGATACAGAACTTGGCCAACAACATGGGCATATCCATGGAGAGGGCCACGGAGTTGTATTACGGAACGAGAGATTTTGAAAAAGCCACGGTCGCATACAAGTATTCAAGAGGCAAACCTTTGGTCGCCACCGAACAAGAGTATAAAGAGTTGCCAACATACATGCGACAGTTGCATGATTATTACTCCGTGGATACTGCCAACGGAGACTGTATCGGTTTTGAAGTTTGCATCCCTCCCGGAATGGTTTTTAATCATCCTGAAGAAACGGTGCATACTATTTATTATGAACACCTCTTTCAGCTCTTCCAACGGCGCTCGCTCGATACGCAGATTTTGATGATATGGTCTATGTAAGTACCCTACCCTCACAACGTTATAATAAACTACGTGATTTGCATTTGAATATATCATATGTTTATTATGCAGGTGTATGGCAAAATGGTGCCTAAAGAAGAAATTGAGCAATATAGACTTCTTGGATCCCATATTTGTAAATGAGACAACATGCACCGCCCCTGGTGATGATGACTATGTACCAACAAGTTTGAAGATTGAGTTTGAAAGTATGTTCAGAAACAACAAAACAAACGTACTCCTACCCTACAACTGCGAGTATGTGTTCTCGACCCTTATTTTAGTGTTTCTTTTCTTGATATGTCATTCAATAACATGGACTTTGTGATTGCAGCAACCATTTCATCCTCGTAGATATCTATCTTCAGGATTCACATATCGAGGTGTGGGACTCAAAGAAAAAGCCACATTCTCTTATCGACCCCCTAGTCAAAGTGCTGAATAAGTAAGTGAACCAAATATCACAACACTTTCTAATCACATAGGATATTGTAATGTCCTCGGTCTTCACACTTCATTTACAATGTAACATAGAATGAAGGCATTACCGAATTGGAGAAATCTCGATAGCAAGATGCAAAAGCAATGGAGGGCCCCATTCAGTGTAAAGTATATGGAGGATCTCAAGACCCTAGATCAACCGATGGGGAACAACGAATGCGGGTTCTATGTGATGTGGGCAATGCTAAAATACTTTGGCGCAAAAACAAATACGGGAGATGACATGGTACGTAGGCATCCCATTTCTATTGTTTTGTCTTACGTTTGTGCATCTCAATATCATCTTGCTTCAATTACAGCGCAAAGCAAACAATCACAACCAGTTGCTAGATTTTGAGAAGAGAGGAATTCAAGAGGAGGTAGCAAGGTTTGTATTGGACGAGATATTGACCAAGACAGGATCATTCTCCATTGCGAGGACTAAGAAGTACAAGGCGCAGTACGGAAGAGACCACATTGATAGGCTATTGTAATGCGACTCTTAATTCGATACTTAGAGTTTTTTTTTGAAACTTTTGTAATATAAATGTTGATGGGTTTGTATTGTCTTCATTCACATCGATATCAAATTGATCGATAGCAACCACCTCCACCTCCACCTCCCCGACCTCCCACCCCACCACCTCCCCTCGAAATGAAAATAAAACAATTATTAAAATGCAAATTGTGAATACTATATCACTACCGGTTCAAAGATAACCGGCAGTGATAATATAATCTACACAACCGGTTGGTTAAAACAACCGGCAGTGATGGCTCAAGTATCACTGCCGGTTTGTAACACGAACCGGCAGTGATACATGAGCTATCACTGCCGGTTTGGCATAACCGGCAGTGATGTGATCAGCTCATCACTGCCGAGTTGGTTATGGCGGTTCAAAATCCGCCAGTGAAGGGGGGTTTTGAACCGCCAGTGATGTCCTTCTCTGTTGTAGTGACATAGTACTGTAAAACTACACATTTAATTTGCAAAAAAAAAAACTACACTAAGATATGATAATCAATTATGAAGTGTTATAGAAAATATATCACAAAACTACTCAGGTTCCACTCAACTGCACACATTAATTTTGAAGTGTTATATAAAGTATTTTCGTTTGAAGCAAGTACTGTACGCTACATACAATAATTGCACTGGGAAGCAAACAAACATCACTATTACTAGCTGTATCTGCGCCTAGCGCTCTCTAGATAAGATTTGGCTTTGCTCTGACAAATCATTTTGGGTTTGGTTGGCTAGCCACAATATATATAACATGCATATGTCTTGCAAATATTGAATCCAACTTGTTACTTGTGCGACCCAGCTAGGCTGATATATCACTGTAGGTCTGTAGTGCAGGTGGAGGAGATCGATTCCAATGTACTTATTAATTTATTATAGTATAGCATAAAAATAAATGTCATGTATAAACAAATCCATACTAATGTTCAAAAGAGTAGTCTTTCAAGACCAACAATATTCTATCCTGTTGTTTACTTTGATTCCATGAGCAGAATAGATTATTGAATACAGATCGTAGATATGCATAGATCCGTCTCGTCATGTTGAGTAGGAGCAGCGCTTTAAACAAGTTGTGTTGTGGGAATTAGAAAGTAGTATCCTATGGACCTGCTGACTGTCATCACTCTTCAGACACCTCACACCCCTGCAATTGAGCATCGATTTTTTTTTATAGTAGAAAGATGCCCTGAAAAAATACAGTCATATGAACTACTATTAGTGAGCTCGATTTAATTATATAAGGAAAATAATGCCACAACATAACAAGAACACCTACAACTCTCAGTTTAATTATAGACCACAAAATAATTGCTACAACTCTCAGTTTTTGAGAGGATTAGAGCAAGTATAGTAAGCTGTATTAGCCAGCTGGAAGAAGTCCACGTCAACAGAAAAAGGGCCACGTTGGAGAGAGATTACGGAGCGGGTGCTTCCCATCTCGCATGACTGAAGCGCAAGGTACGAGGAAAAATTTACTCTCCCAGTCCTCTCCCAGCCCGCATGTGAGCGAGAAGCCACCGCTTGGTTCTCCCGTCTCTCCCCTCCCTGATCCCGTGCTCCGCCCCATCTCTCTCGGCACCAAATCGGCCATGCTCTCCCGCCAAATTGGTTTCTCGCATGCCAGATAGATGGTTTCCCGGCCAAATCGAAGGATTTAAGCCTCAAATCCTCCCAATAGGCACCTCTCCCAAACCCTAGTCACCACACCCATCGGTCACCGCTGCCGCCTGTTCGTCTGTGAGATGAGTCAGAAGTCCAGGAGGACCTCTGCGCCATCACACCACAAGCTGCAAGCAATGGGACTGCGGTGGTATTTAAATCCAGGGGCTAAAGTTTAGGCATGTCACCTCAGGGTGTCACATGAGAGTGTTCGGATAGTAAAAATAAAATAAATTACATAAGTCCTCAGTAATCCGCGAGACGAATTTATTAAGCCTAATTAATCCGTATTGACAGTGACAATAATGACCTAGATTGCAATAGGACTGAAAAACGATTGACATGGACAAAAAGGAGGATCTTAGATTGGTAAGTTCTTTTTTTTGTTAATTATAATAGGCTTCATGAGTTACATTGCTAGCACATCAATTGACATCAATTAATAATATTGTAGATTAGTGCTTGGTTGAATAATTCAAATGATCCAGTCCAGTCCAATTTTAAGAAGAACAAACAATATTGGAATGGTGTTGCTGATGTCTTTAACAGCACCACCCCCCCAAAATTGACTCAGAACAGCCCAGCAAATAAAGGATCATTTTGGGAGAATTAAAAGAAGGGTTACTTGGTTTTGTGGTAACTGGAAGGAGGCTAATGCTATGTGGGCTAGTGGTGAATCTGATGTGGACGTAATGGAGAAGGCACTTAAAAGTTACGAAGAAGATCACAAAAAAGATGGTCCATTTATGTATAGGCACTGTTGGGGGGGTTCTTTCCAAGGAACCAAAATGGGAAGCCTATTTGGAACGCCTTGAAGATCTAGAGCCAGACAAGAGAAAGTTTAGTGTTGATGAGGATGTGGGGCAGCAGTTGTCTCTAGATGATGCTACAGATGAATGACCAATAGGGGGCAAGAAAGCTAAAGAGCAGCTCAAGAGAAAGAAAAAGGACCAGGCGTGTATAATATATATTGAAGATGAGCTTCACAGCTTTTTAGATGCTCAAAAAGCAACAAATGAAGGGCGTGCAAAGATGTTAGAAACACAAAGGCGTGTGTCCAGTGAGAAGCTTGAATCTCGGAGGCTTGCTCACCTTGCAGCAAAAGAACACAAGGAGGCAATTATGCTACAAACATATAGATCATTATTGATGCAAGACACAACTGGAATGCCTGGATATGTGAAAGCTGAGCATGTGTTGGCATTGAGGTGCCGAGAGAGAGCTTATTTAAAAAAATGACTAAGATACAATCCTACTGAAACTTAGTTTTTTTGGTTACTGTGCATGATCAGATAAATGACACCTCCTTGCTTTGATGTCACCATGCAGGAAAGCACATCTACCAATACTGGAAAAAATGACAGTATTGCTTACTGAAATACATTTTGTTGCTGAAATGCATGTTTTTATTGAATGATTTACTATGCTGAAAATGTGGATTATTGAATTATTTGCTACACTTAATGTAGTCTATGCTGAAAATGTGGACACTATTGGTTTCTGGTGCATTTAGTCCAGTCTTGCTGAAAATTAGGACCTAATTACAATGCAATCAATAGTCCACAACTACAATTAAATTGCACCTAATTACAATGCAGTGCCGAACTACAATGCAGATCAAAACACTCTATATAATCCTCCCAAACCCATCTTACTTCTACAACCCATCAGAACACTCTCATCTTCCTACTCGTGCTCTCTCATCTTCCTACTCAGCCCAAACCATGTCTGACTCATATTCATACTTAGATGATTCTGATGAACTAGCCCCTTCCAAAATCATTGAAAAGCATGTTGTCGAGCAGAGTGTCCTCGGCTCCTTTGCTAGAATGCTCGCAATGAAGATCAAGGCTGCTTTCTTGGCTAGGGTTTCTCAATGACAATATGGTCCTAGAAAGAGCATCCAAAGAGATCATGGAGGTGCTCATGAGCGTCTTGTAGAGGACTACTTTGCTGCAGAACCACTCTACCTCGAGAGTATGTTCCGTACTAGATTCTGTATGAATAGGCATCTATTCCTACGCATTGTGGATGCCCTTGGTCAGTGGTCTCCCTATTTTACTTATAGGGCAAATTGTGCTGGCCGAATAGGGTTGTCACCAATGCAGAAGTGTACAGCAGCCATGCGCATGCTGGCTTATGGCACTCCTGCAGATGCTCTTGATGAGTACATGAAGATTGGAAAGTGCACTGCATTACAGTGCTCGGACAAGTTTGCACGAGGGGTGATTGAGCTGTTTGGTGGGGGTACTTGCGACGCCCCACATGTGAGGATGTTGAGCGTACTCCAGGTTAATGAGTCTCGTGGTTTCCCTGGAATGCTAGGTAGCATAGATTGCATGCATTGGCGTTGGGAGAAGTGTCCTTTAGCATGGAGGGGGCAATTCACCCGTGGTGATTATGGAGTTCCAACTATAGTCCTAGAAGCTGTTGCTTCCCAAACCTTCATATTTAGCATACTTTCTTTGGAGTTGCTAGGTCAAACAATGACCTTAACATGCTCAACCAGTCCCCACTTTTTTTGATGCCTTAAAAGGAGAAGCCCCTCAAGTTTAGTTTTCAGTCAATGGTAATGAGTATAGCACTGGTTATTACCTTGCTGATGGTATATACCCAGAATGGGTAGCCTTCATGATGACTATAACACTTCCCCAAACAGAGAAGCATAAGCTGTTTGCTGAGCACCAAGAAGGGGCAAGGAAAGATGTCGAGTGTGCTTTTGGGATATTGCAGTCCTGTTTTTCCATTGTTCGCCGGTCTGCACGTCTATGGAAGAGAAAGAGTGTTGGAAGGATCATGCTAGCTTGTGTGATTCTCCACAATATGACAGTGGAAGATGAGAGAGAGGATGCTACTATTCATATTGACTTGAATGAGAATCCAGGGGCATCCTTTGCTCTGCCTCCTAAAGTGAACACTGATGGTAATATATGCTTTGCTGATGTGCTGCGTAAAAAAGCTGCTATCCGTGCTCAGCCACATCATACCCAGCTTAAAAATGATCTTGTCGAGCACATTTGGCATAGGTTTGGGAATAGTCAACATAACTAGTCATGGTACAATTCTGAAATCTGCATGTTTCTATCATTTTTCCCCTTCACAGTGAGAACTGACATATGCTTTACATGTATCTTTTCAGGAATCAGGACTGGGCATGGGGTGCTGAATGCTGCAGATGCTACTGCAGGTATCCATTCTAAAATCTAAGAGCAAGTTTCATACTTTCCTCCAACTCAGATTTATAATGCTGAAATTGTTAACAGAATACAAGTTGTAATATGAATTTGGTCTGTCACCAAATAAAAACTGACTTTACAGTTAGATATTCATATATAACGTGCTCACTGTTGATAGCTCACAATGACTAAATATTTACCTTGTCTATTTTTTCCTTTTCCATACAGTAACTCAATGTTGGTGCAATGGGCTGGCTGTACTTTTGTGCTGAAGTTCCAACTATGGCTTTATGCCTTTATCTTCGTCAAGATAAATAATTATGGCTTGATTGCCAGACTTATTTCCTATTATGTTATTAGTGTTCTTTTTTTTGAAGACTCATGTAATTTAAGTGTCGGATGTTTATGTGTCTATGCCCTAATGCTAGGTGCATCAATTATCTTGGTTGCAATGTTGCTCAAAAATAAATATTTATATTGGTACTCTGCTTTCGTATTGTTTGTGTTGTCATTTGGGATGATGGCAAGAATGAGCATGTGTGTATGTGGTTTGTAGCTCTATACAGATGGCCATAGAGATATAGCATACAATAGACCAGGATTTGGTCTGTACATCTGAACATTAAATATCTGGTTACAGCCCGCTAATAGCCTGTCCATTATACAAGTCTTTGTTCGTGAAGGCTTTAAGTGACATGGCATTGGTTGTAGCCCGCTAACAGCCTGCTGCTGGCGTTTCTTATTAGCCTTGCCCTTAGGCCAGTCTCAATGTCATACGCCTAATGAGGGCCCCCTAGCCTAGAGCAAACGGGCCATGGGAGGCCCAAGGAGGGGCGCCAGGCGCCACCAGCGCGCCCTAGAGGTCGCGCACGCCACAGGGAAGGGCGCCATCGCTCCTGCCATCATCACCTGAGTTACCATATCGAGTCAGTTAGAGTTTGTTAGCGTTCGGTCAATTATGGAATTAGAGTTTGGTTAGTATGGAAGGGAGATTCCAATCCTATAAGGATCTCTCATAGGTTGCTTGGAGTCCAAGTCCTATTGGGACTATAAATACTAGGGGGGATGTAATCAATCAAACTAAGCAATAGAAGAGTGATTGCTCCTTCCTATCTCTCTCTCCCCTTGTGCGCCAACCTCCTCCACGCCGCCCAACCCTAGCCACCGCCCCTCCACAGCAGCCGCCACCCCCTCCCCCAACACACCGCTTACATCTGGTATCTCAGAGACCAGTTCGATCCAACACCGCTGCCATGGGTGCCAACGGCAACAATGGTGACTTCAGGACCGCCTTAGACATGCTCATCGCCGACCTCCACATGCAATTTGACGACATCAAGGGCCAATTCCACTCCATCAATGAACGCTTGATGACGATCGAGCAACGTGGTGGCCCCAAGGAGGCCGCTGCCACTGCAGCCCGTGCCGAACGCGAGCACAAGGCGATCGCCACCAAGCTGGAGGTTGAAACCAAGAAGGCCTGGAGGATGCAAGCCACGCCTTCCTCAAGCAACAAAAGGAGGCATCGTCGACATCCATAATCCCTGAGATTGTTGATGACTTGGAGGGCAAGCTCTTCAACGACCTCAACACGATGGAGGCCCCCAAGATCAATCTACCCCAACCGTTCCCGTACCAGGGGATCTTGTCAGGCTACTTCCTCATCCTCATGCCAGGCCTCCACAAGCTCAACTTCCCCATGTACGACAACAAGGAAGATCCATTGTCGTGGATCAACCGCTACGAGCAGTTCTTCAGAGGCCAAAAGACTCCGGAAATGGAGCAAGTCTGGTATGCATCTTACCATCTTACGGGAGGCACACAACAGTGGTACATGCACCTGATGCAAGACAAGATGGCGACAGACCGGGCATACTTCACTCGGTGCGTCAATAAGCGCTTTGCCCCCCCCCCACACGGCAAGCTCACCTCCCTCCGCAAGACAGGCACCATCGATGACTACACCGAGCGCTTCCTAGCGCACGTGGCTCGTGCCAGGCCGCTCGACGAACAACAGCAAGTGAACATCTAAGCCGCCGGCCTCCTAGAACCCTAGAAGACAGACGTCGAGCTCTAGAACCCACCAGACATGGAGATGGCCATGTCCTTGGCTAGGGCATACGAACGATGTCTCGCGGTGATTGCCGACTCCAACTAGGCGCTAGCCACCAAGCCGGCGCTGCGGGTGGTACCCTTGAAGATGCCCCCATTGACATCAACTTCGATGACCATGACGACGGCCTCACCACTAGCTCCCCCACGCTCGTTCAAGCATCTCACCGCCGAGGAGATGGCGGAACGACAATGTTCCGAGCTCTGCTTCAACTGTGACGAACCCTTCATGCGCGGCCACAAGTGTAAGCACTTGTTCCACATCATGGCAGTCAATGACTACGACAGCAACGACAACGACACTGACATCGACAACAACTTGCTCATGATGATTGGGACCAATCACTCTCTGGTCCAAGGCCGACCCCCAATGCACCTCACGGGGGTGGTGTCTAGCATGGACGTCCACATCCTCGTCTACACAGGCGCCATGCACAACATCATCGACATCAACTTCACCCATCTCATCGGCCTTCAGGAACAGCGCATCAACACTGCCATACTTGTTGGTAGCGGGAACGAGGTTCCCTACCGCGCTGCCGCTTTTGGCATACCACTTCACATCGATGCCGACATCTTCTACATCGACGCCTACCTCGTCGACATCGGCAACGACGTCAACATCATCCTCGGCACACCTTGGTTGGCTGGTCTTGGTCGCCTCACCTGGGACTTCACCACCGTGCAACTCCAGTACATCTGCAACGGGAGCCCCTTCACATTCACCACCGCGCCCTACCACCATGACATGCTCTGGCTATAGTCCTCGCCCTACCAGCACCTCCGTAGATCGAGCGTGCAACACGGGTGGCACCACCACCACCCGGCAACATCCTGAACAGGGTGAGTCGAGCTTGCCACCCCAACGCCCTCGACTACATTGAGACCACCGACGTCATCTTCGAGCACCTGTGCCAAGCTACACTTCGGCAACAGGAGCTCCGCACCATCACCATGCCCATAGTAGATGGCGTGGCCGCCCAGGCTTGGTCACTTGATCAAGGCCTCCACTTCTTCGATGGTCGCCTCTACCTTCCGGCAGCATCATCACTTCTGCCTGACCTTTTGCAGGTTCTACGCCGCTGTGGCTCGGCCAGCATGGAGCTCTTGGCCCTCAGCGCCCACCATTCAGTAACGAGGGGCCAACACAATAGGGTGCTGACGAGCGTCCTACTTGGATGCCCATGGCTACAAGGGCGTCCCATCAAATCGGCGACGGTTGTCTTCCTCGACAGCCTAAGCTGTCAACTCGTCCACGTTGACAGCGTCCACATCACCCTTTGACCTGACTCCACTGAACACCATCTTTCGTCAGGTGAGTTCAACTTGGGCTAGTTCATGTTTGGCACCATGCTCGACCTGATGACATAGCCATCAACACGCGTGAACATCATTGTTTGGCGCCACATCCCCGTCTACCTCACCCCCGACACCGAGAACGGCATCCACGACTTTGTTGCTCCACCAAGACAGATGCTGCACTTCGGCTTCGGAGCAGCAATCCCGTGACCCTTACTCGTCGCAGCTCGTCAGGCAACACAAGCAACCACGGACACGGGCGCGTACTTCCACTTCTTCTATAGCTACATTGGGAACCTCCTCTACTGCTTTGAGTTTTAGCCAACATGTAAGCGGGAGAACATCATCATCGCCGACCCAGTCTACGGCCGCATGCTTGGCCGCATTGAGGCCATCCTCCCTGGGCAAGACTTTTCACTTGATGGCGTCGACGACTGGACCCTACTTTGGCACGAGGATGCGCCGAGTGGAGAAAGTGGGGTGGTGTCATACCCTTGATGGGGGCCCCCCAGCCTAGAGCAAACGGGCCAAGGGAGGCCCAAGGAGGGGCGCTAGGCGCCACCAACACACCCTAGGGGCCACACTCACTGCATGGAAGGGCGTCGTCGCTCCCGCCGTCATCACCCGAGTTACCATATCATGTCGGTTAGAGTTTGGTTAGTGTTCAGTCAGTTATGGAATTAGAGTTTGGTTAGTATGGAAGGGAGAATCCAATCCTATAAGGATCTCTCATTGGTTGCTTGGAGTCCAAGTCCTATAGGGACTATAAATACTAGGGGGATGTAATCAATCAAACTAAGCAATAGAAGAGTGATTGCTCCTTCCTATCTCTTCCTCTCTCCTTTCCCCGCGCCGCCGTCTCTCTCTGTGCGCCAGCCTCCTCCATGCCGCCCAACCCTAGTCGCCGCCCCTCCACAGTAGCCACCAGCCCCCTCCCCCAACGCGCCTTTTACACTCAATGGGAGTTTCACGGGAATTTCATGCGTATTAAATATGCTGATGTGACATAGTTTAAATAAAAAGAGATGAAAATAGCTTTATAGGGATGAAACTTAGGGTCTATTTGGTTCACCCCTCCTAAAGTTTAGTGAGTCACTTTTAGTCACTAAAATGTCAAACACCCTACTAAAGTTTAGTGGCTTTTAGTTACCAAATGATAGCTAAAAGTAACTAAAGTGTATATGAAACCACTGCTTTAGTGGGTGGAACCAAATATGGATCACTAAACTTTAAACTTTAGAGGGGGTCATTGAATTTTAAGGGCCACTAAAACTTTAGTGGGTGTACACAGAAGATAGTAACCATGAGCGTGAAACAGGCGCAGCAGGGCCTTGTTTAGATTGCAACTTTTTACAATATAGGCTACTGTAGCACTTTCGTTTGTATTTGACAATTAGTGTCCAATCATGGACTAATTAGGTTCAAAAGATTCATCTCGTAAATTATAGACAAACTGTGTAATTACAAATTTCTTTTTTCATCTAAACACCCCCTGGGCTGTGTTTAGTTACTCCAAAAATGCACTACGAAAAAGAAGATTTCCCATCAAATCAAACTTGCGATACATGCATGGAGTACTAAATGTAGATGAAATCAAAAAACTAATTGCACAGTAGGGGAGCGGTGCAGGCAGCTAGCACTTCAGTCTATGCCAGTGGCAGCCGGCAAGGCAAAGGTGCGCACTGGCGGTAGACCGGCTTCGGCGGGCCTCGAGCAGGCGGCTGCACGAGGCCCATCCGTTTCAGAATGAACTGCACCATCGTCATTTCAATGGGCCAAAGTTGAGAGAGAGAGCGCGCGGGCTCAATGGGGGACAAAGCAAAAGAGATAGTGCCAGCAGAGCAGATGATGTATACATATACCACAGCTGCGTTCCAAATTGAGAGCCAGCTGCTGTGAATTGTGATGGCAGGCAACACAATGTAGCTATGATGGCACTGCAGATCGACTGGTTTGGATCTGTTGTGATCTTTGGCCATGTTTAGTTTCTAAAAATTTTTAAGATTCCCCATCACATCGAATGTTTGGGCGTATAGAGTATTAAATATAGACGAAAAAACTAATTACACAATTTGGTAGAGACGAATCTTTTGAGCCTAATTAGTCTATAATTGGACACTAATTGACAAATACAAACGAAAGTACTACAGTAGCCAAAGTCAAAAATTTTCGCGAACTAAACACACCCTTTGACAATTGGGAAACAGATCAGGCGAGCAGCAACTCAACTCATCAAAGAAACACAGAAACAGAGAGGTGGAAACACGCCATGCTTGCACCATCTTTACTAGAGGGCCGGGGACCGTATTTTACAGAAGCAAGGCCATCTGCGTACGTGGTCTTCCTAAAAAAGATAACCATGGGGTTAACGTTAATCGTCCTACGTAAGGTTAGTTCGCGATGGCGAGATCGCAGGACGGCGGATCCGTAGTTCGACGCGATCACATCAGTTGGCCGCGACGTGGATGGACGCGTTTTTCGTGGCGAGGCAGACGGGGCAGGCGTCCGTCCGCGGCTCGCACGCCTTGCACAGGCACAGGTGCCGGCACGGCAGCAGCAGCACCGAGGCCTCGCCCTGGCCGCACGCCTTGCATGCCCACTTGGCGTTCCACGAGGACGAGGCCGTGGCAGCGGCAGTGTCCGCCGCCTGCTCCTCCACGTCGCAGCAGCACGACTGCGCGTCGTCCGTGCCGCCGGAGTCGCCGAAGCCCTCCACGGCGGCGGGCCGCGCCGTACCAGTACCAGTAGCACAACCGGCGCCAGCGCCCTGTAGTAGCACCGCGTCGATCGCGGCGCGGAGCCCCGCGGCGACGGCGCCGTTCCTGCGCGCGAGCCCGCACCACGCCTGGCTCTCGGCGGCCGCCTGCCGGAGCAGCTCCTCGAGGTCCGCAGCGCGGCGGCGCGCGGCGGCCAGCTCGACCTCCATCTCCCGCAGCGCGGGCGCCGCGGCCGCCGCGGTGGCGCGCGCCACAGCAAGGCACTGGCGCTTCCGCGCCTGCTCCAGCCCGGCGCGCAGCCGGTCGCACTCGGCCCGCACCAGCGCGTCGATCTCCGCGCCGTGCCGCCGCAGCAGCTCCGGCACCAGCACGTCCGCTCCCGACGCCGGCCGCCCGCTGGTCGACGACGTCGAGGACTCGGCCAGCCGGTCTGCGGTCGTCGCAGCGGCGAGCGCCGGCGGCAACTGCAGTCCAGCGATTGCCTGGTGCATTTGCGTCCCCGTGATCGGCAGCAGCGCCGCCGCCGGCGACGACGACGACACGTACTGCCCGTGCTCGGCGTCCCTACCGCGCTTCCGCGACGGCGGCCCCACGCCAGCGCCGCCGTTGCACGTTAGGTCGCTCTGCGCGGCGCTGGCCACGACGGCCACGCGGTTGTACCGGTGCGCTTTGTTGGTCGCGGCAGCTGACAGGAGCGCCTGCATGTACTCCTCGGCCGATCCGCTGCCGCTGCCGCCGCAGGGCAGCAAGCAGCCGGCGAGGCCCCCGAACACGAACTGCGCTTGCACCGCCATGCCACCAAGTCTTAGACCCGGATGGCCGGATAGAGAAGGGAGAGGCAAAGGGAGATCAAAGAGTAAGACCGAGAGAAATTGCCGGAGTGGAGTAGAGGGGAGAGGTCAAAAGACTCGTATATATAGCCGATGTGGCAGCGCCACGTGGACCGGCGGGGAAGAGAAGGAGAAGCCACGACGAAAGCCACGACGAAAGACTCGTATTAATGGCGGGTGTGCCGCAACGGCCGCGACAAACCGTGGCCGTGGTGGGGCCGCTCACGTCCTCAAGCGTTTTGAATGCATGCGGATCCAGATCCTCTGCATTGGGTTGGAGGTATCCATCAGGGCGTCCCAACAACAAGTCAGCTAGCTCGTAACCGTACATATCAGCAATAGTCCTACATGTAAGAAAGAGAAACGTGAAAACTAAAGCAGCTAGCGCCGGATCTTGAGCTAGTCTCGCTCAAAAATCGAGACCGGATGAGCTAGCCTTATCGCTAGATGGTAGCTCTTCTGTTAGCTCTTCTCCCTCAGCTTGGATCCATTGCTCCCAACCGCACTGGGATATTGCACCTCCCTCTACTGCGCGCGCCGCCTCCTCCCTCCCGCCCTGTATTCGCACGCAAATCTCCTCAAGTCCGCATGTTGCGCGCCAACAACGCATTTCTGCTCCTTTGCACGTGAAAAGGAAGGGCAACGAGCTTTAGGTCCAGATCCAGATCGAGCTTTCTCCTCCCGCCCGCCCTCTATTTCCCTTCCTCTTCTTGCTGCCCAGATCCAGATCGAGCTTTGGCCCTTGCCCAAATCCAATCCCTCCTGAGATGAGCTCCAGGTCGAAGTGGGAGGTGGCTCCGTCGCCGTCGCCGTCACCGTCGCCATCGACGTTTCAAGCTGGATCCGTGCCCCCTCCTTGGTGGCATGAAGTCGCACTTGCTGCCGTTCCGTCTGCTAGCAACACCATGGCTCCTCCTGCATGGTGGATCTCTACCGCAAACAACCTCCTACGGTGCTGTGTCCCTAGATTGGTAAGTTCTCCAATTTTTTTCTCATCTTGGATTGATTGGTGTATAGGTTAATTCATTAGTGATGATTCATTGGTCGCCTTTTTTTCCATATATTTTACAGTGGTACTGATTGGCGGCCGCCTGGTGGTTTTCTAAGCTTTTTTCAAAATGGTCAGCAACCAATGATTCCACCCCATGTTCCGTTTCCAGCACCCTGGACTCCTACATGTGACAAGAGTACTCCAACACCTAGTACTAAATTAGGCACTAAAGGTGCTAAAAAGTCAAAAGGCAAACCCCTTGTCATCAATGTAGATGATGGTGCGACGCTAGGTCTGCAAAGCGTCTTGTATGGGATGATGATGAGGATGTGCGACTGGTAAGCAAAAGAACATGCCGAACTGTCATCTTATTGTAGTATCTTTCAATGGTTGTTCCTGTGTGCTAAATATAGGTGAATGCATCTTATATTGTAATATGTTTGCATGGTTGTTCCTGTGTGCCTAATCCTGTGTGCTAAATATAGGTGAATGCATGGCTGTTTCACTCCAACGATCCAATCAATGGGAATGCCAAGAAAAATGAGAGCTACTGGGGAGATGTAGTTGATTTGTACAACAGTACTACGCCTCGTTCCCGAAAAAGAGAAATAAAACATCTCAAAGACCGATGGCAAAGAAAAAAGAAATGGGTGACATTTTTCTGTGCCTCTTGGACCAAGGCTAATGCAATTTATACTAGTGGACAGTCAGATGAGCAGTTGAAAGAGAAGGCTCTGCAATTTTATTTGGATGATTTTCCTAAAGAAGGTCCATTCACAGTTATACATTGCTGGAAGATTCTCCGTAATGAACAAAAGTGGCTTGCAATCTTGGAGGAACAAGAGCAATCAAACAAAAGGAGATTGGATGAAGAATGTGAACTAAGGAGGATCACAAACACACCAGAAGAGGCTGCAGAAAAAGAGCGCCCAATGGGAAGTAAAGTAGCAAAAAAACAACGCAATGGCAAAGGCAAAGCCAAGGATGATGATGCTAATTTTGAAGAAGAAATGAAGAAGTACATGAATATTCAAGCTGCAGCTACAAAACGACAAGAACGATTTTTAGAGGCCCAACAACGCATTTATGATTCAAAGGTTGAAGCGGCAAAGTTTACAAGGGAGGCTGCCTTGCTAGACTCATATCAGAAACTATGGAGCATGGATACTAGTGGCATGAGTGATGAAATGAAAGCTGAGCACACATTAGGCCTGAAGATTCTGAGGGAGAAGTTGGTTGGCAACACTATTTGAGGTACTGCATTATCTGCACTTCCTAATAATTCTGCATTGCAAATAATCATGTAGTCAGCTCGCAGCTTTAATGCATTGCAAATAATCATGTAGTCAGCTTGCAGTTTCTATACCTTCCTAATAACTATGCAGTATAAATGCACTGCAAACAATCATGCAGCCAGCTTGGCAGTTACGTAGTTGAACTCTGCTCCCTCTGTATATATATTATTGTGCACTGCATCTATATATTGCAGTCCAGTTGAACTCTGCTCCCTCTGTATTTTCTTTCCACTCCTACTTTGTTAAACTCTTGTTCCTTCTATCCTTTTTATACTACTACACAAAATGTCAGATCAATCTGATGATTCCGTAGATCCTAGTGATATGTACTCTATAGAAGAGTTCGTTGCTGAGGAAAAGGTCCTCGACTCTTTTGGTAAGCGTATGCAAGAGAGGATTAAGGCCAAATTCCGATCTGGTCCATCTGTGCGGCGAAGTGCTCCAAGAAGGTACATCAACCGGAATCGTGAAGCGGCTCAAGAACAACTAGTGGCAGATTACTTTGCTGAATATCCTCTCTACTCTGATGCAATTTTTCGTAGAAGATTCCGGATGAGAAGGCATGTTTTTCTACGCATCGTGGACGCCCTAGGCAATTGGTCTCCCTATTTCACTCAGAGGGCAGATTGTACTAATCGCCTAGGGCTTTCACCGTTGCAAAAGTGTACTGCAGCAATCCGTATGCTTGCATATGGGACTGCAGCTGACATGCTTGATGAGTACTTGAAGGTTGCTGAAACCACTGCACTGGAGTGCTTAGAAAACTTTGTGCAAGGGGTGGTGGAGATATTTGGTGGTGAATACTTGCGAAGCCCCACAGTTGAAGAAGTTGAGGATTTGCTGCAAGTTGGAGAATCTCGTGGATTCCCTGGAATGCTAGGAAGCATTGACTGCATGCATTGGCAGTGGGAAAATTGCCCAACAGCATGGAAGGAGCAATACACCACTAGTCGCTATGGAGTTCCAACCATTATCCTTGAAGCAGTGGCATCATATGACCTTCGCATTTGGCATGCATTCTTTGGTGTTGCTGGGTCGAATAATGACATCAATGTGCTCAACCAGTCTTCTCTTTTTATTGAATCGATAAAAGGTGAAGCTCCCCGAGTTCAGTTCTCTGTGAACGGGAGGCAATACAACACATGATATTATCTTGCCGATGGAATTTATCCTGAATGGGCAACTCTAGTGAAGTCCATAAAGTCTCCTCAACTAGAGAAGCACAAGGTGTATGCAAGTGAGCAGGAAGGGGCAAGGAAAGATGTGGAGCGTGCATTTGGGGTGCTGCAAAAGCGCTTCAACATTGTGCGTCACCCAGCGAGATCATGGAGCCTCAAGATCATTAGAAATATCATGAGAGCTTGTGTTATTCTTCATAATATGATTGTGGAAGACGAGGGACCTGCAATGGCTGAAGGTCCTATTGACTTGAATGATGTCCCAGGGGCATCAACTGTTCTTCCACCGGAAGTACAAACTGGCAGTAACAATCATCCATGCTTTGCTGATGTGCGACGTCGAAATTCCGCTATCCGTTCTCAACCAATCCATACCCAAGTAAAAGGGGACTTGATTGAGCATATTTGGCAACGGTTTCAAAATAGAAAGAATAATAATTAGTCATTGTTCTTATCACATTTTCATGTAAGCTGTAGCATCATATTCATTTTAAAGGCTCTGTTACATTATTGATCACCCTCATTTACAATTGGATCTATTTCTTTCAGGGGAATGTTGGCTGTTTGGTGACCAAAAGTACGGCAATCAGGAGGTGACAAATGTTTAGCAACTTCGGTGTTTCTTCGTCAACCGTTGCTAGCGTGTCTCTATATTGTGTCCTGGATGAAAGATGCGTGGATGCAATCATTTTGCTAAATTAATATTTGCAAAAGAAAAACCATGTACGAGGCCTTGCATGGCCATCATGTTTGCTTGTTCATTTAGGACCATGGCCTCTGTACTTTTGAGTGTTTCCAGAAACTTATTGTTGTCCTCGATTTGGTCAGAATCTCAGAGATAATGCTAAAAGTATTTGCTAGCAGTTGTGCCATTTTTTTTATCATATTGTAATCTAGTATATTTCATTCTGTTGAGATGGCCTTGTAAAGCCGTTTGCACACAAAGAACTACAAAGATAATCCGTAGCTGATCTTTACTCTTGGCACAGGCACACTAGTATTAAAATCAGCATAAGCCAACTTAAGAGATAGTGTATATGAAGCTGACTTTTATGTGCTATCTCTTAGGTGAGGTGGCAAACTATGAGCTAGTAAGCTGGCTTAACTGTTGAGGACGCCCTCAATGCTACAAATGTCAAGAGTTTGGAGAAAACGGACAGGGATGAAAACGAGGAGGCATGTTGGCACAGTCTCTTTGAGTTATACGGCATAGCATGTGGAAGGTGTGGTGAAAACACAAACATAACAATCGTCAACATGTGGACCAGGTCGCTACTCGCTAGCTAGCAGCCTAGCTAGCACGTACACGACGTACCTAGACACGCACGCAGTTTTGTTGCGTTGTGAAAGCGACGCAGTTTTGTAGCGGCGTTACGCGTCGCACGCACTCTTACTACACGCATGGCCGTATGTATAGAGAGTCGACGATCGAGGTGGATGGAGGAATGATGACTTTCTTCTCGATCATGCGTGATTTGCGTGTCCTACCTTTGTCCCCATCTCCGTCGTCCACTTCTAAGCTCCTCCCCAATCCGGGAGTGTTTGTTAGTGATCCTTTCCTCCGTCGACCTCGTTTGCTAGCGATAAAAATGACATGTGCCTTCTGTAGTATGAGAAGCACACATTTTGAACGGAATGGAATAGTTTTTTTTTCCCAATTACGGTGGGGCAATATGCGCCAATGACCACCAAACCACCAGCAGCATTTCAATGTGACGCTGCTGCTGTCATTACAGAAGTAATACTCCTTGGCCGGACGGGCACGGCACAGCAACACACAGTCCCCATCGTCATCAACTCAAAGTCCACACCATGTATGGGCATAGTACATCAAGATTGCGATGTGCATACTACATTATTTGGGTCACAAAAGGCACGCAGGTAGGCTCACCCATGGGTTTGACTGACGGAGACTGCACGCAGCAGGCCATGAGGCATCATCATTCCTGTGCGCGGTATATATAGGACGGATCCAGGAAAGAGACACCCAAAAGGCCACAGGCTGGTGGTCAGACTCAGTCGGTCACGCACTCACGAACGATAATGGTTACTTTCTCCATGGACGGCCATCTACTACGCTACTACAGTACTCCGGTGCAGATTGTCAGCTTCTGGTTCGGTTGGATTCACACACTGACACACACGCTTGACGCCGCCTTATTTACGCACGCAGACGCGGCATCATCTCAACTCTTTCGTCGGCTTCGAAATGTGAAAAGGACGATGAAGAAAAGACAGCTGGAAATAAGTAAAAGCTGAGGCTGGAAATAAGTAAAGCAGAAATGCCAAAGGCAGGCATGGTGGCCATATCATAAAACTAAGACCGATAGCGACAGGGCTTGATGATTTGAACGAGAACGGTCTAACCTTTTGCCCCTAAGTGTGTATAACACGGATTAAACACTGCCTATTGTTTTGATTTGCACGCATCCGCTAGTTCAGTTGCAGATAAATAAAAAGCTTAAACACGACTTCCTCAAAGAAAAAAAACTTCAATAAATAGGGAAAAAATGGAATATTCATTTTAACACCCTCACACATGCATTTTTAACCCTTCAAATTGGAGCGCGTTGCCAAGCGCCGACGGTGGCCACGGTAGTAAAGAAGATTTCATCTGTCTGATTCCGATTTCACCGTTCAGATTTACTTCCACTTTAGTTCCTGTTTATTCCACGTGTTAGCCTAACAGTGGCTGCTCTAAAAAATATCGCCTCCAGAATCTTCTCCTCCCTTCCACATCCAATCAGCAGCCTCTCCATCCGGTGCGCTCCATACCCGAGCCGCCCTTGCCAATGCCGCCGCCACCGCCGCTCCACGGCCCCAACCCCGGAGACGTTCCCTCCCTCCAATCTTCCTCTCTCTCTCACCCCACGCGGTGCCGCATGCCGGGTGGGGCGGCCACGCGCCGAGTGGCTACCGGTGTGGGCGCGGCGGCGCATTCGCGGTGGCCGCTCCCCGGCCCGGCGGCACAGCAGCGCAGGCGTGACCACCCCCTCCCCTCGCCATGGCCGGCTCCCCACTCTAGGTTCGGGTGGGGCGGCGGTGAGCCCCCGGCACGTGCTGCGCCGGCGTGGCTAGCCCCGATGGTTGTGGCCTCTGGTACCTCCCCTGTAGTCCCCTGTGCTCCGTTTGCTTCTTATCTCCTTGGTGAAGCAAGAATATCACTCTCCTCTATTGGTCCCATTGCGGTGTTCTCTATTTCCCTCTTCTGATCTGTGCTACACATTGACGGATTTAACAAGAAAAGGTCGGTGCTTTCCCTTAATCCCCATCCCCTATTCTGATCTGTGCTAGAGATTGACGGATTCAGCAAGAAAAGCCAGGTGGTTTCCCTAAATCCCCTTCCCATTTCTCCATTTATTAAACACTGATGCATGTATCAATAGATCCATTTGTTTCCTTGCAATGTGAACACATATCAGTACATCTATGAATGGATAGCGCCTTTGTACATCCATGCTCTGCTCTATTTCTTCCTTCCTTAACTTGGTTGGTCTTCTTCTGGTAACCTAAAAAAAATCCCCTTTATCTCCTTTGGCACCTTATATCTCTGATGATGATCCCTTAATTTTGTTTCCCGTATTTAAGGATTTATTTTGCTTATGCATAGGGTCCAAGGTTTCCGTTTTGGCAGAAAAATCTAAGCATGTCTTCATGCACTGTGCTGCTGTTGTAATCTTTTCAGTATATATAACCGTGTGCCTATGGTGCTGCTTTATTTATTTTACTCTGAGCATATGCCATTGCTGATGATGTACTTATTCCAATTTCATCATAAGACCATGACGATCCCTGTGAGATGCTTCTGTTAGACCTCATAGTGTTTTCATGGCATTGCTATTTTGCGTTTTTTTTGGTTGACCATGTGTCAATGCCAATGAGGCTGCAAACAAATATCTTTTTCTGAAATATTGCATTGCCATGTGTTAAGCCTGGCCATATTTCCATGCCATTGCTACTTTGCAATATTTTAAAACCACATGTCAATGCCAATGATGCTGGAAACTAATTTCTTTTTCTTGAATATAGCGTATGAGGATATGCAGTTATGATTATCAGTTTTTTATGATCATTTCAATTTTTAATTCTGATATCAATTGAGGCGTTGCCATATGCTATGATGAATATTACTTCTTGCATTTTAGCCAGTGTTGGCATGCATTCAGGGTGGCCATGTTTGCATGAAAAATTAGCCCCTTCAATTGGGAGCGCGTTCCCGAGCAGGCAGGGTGGCCATGGTAGTAAAAAGGATTTCATCTGTCTGATTCTGATTTCACCATCCAAATTTCCTTCCACCGTTCCTTCCTGTTTGTTCCACGTGTTAGCCAATCAGTGGTTGCTCTAAGAAAATATACTCTTTCCCCCTCTGACTCTACTCTCTGCTTCCTCCCTCTCTCTCCCTCCCTCCCTCCCTCCCTCTCGTGACGGCGCTGCTGTGCCAGGGGTGGCCACAGGTGTTTTATGATGTTTCTATTCCACTTTTATTGAGCTGAGGCATTTGGCATATGGAGTCATATGAACAATTGCATATATGTGCTCCTTTTTTTATTCTTAATGAACTGAGGCAATTTGGCATATGCAATGATGAGCCACCTTTCCCTGCCAACAATCCAATCTTGTTTCCTTCACCTCAAGGGAAAAATTGTTGCTGCTTTCCCTTGGTAACATTCTTGCGGTTACTTTTCTTGCACTTGATTGGTTTATGTGCTGCTAACAAATACATTTTCATGCAGAAGCTGGGATATTAATATATATTCCCTTTTCTGAAAAAAACTTTAGCAGTACGAAATTGTTTTGAACAATTTCATTTTTAGGATTGGGGTAACTAGAGGTTTCGAGCCAAAACCTACGTATTAAATGTACAAAACCTGCTATGTCATAATACTGGCCAGACAATTCATAAAAGCAGCATTGCGTCTTCCAGGCGTATTCTGATTTTCCTTCCTTTGGTCTTGATTTCTTTTCCATTCTCTGTCTTGACCGCTTTCTATTTGTTTTCCAAGGATCGACCGAATGATGTTCATGTTTGGATCTGCCTTAGACTGTACAATGCCATGTGTTTCTCATAATATTTAGGTAAAGCTTACAAAGCTCCCTATTCATTTTACCATGGCATCGTTTCAGTTTGATCCCTCTAATATTCTGTTACGCTTTTCCTATTCCATCGAGGATAGGTCTGCAACATAAATATAGAGGCCAGTTTTTTACTTCTAAGCTTTCCCTGCTGCATGTCAAGAATTCATTACCGAATGCAGAAAACATAAATTTTAATATCTACACGATAATTTCATGATTCGCTTCATACAACCACACTATAGCCATGCCACATAGAAGAAATTGTACATAGAGAGGACAAAAAGTAAAATAATGTCTAAGAATTGTCTTAGACCCTTGCATATTTATTGTTATCCACTATTGGAATCCAGTGCTTTGCCGAGTGCCTGTGGCACTCGACAAAGACCTTTTTGCACTCGGCAAAGGCTTTGCCGAGTGCCACACGGTAAAATTTATGTCGGCAAAGGCTCTTTGCCGAGTGTTTTTTATCGGGCACTCGGCAAAGACTTTGCCGAGTGCTGAAAAAACACTCGGAAAAGACTGAGCACTCGGCAAAGTCGCGAATCGAAAAATCCCAAAAAAAAGAAAAAAAAATTTTAAATCGGAGGAGGGCCACACCGGCTAGCGCCCACCGGTCTCTTCAAACACACATTTTTCACGGTATTTTTTCGGCAAGGCACGGCTAATGCGGCCGACGGGATTCGAACCCGCGACCTCTCCCTCATGCGTAACCCTCTCTACCACTGCACCACACTGTCACTTGTGTCTATATCTCATTCTCGTTCTATACATACTATACTAAATCAAGTGTAAATTGCTTATTTGAGGCACTAAACGAATTCAAATCAAAAAGTTGTCTACTACAAAGTTTCATAGCTTTTCGAGATCTATAACTTTCATTTTGATTGTTTCTCCATCCGAAGTCGTTTACAAAAATTTGAATTTTAAATTTGAGAAATTCAAACGTACTTTTCGTTGACAAGATGATTTTAAATCAAAAAGTTTTCTACTACATAGTTTCATAACTTTTCGAGATCTACAACTTTCGTTTTGGCCGTTTCTCCATCCGAGGTCGTTTGAAAAATTCAAATTTTAATTTTTTTGAAATTCAGACATACTTTTCACTAGCAAAATTAATTCAGATTAAAAAGTGTTCAACTATAAAGTTGTATAACTTCTCAAGATCTACAACTTTTATTTTTGTCATTTCTTCATTCGATAAAGTGATACTAACATTGTTTACAAAACTTAGAGATCTGTCTTCTAGTTTTCCTGAAACTATATACAAGAGATGTAGATTTTATAAAGAACGTTAATATCACTTTGTCAAATGAAGAAATTATCAATACAAAAGTTGTAGATCTTGAGAAGTTATACAACTTTGTAGTTGAACATTTTTTAATTTGAAGTCATTTAGGGCCTCAAAATATGCTTTTAAGATCTTCTTTGCCGAGTGTAATAAAAAAACACTCGGCAAAGACCCTCTTTGCCGAGTGTCAAAAAAAAACACTCGGCAAAGAGGGTCTTTGCCGAGTGTCAAAAAAAACACTCGGCAAAGGCCCTCTTTGCCGAGTGTCAAAAAAAAACACTTGGCAAAGACCCTCTTTGTCGAGTGTTTTTTTTGCCGAGAGTTTTTGTTTTGGCACTCGGCAAAGAGGGTCTTTGCCGAGTGTCCGAAAAATTACACTGGCAAAGCAAAAAACACTCGACAAAGATCTATTTTCCGGTAGTGATCGGATAGAAGCCTAATGACTCCCCTCCCTATGGCTGCAAGAGAAGCTTGTGTTTTCTCTGCGGAAACTGGTACACATAGTAAGCTCACATCCAGCTTGTCAAATAGACAAGCCTAACCCGTTGAGGCAAGTGTTCTTGCTCTGCCTTTAAAATGACTGTCTATATGATACATGTTTCAGATTATGAAAATACCAAAATAATTGATCTTCTGTTTTGTTATCTTAGTACTGATCAAAGAGGTCACTTCTACAGCTTCTTCTAGGGACTGCATTGGAGTAGACAACACTGTTCATACGAAGTTGGGGGTGACATTTCAGCTAGGTTGCCATCTACCATTCAGACAACCTTTCAGTTTTCAGGTGTATGTTGCAGTTTCCTGTAGCATTTAGTTCTATCTTATTTTCATTTGCATGAATGCATCGGTGTAGACTTCTTGGTAGTGTGTTTAGGACTTTGGTTCATTTGTACTATGTGATCTCTGTAGCTAATATTATAACATGTGTTTACAACTTATACATCACGCTCTCTGTTTTTGTGTTTGGCAACCATCCTAGCACTATTGCACCTGTTGATTCTGCTGGTAGATTTTTTTTTTTTGCATATTATCTATATGTGCCTGCTTGATTTGCCACAGAATGCTCACAATTTTTTTTGCAGATGGATTCCTATGTGCCATAAGTTGGTAATTTAATTCTTGCTTCTCTATTTACAGATACACCAGCACCTCTAACCAAATTTGCTGATCTATCCTCATATGCTGCGAGAAGTGAAAACAAAATAATTCTTTCTAATTTAGCATCATACAAGCTGATGACTGCATATTATGGTCGATTTGTGTTGTTGCTATGTTTTGAAATATTTTTACTCAGTAGGCCGTGTGAACTGAGAAAGTGAGGTTATAGGAACATGGGGTTACACACTATTAGCCCATGTTCTGTCTTCAACATATATTTATGTTGCATTTTGGTGGCTGATGCATGAATAATTTGGCAGCATAAGAAGAGCTGCTTTTCTTCTTTGCTATCCAAGTAGTCCCATATGAACGAGCTAGGACCTCTACTTCTTTTCCCAATATTTAATTCTGCCTCAATTTTGCAGGCCTTTGTATTGCATCGGTTCTATATAGATGGATAGCAAGGCTTAAGGCTTGAGAAACATTGGTCTGATGAACACTCTATAGGTAGGTTCTATATGTTCATACGTTTGTGGATACACCATCTAATTATTGACGTATTTTATGTTCCTATTTCAACGTTTTTTCTCAATCTATTGAAATTTTGCTTATAACATAGGGCTGAGGTATCGAGATACTTTCACAGAATGATCTATGGGCAGGATGCTACTGGAGAGGTGAAATACAAGGTGCTTCCTTGCTTTGTCTATCTTCGTATTTTGCCTCTTCAGTCATTCTTTCCATAATTCTGCTCCTTTTTTACCACTTAAAGTAGATCTTTCTATAGTTCAACTATGGAGGGCAAAACACACCATATTAGTTCACCGATTCATAACTATTGTGACATGTCAAATGCCTCAAACTTGACCCATCCTGGTGCACATTATTGCAAATTATTTGCAGGTTTATCAGTCATACCAAAAAAAGGAAGAATGGATCTGAACTCTTGCAGTTTCGCTTTTATGATCTATCATTTTCCTTTTGGCTCAGTCCACGGAGGTATTTGGTTCCCTTTTGATTTTTTTTCCTCTCATTACCGTTGTGATTCGCCTGTTTACACATGGAATTATTCAGTTCAAGGGACATGGTTGCTTCGATCCTGACCTCATTCCAATTTACATAAAGCCTTAACCATAGACCTCCGCCTGGTTACTTATGTGCGCTTCCTAATTCATTAGACCTCCGCCTGGTTACTTATGCATGGTTGTCTCGGTGACCATAGAAATTTATACATTATTTTGCATTATGGGATTTTTTTATTTTTAATCCTTTTTTATTCAATATTTTAATAATAATCGCTTCTAAAAAAATATGCGCATCTAGCCCTTTTGGTCACGCCAGTCCCGTTGGCGTGACCAAATAACGTTGTCATGCCACATGCATTGGCATGACAACATTTGCCACATTAGACGGCGTCTCCGACGTGGAAAACCTTATCGCGCCACTCCTGCTGGTGTGACAGTATTGTTCTATCACGCCACCGGGAGTGGCGTGACAAGACTGAAACTTTGAAAAATCATAACTTTTAATACGACGTCGGATGAAGATAAATTTATACAAAAATTGTAGCCCTCGACGAGATCTTTAACTTTCTAGTTTTGAGTTTTTTATCTGAGGACATTAAGATGCTCAAAAAATTAATATAAAATTTAGGACCATAATAATTGCGCACTAGTGCTTGTCACATCAGAAAAATAACATCCTTTTTGTATGTTGTCAAATAAAGATACATTTTACACGAAAGTTGTAGCTCTCAATTAGATCTACAACTTTATAGTTTTCAGTTTTTACATTTGAGGTCATTAAGATGCACGAAAAAATAATATAAAATTTCAGCAGCTTAATAATCGCATACTAGCGTTTGTCGCATTAGAAAAATAATATCATTTTTGTATAATGTCAAATGTAGATACATTTTATATCAAAGTGTAGCTTTTAATGGGATTTACAAGTTTCATTTAAAAAGTATTTTTATGCGACATCAAATAAGAAATATATGATTTTTCTAAAAAGATAAGCTCTATTAAATTTTGCATTTATTTTTTTGGGTATCTTAACTATCTCAAATAAAAGATCTCAAAATTAAAATGTAGTTGATCTCATAGTTAGATACAACTTTAGTTCTATCTTCATTTGACAACAAACATAAAAACATATAATTTTAGTAAAGCAACAAGACCTGGTGCATGATTATTAAGTTGCTGAAATTTTATATTTTTTTTTCGTGCATCTTAACGACCTTAAATATAAAAGCTAAAAACTATAAAGTTGCAGATCTAATTGAGAGCTACAACTTTGATGTAAAAAATATCTTCATTTGACAACATACAAAAAAAAAAGATATTATTTTTCTAATGCGACAAGCACTAGTACGTGATTATTATGGTTCTAAAATTTTATATTAACTTTTTGAGCATCTTAACGTCATTAAATGAAAAACTCAAAACTAGAAAATTGTAGATCTCGCTGAGAGCTATAATTTTCATATAAATTTCATCTTCATCCGATATCATATTAAAGAGTTATGATTTCTCAAAGTTTCAGTCTTGTCACGCCACTCCCGATGGCGCGATAGAACAATACTGTCATACCAACAGGAGTGGCATGATAAGGTTTTCCACGTCGGAAACGTCTTACAATGTAGCACATTTTGTTGTGCCAACGCATGTGGCTCGACAATGTTATTTAGTCACGCCAGCCCTACTGGCACGACCAAAAGGGTTAGATTCAAAATTTTTTTCTAGAGCGGTTATTATTAAAATATAAAAATTCTCCTGCATTATGCAGGTGGCAGTTGTTTCATTGCACCGAGTAGGGGCAAGGCAGCCAAGGCAATGGGGCGAGCGTTACTGCCTGGAGTGCTCTGCAGAGTTGTAAAGCCAGTTCAGCTTCCTAGCAAGGTAATTTATTACTTGGTAGCCCTGCAATATGAGGGTGTTTTGATTTTTTTCCTTTAGATTTCTGAACTGAAGCAATAGATTGGCTTGCTTCTTTGATTCCTACTCTATACCTACTACACTGACTATAACTTTCCTTTTACCTGATACGAACTCTGCCGCTAGAATCCGGAGTACAACTTTGCAACCTGCAAGATGACTTTGCAATATGGATATTTATATTCCATTTCCACTTGCAACAAACTGAATTCATGTTTCTTCTACAGTAAAATGAAACAGCTTATACCTCAACGGTGCTAAATAGTACCATATACATTCTCTAGAAGTTATAGTTAGGTAAATAGTTGGAAAACTACAGTTACAGTTTGGTGGTCCAATTGCTGGTGATCATATTTTAAGACATATATTTTGATGGTTACGCAATCCAATTTCCCCAAACATTTGATCTCATTATATATTTTTTTTAACCATGCGATAGTTTCGGTTTGGAATGCAGGTACACTCCAGACTCCATAATATAAACCGGGAGTTAGTGGAGTCGTGAGAAATCACGGTCCATCTGATAGGTTGGCTTAAAGTTGACCGAGAAGGTTGTTCTTTAAGCTCCTGGGCCAGTAATATGTTCACTGTTCTTTTTGCTACTGTTCCATTTCTGCAATTTGCCTGCACATATAGCATCCGCTTTTGCTACCACCAGCTTCTGTTGTTCAAACTAGCTTGAACTAAGAGTTACCTTCCTTTGCTTCTGGACACATTAGGTAACTGCTAATTTCACATATTTGCTTTTGTTTGGGTTCTGCCAGCTATGAGATAAAATGAAAATTTTTCTCCCAGATGTGATTCATCTGAATTGAAAAGATCTGTTCAATACTATGTCATCCTTGACACAGGCTCCGTAAAATTTAATAATGAATGGTCAAATGGTCTAACTGAAATTTCGTATAGCAAGTCCTGCATGCTCTATTTTATTTCTCCATGTCTGAGAACAGAATGCTCATGATGATGGACTCATAAGGAACTCTGCAACGTTTAAATGGCTGCAGATCTCAGACTGTTGAGCTGGCTGCATACATCAAGCAATGGGAGTTAAATAAAAAAACAATTATTCTCTACATGATCTTATGTTACAATTGTCCTTTCATCTTTGGCAACGAAGATAAGACAAAAAACCATTGGCTCAAAAATTTGCATGTCATGTATTTCCTAATTAACAATTTCAAATATTGCCATAGGGATCTAAAATCACATATATATTTGGTTTTAGCGAATCTGAAATAGAAATTGACATTGCTGTATTTCCCTGGACCTATCCCATTATTGCCTTCAATCTTCCACTCTTGTCTACAAAAATCAAATCAACTATTACACCGTTATAGAGTCGATGATATAATCCTACATTCTCTTAGTTATTTTATTTGATTGGACAGTTTCTAATTTCTCTAACTGAAGATGCTATGAAGTTTTAGCAGGTCAACGTATACCTATTTAACTATTGTGCATATACCCCTTTCTTGCTGCCCCACCGCTATGGTCAATGAAGCATCTATGTTGTTTCGCCTCAATTTAGCGAAATGAAAACGGTTACATTTGGTACGTCAGAGACCTTGATCATCGCCTTGAGAATTTCCAAAAAAAAAAATAAATATTCAGTGTATATTACGTCGTGACTAACCAGTTCTATGCAAATGATTCTATGCATATGTTAAAATATCGTCTCTTATGTAATATACTCAATCATTATCTATCTATACTTATCTGCATACTGCTTTTATCTAATCTTTAGACCATGTACCAAGCAAATATTTTTTCCTATATAACGGCCATACTTCGTTCACCCAAGCATTTAACATGTGGATTCATCATGTGAACTTTGGCGTGCTTATTCGCCTTCGCGCGCGAGGGCGCGCGCTTATTTGCACTAGTGGAGGCTTTATTTAATTTCCCAAGCCTCGAGCGTACACGGAAAGGAAGAAGCACCGCCGGAGGTTCACCGTACGTTGCCAGGACAAGTTCCAGTATTAATCGCCCAACGCTTGAATGACCTACTGAACGCACACTGAATTGGGCCATCGTTCGTCTTTGTTTCCGACGAACCTTTGCTGAAAGGGCGTAGTACAGTACAGTACGTTCGTGAACCCACACGGCCTGTGGCTCTGCTAGCTGCTCCATGCCCACTGCTGCGGAGTGAGTGGGGGATGGATCAAGTTTTTGGACTAGAATGGGAACGGTCGATGGACCAAGACAGGATCGACCTGCTTCTTCTAAGTCGAAAGTACGCCTGCACAACCTGCATCTGTCCGCTAATTTTCCCCTGCCCCGCACGCGCATCCCGCCCTGTGGCAGTGACCGCGTGTTTGGAGGACTCGCCTCGCACTCGTAACCTACCCTATCCTCCTCGACTCGTGAACGTTCGCCCGACCCTGCACCCGCGCCTCGATCGCCAGCCCCAAGTGCGCCTCATTCCCAGGACACTAGCACGCCGCGAGCCCCGTCCACCGGTGCTTAGCTCGCTGCGCCACATTCCCCAGTGCCCATGCCGTGCCACTATCACTCCCCGCCCCTGACTCTCTAAACAACATGAAAGATATGCAACATAAAACACTTAAATGCAATATACGTATGCAACAAACGAAACATCTGAAACATACACTTGCAACATATGTGTGAAACATATGCAACATCCAGATAAAACATTTGCAACTTGCAACATGAAAACACTTACTGCAGCAAAAGACTGAAACACCTAAAACATTTGGAACATATTGTTGCAATATATGTGAAACATATGCAACATCCAGATCAGAATGCTTGCAACATACGTGTCCAGATGAAACATTTGAACATACCTTTGAAACACTTGTAACATGCCTCTGAAACACTTACAATATATGAAACATGTGCAACATCCTCTGATCTACTTTTGCAACATCCATATAAAATAATTGCAACATACCTCTGAAATGTTTGAAACACTTGAAATATATGCTTACAACATGCGATTTTCATTGTGGCGGCCATGGCATCGAGGGCGGCCATGACCTTCTGGTGGGAAACAGCGGCATCGTTAGGACCTTGGTGCGTGCAGTGGACGGTGTAGACAGTTACAGCGAGCGCACGACGCAAAGCAGCATGTGATGGGCGAGAGTGATGGGGTGATATTTTTGAGAGAAGAGATGGGACAGAGGCGCAGAGAGTAAGCAAACCTGTTGAGCCGGTATGCGTAGGCCCAGAGAGCAGCGTCCGCTCCTAAGCATTACCATTCCACAAAAGTACATCTATCTATGCATATACATCAAAGCAGGCGCAACGCTAACCACGAGCGAACAGTGGTTCTAGGAGAGAGTATAGACATGCAAGCGAAGCCAACAATGAAGTACTATCTCTACGTCGTCGCTGCAGGCCTACAGCACGCGACATGACGACCATAGCTGGATCTGTGCTTTTTTTCTTTGATTATCCTCTCTTGTTTTCTCTCCTAGATCACAACTTTTCTCTCAAACCACCGGTACCTCTGCAAGTCCCTCTGGTGTTCTGCAAGCCACCACCTTTATTTATTCTCTCCTCCACGGAAGCAACCTATACCGACATGGTAAGGTGAAGCCAACATCCAGAGTCAAGCGTTGGGGATGGCCTCGGTGCTAGACATCACACATTATTTCAATATATAGTACATCACATCATCTCCATGACTAGCTTGTTGATACAGCCAGATTCAGTCGACGCCACCCGTGAGTGCAGCAAGTATATACGTATGTGACATTTGGAGTTCAAGCTAACACATACATATATACACACAACGGGACAACGTACACACTGAAAACTTCGTTGGTTTATAGGTTGGCCGTAGCTTATCCCTTCTGACCTTATAAGCACATCCAAACGATTGAGAGACGGTATGTCGTAAGATTGACAAAGCTATCACGTCGTTTATCAGTGAAAGAATAGCGCTGCCAAATCTTAAAATAAGTTCCATTTTGCTTATCAACAATCTCTGAAAATCTATTTTACATGATGTTTATGTTAAGTAAACCATCTCTGGAAATATGAAAAACACATGATTCAATAAAACTGCCGCGTTCTAAAGGGCCTTCACCTTTTTTAAAAATAAAAAGAAAAGCTCTTCGTATGTTCCCTTTTTTTTATTATTTTTGAGTGGTCTTCTCCACATGTCCTCCTGCTGCCACCTTTGTCGGCCTGTTTAGGGCCCATGGAGGGGCTGGGTTGGCGCAGGAACCAGGAATGCTGCACCGGCGCATGAACGCATTGTTTCTCTCGACCGATGGCCCAGCCGCGTCACAGACTCGCAGGTCTTTCATCGGGGGAGGTGTGGCGTGTTTCCACCTCTCTGTTTCTTTCTACGGAGTAAGTCTATTTTACATGATGTTTATGTTAAGTAAACCATCTCTGGAAATATGAAAAACACATGATTCAATAAAACTGCCGCGTTCTAAAGGGCCTTCACCTTTTTTAAAAATAAAAAGAAAAGCTCTTCGTATGTTCCCTTTTTTTTATTATTTTTGAGTGGTCTTCTCCACATGTCCTCCTGCTGCCACCTTTGTCGGCCTGTTTAGGGCCCATGGAGGGGCTGGGTTGGCGCAGGAACCAGGAATGCTGCACCGGCGCATGAACGCATTGTTTCTCTCGACCGATGGCCCAGCCGCGTCACAGACTCGCAGGTCTTTCATCGGGGGAGGTGTGGCGTGTTTCCACCTCAAGTAGTTGAGTTGCTGCTCTGTTTCTCAATTAATTATCAAAGATCACAGCAGATCCAAGCCAGTCAACCCGCCAGGTTTTCCGATGTAGCGACACTGAAATGTGCGGTGCCATCACGGTACTGTACTACATCGTGTTGCCTGCCATCACAGCAGATCAGATGAGATCAGCAGCTGCCTCTCAATTTGGAACGGAGCTCTAGTACATGTACATCATCTACTCGCACTATCTTTGGTTTGAGTTTGATCGGTTTGATGAGTGTCACTTGTCAGCGACTAATTAATCGGCAATCGAAACCCCTCATCTCTTTTGCTTTGCGCCATTGAGATCTCTCTTCTTTTTTCCTTTTTCTTTTTTCACTTTAGCCCATTAAAATGACGATGGTGCAGTCCATTCTGAAACGGATGGGCCTGTTTAATCACACTCTTGCCATTCTTATTACCGCTACTTTTGGACGTGAGATGCACTTGCTCCCAAATTGTTTGCTGACTGGTGGGATTGGAAACGGGGAGAAGACAACAAAAGATACTCCATTGAGCCTTGGACCAAGATATTTAGATCTGACTGGCTTTTCACTCTATTTTGGAAAGGGATATCATTAATGTACCTACCGTGCATCATATAATGGCGTTACAAATTCTACTGAGCATAGCACTTCTCATATGTATAACATTCTGTGTTAACAAAGGTACTGTGTGCGCTTGCAAAATATTCTACTTGAGCATAAGAAATACTAATTGCGGTGCTCTTGGGGCTCCTTGCTTCGGTGCGGAGGGAGGTGAAATGTTGACACTAGGGAAACAACACTGAGGGTGGGGAACAAAAAAATTTGATTATATAGCCAATGGGTGAACGCTCTACACTGCCGGTTCATAATTCACCTGACATTGATGCTTTGCTATCACTGTTGGTTCATAAGTTCACCCAACAGTGAAAAATGCTCTGCTATCACTGCCGGTTCAAAGGTGCAGCCGGCAATGACAGTCTGTCTATGCCTTTATTTTTGCCAATGTTGACACTAGGGAAACAACACTGAGAGGTCCCCGCCGTAGATGGCATACCCGTCCAAGTCATTTGCCTCCCATGGTAAGTGATTGAGGCCGAAGTTCCCTCTCATTGAGTGCAACAAGTGTGGGCGCCACACTGTGTCGAAGTTCAAGGTAAAGAAGCAAGACATCCCAACTATGGCCACATGTTCTATAGGTCTGGATCGCGAGGTTAGATTTTGAGGCCGTTTTTGTCTTGCTTTTGCCCACTTCTTGTGATTATAGATGTTCTTGTTTTGGTGTTCTTTCAATGGGAAGGTAATGGATGCCCATTCTATTGCTGGGAGGAAGAATATGTCCATCTGCTAAAAACATTGCCTAAAGAGGCTAAGAGTGCACCTTTGCATGGAGAGGTGAATCAAAAGGATCCCATGGATTAAGGACTTATGAAGAATTTGTCTCTTTTAGTTGAAACTGGAGGAGGAATCCTTGTTCTCTATTGAAGTGCATTGTAGTCCTAGTTTTTTAGTGCTAATTGGGATTGCTTATATTGTATCTAGGCTCTAAAAGTTCTATTACAAATTTTGGTTAGTGCTAATTGGGATTGTCTATATTATATAACCATCTAAGTTTTTTTAGCTATAATCATTCCAAATAATTCCGAAACTCATGAAAGATTTAGGGATAATATCACTACCAGTTGTACTTTTAAATTGGCAGCGACACTCAATATCACTGACGGTTCTAATGCTCACTGTTGGTTCTACTAATTGGGTTTGTCCAAATTGTTATTAGCCCATTTCATTAAAATCATTTGAAAATTTTTATGGCAACCATATAGACCAGAGAGGTATATCCATCCAAATTTTTAGATATAGAATCATTTGGAAGACCTTAGAATAAAATTACATATATGGTAACAAAGATCTGTACCGCCTTGATCTTTCCTCGCCCAACGCTGCTCGTGATCTATCAACCCTACACGTTTTGACAAAGAGGGGAGGTGTTCTCTATCCCGATTTTAGTTGTGAAGAGAAGGTAACCGAAACTAAAGAAAAAGCTTTATTAAAAATTAGCACTTCAATTACCTCAGGTCGACCCAATTCGGGTCATTTTTTCCCTGAACCAAGTGTTTCACGTTTTCTCCGAGCTACATCACTCAATGGGACCTCGATTATACGCTGACATCTTAGCTGAGTGTGCGAGGCGAAGCCTCATAGCCCGGAGGCCAACATCACAGTGTCCCGGGCCGGGAAGCACTAAGGGCGAATAATGAACGTATGAGCAGCTGTCGGCCTTTGCGTATTAAGTTTTGTGGAATATCCACATATTTTTTGATGACTTTATGGGAAAACTTCACAAGGTACATGTCGTGATGGTTTATATGTGATGACATATTGACATCCATGACAATATTTTTTTGGTCTCAATACATACTTTATGACAAAAAGTGGGCCCGGCCTGACATTTTTTTCTTGTATAGTGACTGCTCAATCGACAATGGATGGGGGACTGCTCCAGATACATGTATTTAATAGCGTCAAAGAAGATATTCAAGCGCTCGTGTCATATAGTAGCTAACATAAATGTAAGGCAACACATTTCTGTATGGGATTAGTGTAACATCCCGTGATTTCGCGTAATAGAAAAATCCCAACTTTTTAAAATTTTTACTTGAATGTATGTTGCATGTAAATGCTAGGTCAAACTTAAGTCAAATGTTTTCCCTTCTGGCCCCAAATTCAAAAACTTTTTACAACGAACCGCTTGTCATGAAGATTGATCACCTACGTGACAAGAGGTGATTTCCGAATAAAATGTTTTCCAGGAAAAATTAAAACCTTGGTTGAATTCAAGCGCTCGAATTCAACGTGCAACCGTATTCATGATTTATTGAATTCCTAAATCAATAACCCTAACTCTCCTCTCTATCATCTTCAAATTGAGTTTACAAATAATTGTGCACCATGTTTAGTGTAGAAGCATGTGTGATTTGGTTCTTTTGTTGTGCTTGGAGGTAGCCGCTCCGTCCGTCTCTCGCAGTCATCCCTGAGCGCGCCGTTTCGCTACCGTTCCCTTCCGTCGCATCGCCGTCTCCTCCCTCCTGTCATCGTACCGCTCCTCCTCATTCTTTTCCATCGGCGCGGCCCCGACTTCCATTCGCTGGCGTGAAGCGCGCACGCGTCATCGCGGGCCTGCCCCAGGCCGCGCCTCGCGCCGTGATCGCCAGGTGCGGTTGGACCGCACCTAATGACCCAAAGCCGCGACCCGCTACCCCTTCTCGAACCTTCTCGGCTCGCCCACCTACCCCGTAGCACGGATGAATGTTGCGTGTCCCCGCTGCGAGGGCACCGGAGATCGCCATCGTCCATGTACGCTCCTCGCCCTGCAGAACCCAAGCGCCGAGGCTATAAAACACCAGCCAAGCCCATGCCCTCGCCATCTCCCAGCCCCGCTGCCACAAGCCTCCATCCTCTTCGCCTCCCTTCCCAGCCCAAGGCCGCCATGGCCATGGCGCCCTGAAGCCACGCATGGCTGCCGCGACGGGTGCGCCCGCACCACGACCACCCTTCCCCGAGCCGCTCTGCCGCCAGCGTCCGTTTCGTCACCGCCTAGGCCACAGCGTAGCCTGCCTCGCCATGGCCGCGACGCCTGGGCATCGCGACGGTGCGACAACGCAACCGTGACCCAACAGTAGAACCATGACGCCGCCGCAGAGCCCCGTCTGCACCTGGCCTCGCCGCTCCGACCACATCGCGCCGACGCCACCAGCTAGCTGCCGGTGAGCCTCTCCACAACGAAAGCTTCCACCTTTCTCCTCCATATCGACGTTCTCACCCATGACCCTCCTTCATGCCGTGGTTCTCTTGCTCATCGCAGGGAAGCCACGCCTCCTCTGTCTCCTCGGCGAGGTTGCTGCTGCCATCTAGGCTGTGACGTCGCCTAGCCGACGCCGTCCTGTTTCTGCCACGAGTCGATGTGCACAGTGCACCAACCGCGAGCATCGGTGCCTCTGCTTCACGGTCCGTGGCCGTCGCACACGGTGGTAAGCCCCTACTCACCAAAGGCGCCTCCTTCCTCTTTTCGCACTGATCGGCCAAACCTTACCTGCCCCGGACCTCGATGCTGGCGAGTTCCTCCTGCAGTGTCGCCACGACGCTCACCGTCGCTCACGAGCCGTGGATCCAAGTGACAAGCCGGCGACGCCCCTGAGGCCCCGACATCACCGCAGCGAGCCAACCCGGCCTCGCCTCCTGCACCTCGCGGAGCCCCTGCCTGGCGCCGTAGTGGTCGCGACGCCACAAACACAGAAGTCCACGGCGCCGCGTCCAACGACCCGCATCCAGAACCCGGTGAGCCCTCTGTCAGCAGTGCTGCCTTTGAAGACCATGGCACGAGCATTGTAGATGGACCGACAACAGCTATGGTGGCCATCTCTAGCAGCCGGCCCAAGGGAACCAGGCCCAGGAAGGTGAACACGCGATTCGCAGGGGAAGAATGGACCCAGTAGTCAGCTTGGCGTTTGCACGCGCATAATCGAGGCAAGGCCTCCTGTACTTAAGTGAATGAGAGGGAGAGGATAGGGGATCACAATATTGTAACAAAAATTTTGAACCCTGCTAAGCACTCTTCCTCGGCCCCAATCGCGCTGTTCTTCTCGGTTCTTACTTGCTCTCCAATCCTCTTCTCAATTCTCCCCAAATCCCTCTGCTATCTCTCATAAGTGGTATCAGAGACACTGATCCTCGGCTTCCCTTTGTTGGCGAGCACCCTTCTCCCATCGATCGATCGATCCAAACTGTGTTGGTCGGTCTAATCTGTCATCGCCTCGTCGGTCTATGAGCTGCAGCCGATGACGGAATTCCATAATTCCAACTCTCGGATCTCGATTTGTGGCATGTGTTCCCCGATCTGGAGTCCGCTTCCACCACTGAACACGAGCACTTCACTCGCCTACAACACAAACGCGACACCATGGACCCGATGACGAAGATTCTCCTCGCCGAGTTTGACAAACGCTTCACCGCCCTGGACAAGTGCTTCGGTGAGCGATTCACCGCTCAGGATGTATGCTTCGATGACCTCAAGGCTTAGATCTCCACTTTGGCTGACGCCTCTTCGTCCCGCCTTTAGACCTTGGAGATGGCCTTCCAGGTGTTTGACGAATGGCGTCTAGAGGTTGAGGGCGTCATTGACGATCTCAAGTAGGAGGTGACCAAGTTATTGAAGCTGAAGATCGAAGTGGGTGACCTCTCGAAGCACTAGGAGCGCGTCCTCGTCGATTCCACCACTTCGGCACCCAGCGTGTTCGCGTCAACACCCTCATCGCCGAGCGCGGTGATCACGGATGACACCCGTGACTTCGCCAGCGATGCCAAGACGCTGGTGCGCCCACTAACTAGTCCTCCAGTGGCATCACCCAAGGGGCACCACATTGAATCAAGGAACCGGGTGGGGAATTCGGTGTGGTCACCACCATAGTTCCACCCCCCGGCAAGGGTACGTCACCTTGCCATCTTCCCCCTCCCCCTTCTCCGCGTCACCTTTACCAACGCCCACCTCCACCTCCACCGCCACCTCACCCAATTCAGCACTACCAGCACCCACCACCACCTCCACCTCCACTGCCGCCTACCCCAATTCACCCTTACCCACACCCACCACTGCCTCCACCTCCTCATCATTGGGACTCGGGTTATCAGGGCGGTAGTGGCGGGGGCTCTACCAGCAAACTTCCTAAGGTCAATTTTCCTATCTTTGAGGGCGAACATCCTAAAGCCTGGCTTAAGGATTGTGAAGACTACTTTGACCTCTACTCTATCGAGAAATTCAAATGGGTCAAGGTTGCTTCTATGCACTGTAAACAGGATGCTGCCCGCTGGAAGCAGTCGGTTGAAACAGAGCTTAAAACCTATTCTTGGGAATCCTTTACCCACCTCATCCTGGAACGCTTTGGCCATAATGAGCACGAGATCCTCATTCAGTGTCTTTTCCACATTCACCGATCTGGCTCTGTTGAATCCTATATTGCTCAATACACCAGGTTGCTTGATCAACTTACTGCTTTTGCTCCCCACCCTAATCCACTATACTACACCCAATGCTTCATCGATGGCCTGAAACCTGAAATCAAATCAGCTGTTCTTATGCAACGTCCAACTTCTTTGGATACTGCCTGTGTGCTTGCTCAGTTGCAGGAAGAAGTCGTGGCTGAGAGCCGGTGTGCACCACACTGCTACGATCGCACGCCACTGACGGGCGCCTTGCCCTTGCCATCGCCACCATTGAAGCTAGGTGCTGCTGAGGACAAGCCCGATGCTGTGGATCCCCTACACCACACAGCTGTTGACAAGTTCCGCGACCTTCGTGCTGAACGCCGCGCCCAGGCCTCTGTGTTCGCTGTGCAGCCAAGTGGAGCCGCAACCACAAATGCCCTGATCTGGTACAACTTCACATTGTTCAGGAGCTGTGTGACTTGTTCGACTCTCCAGATGATGAGGAAAGTTCAGAACAACCACCATCTCCTACACATTCTCAGCTAATGGCTCATTTGTTTGTCGCTGCAGCGTTTGGTGTGCCAGCACCCAAAACATTGTGTTTCACTGGCGTGTTCCAGGGGCACTCTATTTCTATACTGGTGGACTTAGGCAGTTCCCACATCTTCCTCAACAGCCGCCTGAGCTCTTCCCTCTCTGATATTGAGCAACTATAGCTAGTTTTGTCAGTTCAAGTGGCTAATGGGGCATTGCTGCACCGTGAACATCATCTCCCAAATGCAGTCTGGTCAGTGCAGGGCTGCACATTTACATCAGATCTCATGTTCCTGCCTCTTCAGTCCTATGATATGATATTGGGACTCGATTGGTTATCCAGCTTCAGCCCCATGCAGATACATTGGCAACAAAAGTGGCTTGCTATACCTTACCAAGGCTCTACAGCTGTGCTGATGGGTGATGCTCCTGAACTCCCAGTAGGGTCTATGATTCAGTTGGCCTTGATACAGCCTGAAGCAGCGGAATAGTCCATCACTTCTGAGGTTCTTCCACCAGGATTCCAGGAACTTTTATCTGAGTTTGCCCATTTATTTCAACCACCTACTGAACTGCCACCTCAACGTGATTGTGACCACTCCATTCCACTAGTGCTAGGAGCCCGCCCAATGTTTGTCAGGCCTTACCGCTATGCTCCAGTTCTGAAAACTGAGATTGAGCATTAGATAGCGGACATGTTGGAGCATGGTCTCATTCAGAAAAGTAGCAGTGTGTTCTCTTCTCTAGTACTCTTGGTGAAAAAGAAGGACAACACATGGTGTTTCTGTGTGGATTATCGCCACCTGAACGCCATCACAGTCAAAGGCAAGTACCCTGTTCCCATCATAGATGAGCTCCTAGATGAACTCTCCAGTGCTCAGTACTTCACTAGCCTTGACCTTCAGGCAGGTTTTCATTAGATCAGGATGAAGCCAGGAGAAGAATATAAGACTGCATTCCAGACACACTTCGGGCAATTTGAATTTCGTGTTATGGCATTTGGCATGACAGGAGCTCCAGGGTCCTTCCAAGATGCAATGAATACAACCCTTGCTCCATACTTGCTTCGGTTTGTTCTTGTATTCTTTGACGATATCCTCATCTACAGTCCGAATTTGACTATTCATCTTGATCATCTTCGGCTGGTATTTGAGCTCCCCTCCAAAGATCCGTGGAAGTTGAAGCTTTCTAAGTGCACTTTTGCTCAAACACAGTTGGCCTATCTTGGACATGTGATCAACCATGCCAGCGTCAGTACAGACCCGGCCAAAATTGCAGCCATAGCCCAATGGCCAGTGCCTTCTACAGTCAAAGAACTTCGTGGCTTCCTTGGCCTGGCCGGTTATTACCACAAATTCGTGCATCACTTCGGTATTATCGCCAAACCACTCACAACTCTACTCAAGAAGCACAACTTGTTCATTTGGACACCTGACCATGATCTCGCATTCCAACAACTGAAAGACACTCTCTATCAGTCTCCAGTTCTCGCCCTGCCCAACTTCGCGCGCCCCTTTTGCATTGAAACAGATGCATCTGATCATGGCGTTGGTGCAGTACTTATGCACGACAGTTATTTTCTGGCATACCTTAGCAAGTCATTGGGTCCCAAGTCTCGTGGCCTGTCTACATACGAGAAGGAATACATGGCCATCTTGTTAGCTGTGCAGTCTTGGCATTCCTATCTGCAATTCCAAGAGTTTGTAATTTTGACAGATCAAAAGAGCATGACCCAACTCTCTGATCAGCGTCTGCATACGTCCTAACAGCAAAAGGTATTCTCCAAACTTGCTGGTTTGTAGTACCGGATTGTGTACTGCAAAGGTACTGATAACCGCGCTGCTGACGCATTGTCGCGCCATCCTAATCCCCCCGCTATCTGCGCTGCTATATCCACTTTGGTTCCATCTTGGATTGCTTCAGTAACAGCTACTTATGACAGTGATCCATTCACCCGGGACATTATTGCTAAGTTGACACTCAACTCTGAGGCAGTTCCTCCTTATTCATTTCAGTTAGGGGTCCTGCATTACCGTAACAGGATATGGGTTGGGAATGATTTCACCTTGCAGCACCATATTATGACTGAATTCCACAGTAGTCCTTGGGGCGGCCATTCGGGATTTCCTATAACTTTTGCCAAATTGAAACAGTATTTTGCTTGGAAAGGCATGAAGGCCATTGTTAAGCAGTTTGTTCAGTCCTGCTCTATCTGCCAGCAATCCAAGCCTGATCGTTCTAAAGGTCCAGGCCTCCTGCAACCGCTGCCAATTCCAGACAGTGCTTCACAAGTGGTGTCCATGGATTTCGTCAAAGGGCTTCCAACCTCACGCAATTCCAACTATATTCTTGTGGTGGTTGACCTTTTCACCAAGTATGGGCACTTTGTTCCACTCAGACATCCCCTTACTGCTCAAACGGTGGCCCAGGCCTTTATGGATCAAGTCTATCGTTTACATGGTTTGCCGCTGTCCATTGTTTCTGATCGTGATTGCATCTTCACCAGTAGCTTTTGGTCTGAACTGTTCAAGTTAGCAGGGGTGCAACTTCGTCGCAGTTCTGCTTATCATCCTCAGTCTGACGGCAACTATCGGGCACTCTCCGTTTGAAGCTCTATATGGCTACTCCCCTCGGCTTCTACCTACGATTGTCGATCCTCATTCCAACAGTGAAGCTGTGGGCTGGTCTTCTGATTGTGCTTGGATGGATTAACTCATTCAGTGCCACCTCTACCGAAATAAGAACCACATGAAGAAACAGGCCGATCAACATCGTTCTAACACTCGTTCGAGATTGGTGACACTGTTTACCTAAAACTGCAACCTTATGTTCAAACTTCCTTAGCGCCAAGATCTCACCAGAAGTTGGTGTTTCGCTTCTTTGGGCCATTCCGCATCCTGGAGCGTATTGGGTCCGTCGCCTACAAGCTCGACTTGCCTCCGCATTCTGTTGTGCATGTGGTTTTTCTTGTTTCCCAGCTCAAGAAGACCGTTGGTGCATCCAATCAGGTAACCACAACGCTGCCATCTGACTTTGCCTTGCGCCTTACTCCTAAGCAGGTCCTCCAGACACGTTCTGTCCGCCGTGGCAACCAAGCTGTGCAACAAGTCCTGATCAAGTGGAACAAATTACCAAGTACCTTGGCCACTTGGGCAGATTATGAAGCCATTCGCTAGGAGTTTCCACGAGCCACTGATTGAGGACAAAAAGTGATCCAAGGGAGGAGGGATGTCTGTAGTGCTGCCTCTGAAGACCATGGCGCGGGCACTGTAGATGGACCGACAACAGCTACGGTGGCCATCTCCGGTAGCCGGCCCAAGGGAACCAGGCCTAGGAAGGTGAACACGTGATTCGTAGGGGACAAATGGACCCAGTAGTCAGCTTGGCGCTTGCACGCACGTAATCGAGGCAAGGCCTCCTGTACTTTAGTGAACAAGTGGGAGAGGAGAGGGGATCACGATATTGTAATAGAAATTCTGAACCCTGCTAAGCACTCTTCCTCGGTCCCGTTCGTGCTGCTCTTCCCGATTCTTACTTGCTCTCCAATCCTCTTCTCGATTCTCCCCAAATCCCTCTCCTATCTCTCACACCCTCCTTAGCCAAGCCTCCGTTTTTTCTTTGTTGCCTGGATGTTTGAGTGCCCCAGCCTTTGAGTTGGTTTGTTTCTCCGCTTGCACAACCATGGCGCGCCGCGGCACTCGCGACCGCCATGGCCGAGTCCTCACCAGGCCCCAGGGTGGCCAAGGTCGCCCGGTTCACAAGCACACACTTCACATACGCACACCTGCACGCGGTGTCGCGCGGCCTTGCTCCCACATGCCGTTGCACGAGCACAGGGCCACTACCATCGGTGATCTATGTAATCTGTACGCACGGCATGGCACCACCGCCGCAGATCGCCATGGCGTGGATGGGCACACGAACACGCACTTGCACATGCACGCCACCGCCTTGCCCCTTCCTGGGAGGCCTTCCTTGCCTGATCGCCGTCCAGCGTGCCCAGCCGCACCGGCCTAGCGTCGCCACGTTCCAGCAAGCCTTAGGCACAGCCACGGGCACTCGCCATAGCCACAAACCCGCACCGGTGTCCTTCGCCCTGTCCAGCCCCAAGGCGTCGCCCTTCTCCGCTGTGCGCCATGACGTTGCTCTCCCCGCTCGGCCCTGGTCTGCTGTGACTGCGTACATGGGAGCACCACCGGGACACCAAACGGGAGCCCTGCCTTCGCTCCGCGCACCGCGCGTCGTCACCCTTGCCGGCGAAGCCATTGCTCCTCCCTTCACTCCCTGGGCCGCAAGCCCAGCTGGTCGGCCTGCTAACCTGTTCGGAGCACTAGCCCAGTGACAAGTCACCAGGAGCCAAAGCCCGGCGCAGGCCCCTCTCCCACTTCCTCTCCTTTCTCCTCTCAAGCCTAGCACCAGCTGCGCCAGGCCCACTCGGCCTGCTGCCCATGCGGAGCGCCCTATCCTTGTAGGGCCAACAGCAGCAAGTGAGCCCAGTTGGCCCCTGATCCCTTTTTCTTTTTATCTGTTTTTAGATTCTTTTGTCAAATTCTAAAACTCACCATAAATTCATCCTGGCTCTAAAAATTATGAAACCATTTCATAATTTTTCTAAAATCTTCCCCTACCTCCTAGTGCAGTTCTTGTGTCTAGTGAGTTAGATTTTCTTTGTGGTTTTATTGGTTCTTATTGGTGGTCGTTCTTAGTTTTGTTTTTGCGTAGCAACGACTTGAGCTCAGATGGATTCGACGACGCACCTGGAGATGATGGATCCTAATGGTGGATGACCCTAACTACTAGAGACTCGTACCACTACTTCCTCGACATCACAGGTGTCATGGCAGCACCTTATCTTGGAGAAACCTATTAGGCATTGCAGGGTAGAATTGCTAGCGCTTTATATTTATTCCTTTTGCTAGTCTATGTGATGCATGCTTGCCTGAGCCTTGATTGCCTTGTTTGAAACCTCTTCACCTTGCCTACCTAGCTTTGCGCTCACATTTATATATTGCCTACCTACTTGCTTGCATTTACTTCCATCATTATGATATGTATGCCTTGTTATGTGATGTGATGGTTGGTTGGTGATGTGGTTGGTGGATTGGGGATTGCCTTGAGGTTTTCTCGTGAGATAGATGGTAGGTTGGCACGACGGGAGCGTTGAATCTCGTGTGGGTGGTGGTGTTTGAGGAGTTCTGGAGATATTCCTTTCTTGACCTGTCCCTTTGGTGATATCGGCTGGAGTGAGAGGTTTTACCCTAGAGGGGTGCACTCGGTGCATGGAATGCCCGAGATCTGGTTCTCATGGATATGATGGTTATGACGTGACAGGCGTGTGGTGGTGGCTACCCATGAGAGGTGGACCACGTGGTATCGGTGGAAGGTGCTTGCTCTGGCCAATTAAGGACCATTGTGGGTTGGTGCCTGGGACGTGGGACTATGATAAACGTGCACGCCATAGGCCCTGAATGGGCGGGGCCCGTTCTGTTGAGTTAGTGCGTACTAAGCTAGTTCTGTGGGAGGAGGTGCATGAGGTATCCCCTAGGAGCACAGTGAGAAGGATGCCAACGGGTTTTCCGGCTACCCTAATCACGATCCCAAGTGTATACATCGTGTCATATGCTACTCCACTTGGGGGCAGATTGGTGAGGAATGTGCAAGTTCTTGGGCTGTGTTTGCCTAGATCACGGCCATGATTGGTGATGGCGATCCTATTGGGTACATGTGTACACACTCTGTAGAGTATAAACTATACATATATCCACGATCTCGGTTATGATCATTCCTGTGAACTATTTCACCCCACTTGTCTTTCCTTGTGCTTTGCTTCTCTCCCCGAAGATAGGTCTAGCTTGAGGCCATTGAGATGAGGGGCATGCGGAGGCCGTCTCATCACTTAGACTGAGAGTAAGAAGGTGATGTGAGGAATGATGAGATGTGAGATGTGATGATGAGTGGATGGTGAGAATGAGTGTGTGGTTTGGGGTTTGTGTACCTGTGGGCTGCATTGTTCTTGGTTCTTGGGATCATGTTTGCTATGTCCCCCTCCTACGGAGCTGCTAGCCTTTTTGATAAAACATACTTTTACATATACTTCATTTTTTATGATATCTAAACATTAATTAGTGTCCCAATAAATTTCATGCAATTAACGTGTTAGATATGTAGGCTTCTAGTGCTGTAGGAGGAAGTCTCTGATACTCTCTGGTTTGACGTCTATTATGTTGGATATGTAGGCTTCAATTGCTCCCAGGAAAATAAACCACCGGAGATTGACAGCCAGCGATACATAAATTGCAAACCTTATGGGTGCTGGCTTGCTTGTACACGACGGGGCTACACTGGTGTTGGCTACCACTGCATAAACAAGCAAGATGCTTACAGGGACGAATGCTTCTGCAACAAAGATCCGAAACATGGGGCTACACCACTAGTGTAGGCTCTGTGAAATGTGCTTTTGTGGTACCAAGAACATGCCAGCAAAATAAAAGGTGTTCTTAGCCTGAATAAAAGGTGTTCTTAGCCTGAACATTTGTGTTGACACTTTGATGTGCCCAACAAGGAGGATGTCCCCACCATGCACCTTCAACTACTGTCAGTGTGCAAAACGACCAAAAAATCTCTCAATCCTCACAGATTGAAAACGAACACAAGATTTTTTAGGTTGTAGCCACTAGTGAGGGTAACAACCCTCCATCTTTCTTTGCATATACTATAGCTAGAAACTTGAATCATCCACCTACTCTGGACCCTAGCTTCTCCTTTTATACTTGGAGGAAGGAAGCAGGACACCCAAGAGTCATATGGTAAATTTACTATGTTGTTCTGCTGTTGCTATTAGGGTGAAAATGAATGGGATTGGAAATGAACACAGGATTAGAGGCATTGCGGAAATGAACTAATACGATGAGAAACATGTTGAAAATGGTTAGGAATCGGAAATATAAAATGGGAACACTATTCCACTACCATACAAAATAGAATACTAGAAGTGTAGGGGTTGCTATAGCAATTGTCTCTATCCACCTGTCTCTGAAAATTAACATCTCTAGGGGCAGGTATCCACCCATCTCTATAAAAATTTCTAGCATCATTCAGAAATTTACCGGCCTCTAAAAAGTTATTAAATGAAAAGCCCCTCCCCCCCCACACACACACACCAGTTTTTGCACCCTACCCATCTCTAGGCTAGCAAGGTTGCTATGCCGTTGAGCCACCACAAGGGCGACAGTGTTCGAAGAACCACCACGTCATCCCCGCTCGCATTGGGACCTATCATACCCTCCTGTGCTAGGGGCTATGCTACGACCTCGATGCCTCACTGTGCCCACCTGCATCAGGGGCTGGGACTGTCTATCTGCTGCGCTATTGGGGGATTGACCTTTGGCCTCTGCCTCCACCTCCTTGTTTTCACCCTGACACCTTCATTTTCAGGTGCTTTTGTAGGGAAGCACCGGCGAGGAGGTAGTACAGGGGTCTCATCGAGCCAGGGGAACACTCCTTCGTGCTGGCTACATTGTCAAAGGTGATGGGGTCAAGCTATTGACGGGCTAGAAGTGTGGCAATAGGTGACTAGATGAATCTACAAACACTTAGAGATAGTCAAAGAATAGTGCAAAAGCAATTGTGGCAGAAAAGAACATAAGAAAGTAGATTTCATAGTGGAGCAGTGCCTAGTAATAGCAAAACCGGCCTTGCCTATTTTCCTGCGCTGCCCTAGGGAACTGGCTTAGTTGGGTTGGGTGCTGTCGTGACTAGTTTTGATGAACTAGCTTTACTAGTTTGGGAAACTAGCTAGGCCAGTTTTCTTGCCCCAGTGTTGATGGTAGTTAACAACCATTATAAACCGTCAATAAAACATGAATAAGGGCATAAACATGATCACAAAAAAGGTTTAGGGGTTTAAACTAACAAATTCCACAAGTTTTGGTGAATTTGTGATTTACGTAGGGTTTATCTAAAAAACCGTCAAGGTGGACCTACATGTCAGAACTAATTGTGCTTATCCACAATGAAATGAACACTAGAAGACTCTAGAAGACACCAGAGGACACCGTGCCGAGGCAAACTACGAGGTGCCGAGGCAGACTACGAAGGGATGCCAGGTGCAAGCCACCAACCTCCTGTCCTCACTAGTCAGCTTGCGCTTCTAATGTCGGTTCTCCACCGCCTCCTAGGTTGCATCTATGCCGTTCTTTCAAGTCGGTTTGATCTAAGACTCAGAATTGACGCACCGTCTTATATAAACTAGGCCCTGCCACCCCCCGGAGGCAATAAGTCATTTGAGAAGATATAAATCTAGTCATCCTTAGAGCTCTATCATATTCTAGGGCATAGCTAGCTAGGCTAGGTCTAGAGGGAGGTAAGAAGGCTTCGCTTGGATTTCTAATTGTGTCAAGAGCGTGGTTTGGTATAATCTTTGTACCCCCACTCTTTTGTATCTCTCATTACTTTTATATATTTGCTATAATTGTTATGGCATTATTATTCATATCGTTCATCTTCCTAGTTATAATGTTCATCGTCTACTTTGATTATATACTTAGTATAGTTGGATTATCATCATGTTCATACATAAGTTCGTATATCGCTCACTTTAAGGTACCATGGGTGAGTGGTCGACATTGTGTAAGCATGGTTCTTATATGTTGTTTACCTGCGGATACACCCTATATTCTAGGTCATGTGGTACATCGCGGATGTGACACTCCCGTTGAGTCCTTTATAGTCCACTCCCCAAATATAGGTTTGCACAGGATCCGGTTATGAAGAAAGACAAGTTTCGTTCTTAATCTTCCTAGTAATATCCCTTATGTGTAGATATGAAGATGATCTTAGCAATGATTACTAGGTGTAATTCCACTAATTATAGTATACTTTGACTTGTAATTAAGAATGACTTACGAATTATTTCTCTAATATTCTCTTTAGCCATCCTAATGCAATAGAAAGGACTACTCTGAGTGATGAATGATTAGTTATAACTTACCATTTATATACATTTACCTCTTGACTTACCCTTGTTATGAGTAGAATATTGGTTATGGTTTACTTCTCCATCAATATTTTGTTATGACTTATTTTATCGTTAGAGATCTTTTAATAATAATTTATAATATAATTTACACAAAATTTTTGAATAAGATGAATGATCAACATGATGTCTGAAAATCAAAATGTCACTCTTTTTGGGACGGAGATAGTATATATACCAGCAGCGTCACATGGAAATGATGCTGGTGGTGGTTTGGTGGGCATTGGCGTATCGCCACACCTTTTTTAATTCAAAAAGAACTATTCAATTCCTTTAAAAATGTGTGTTTCTCATACTGTCATACATGTCATCTCATCTTTATCACTAGCAAATGAGGTCGACGGAGCCACGGAGGAATAACTCCCGGGTCGTGGAGGAGCTTGGAAGAGGAGGACAGAGCAAGATGGGGGAAAAGCGAGCTAGGACATGCAGGATCGAGAAGAAAGACATCATTCTGCCTCCCCTCCATCCACCTTGATCATCACCATGCCATGCGTGTATGAGCGTGATGTGTACGCTGCTACTGGATGCGACTGCATGGGGCCATAGCCATGCATGCGACCCACGCACGAGCAGTGTGGCTGTCGTTTCTTATTTCAGCTGCATCGTAATTATTCGCACTTATATCTAGCTAGCTAGCCAATCAATGGCTCCATCATTGTTGTGGCACCATGTGGATTTTATTTCAATCAGTCCAGGACCTACTGATCTACCGGTGGTGTGACCAACACAATCATGCACACCCGGAGTCTCCAAACTTTCTTGGAAATGTTCCACACTACTCCATATAGATCTATTTGGTCATTTTGGACGCTGACAGTTGTTGAAGATTCTCCATATTAGGCACATCGAAGTATAAGAACAAATGTTCAGAGGCATAATAGCCATTTTAGTCCCTCAACTATTACTCAAAGCTCAGTTTCGTCCCTGAACTTTCAAATTGACCGTTTTAGTCCTCAAACTCTACTTTTCGACTCAATTTTCATCGTAGAACCATGAAGATGAATGTTTTAGTCCTCAAAGTTTGCATTTTAGGATCAATTTTATTTATAATCTATCAATGTGTATTTTGTTCTTTAAACTTTTATTTTCAACTCAACTTTGTCTACGTTCTATGTGGAATGCTGCATTGTAGCACCTGGTTAGCTCCAACACCACTAGCGATTGGGGATAGGAAAATAATATTCGTCCAAAGACTCTTTTGTGTCCATTAATAGTTCCAAGCTCTTATTTTTAATGTTACCTTATAATTGTACCATTTATATATATCTGACTAAATGATATTTGTGGGAGCAATTACATTTGTATCGAACACTATTTATTCTTTAAGAATACATAGATATATAGAAACAATAGCAGAACTATAATTTTGATAATTCATGGATGGAATTGTGCCTAAAATATAAAGTTTTCTTTTTGAATAGACAATATTGAGTTGAAATTAAAAGGTTGAATGCACTTTGATAGTTTATAGATGAAATTGAGCCCAAATTGCAAGTTTGAGGACTAAGATGATCATCTTTTGTAGGATGAAATTGTGCCTAAAACTAAAGTATGAGGACCTAAATGGCCATTTTGAAAGTTTAGGGATAAAATTGAGCCACGAGATATTTTTGAGGGACCAAATGGCTATTCTGCCATGTTCAGACGAAGAACACTATTTATTTTCATGGCATGTACTTGATACCACCAAAGTTACATTTTACGGATCCTACACTAGGGGTGTAGCCCCTTTTTCCCTGTAGCAGCATTCGTCCTTGTCAATTACTTGGAAGATCACTTGTGTCATGGTCATCAAAGAAGCAAATAGAGTTGCACTCTCAACCGCTGAAGCTGAATATAAGCCACGGTATGTTTTGTGACAATGAAAGTGCCGTGAAGCTCACCACAACACGGTCCAACACTCAAGAACAAAGCATATAGATGTTTGCCATCACTTCATTAGAGATCACTAACAAAAAGGGGACATTTCAATTGAGAACATAGGCACCGAAGATCAACTAGGCGACTTATTCACCAAGCCACTCGATGAGACAATGTTTTGCAAGCAAATAAATGAGTTGAACATATTGGATTCGATGAGACAATGTTTTGCAAGCAAATAAATGAGTTGAACATATTGGATTACTGAAATATGTGTTGATGCACCCCACTCATATGACATGCCTCTCCTTCGAGCAACCAAGGTAAAAGTTGTTTGGCATGGCATACATTCTTTGCTAAGGATATGATTAGTGCATCTAGCCAATCTTTGCATGTCATAGGCTCAATCATGAAAATAAATGAATTTGATGCTTGTATGGTACCACTATTGTTTCTATGCTTGACTTGATCTAGTGGTAGCATACGACATGTTTATGAGCTTGTGAACCTAGTGTTTGATCTAGAAAATGAGCTATAAGTGTTTAACTCAACATGGTACAAGATAGCCCTTATTTGGAGGTGTGAAGAAGCTTGTCCTTGGATCAAACTGAGTTAAATACCTTTGGCAAGTAATCTAGATTGAACCAAATTTGGGAAAATGCTCCTCACCCCATTGATTGACATTGATAATCTATCTTAAATTGGAACCTTTGTGGCTATTTGATGACAAAGGGGGAGAGAAACAAAGATAAAGGGGGAGAAATATGAAAGTAAGGGGATCAATTAAAATTTGGAGCACACAAATAGGGGGAGCAAGCTCATGAACTTGTTTGATGCATTTGAATGTGCATATGCTTGTTTGCATTTGTCAAGATTAAATTCAAATATACATGCTTGTGTGGTGTATGCTAGTTTTAGATATATTTGATGAAATGAAAAACTAGCATGCATAGGTTGACAGTTAGATATGCCTTGTTTTTGTTTTTACAAGTGATACTAGAACCATGTTTATAATGTTGATCTCACGGGTTATCTAGTATTTATGTTTTATAAGGGCTATCTAACATAAAATGGTGCTAAGGATGGTATATTGGTACACTCCGATTGGTATCACGCTTCAAAGGTCCATCTTTTATACCTTAGTATCATTTGGTAGACATTAACTCCTATATTTCCTATCTAAAGCATATGTGCAAGCTCTTTGCCAAACTCTTAGCACATATGTAGGGGGAGCAATGCTACTAATTCAGATTCATGAAACTTGTCCAAATCCTTTTAAAATGGTAAATATACATTTGCAAGGAACATGAATTCAAAATGATTTCAATTCATATCTTTGTATAAGGGTTGTCATCAATTAACCAGAAAGGGGGAGATTGAAAGTCCTAGTTTGGTTTTGGAGAACTGATGAACCCCTATGTGCTAACCTATTTTTATCAAGTGTGAATGAGATAGGTAGCACAATTCCACGTGGTGAAGCAAAAGGTGATGATCATGATGGCTCAAGTGATCAAGGTGTTTTGGACATGGAAATGAAGGAAAAGAAAAATGGACTCAAGGCAAAGGTGATAACCATAGGGCCATTTTATTTTGGTGATCAAGACACTTAGCGAGTGTGATCACATGTAGGATTGATAGCCATACTTTTAAGAGGAGTGAAACTTGTTGTGAAATGTGGTTGTCAAAGTGCCACTAGATGCTATAACTCATTGCATATGCATTAGGATCTAGTGTGATGCTAACTCCTTTGAGAAAATAATTGTGAAAATGCTAACACACGTGCACAAGGTGGTGAACACTTGTTGGTGTTGGCACATTTGCAAAGGAGATAAAGTTTGAGTGGTGGAGAAGGGTTTGGGATCCTCAAGCTTGGTGGGATTCTGCACTTTTCGGGTGACCGGACGTGTCTGGTCAATTCTGGTGGCACGCGTTGAGGAGCAGACGGTCTGGTGCACTGACTAGCCGCTGAGGGCGTCAGGTCGAGTGCGACCGGACGCGTCTGGTCGCGAATATCGTGCTTAGGAACCTCTCTGGACTGCCACCGGACGCTGGCACTATCGTGTCAGGTCGAGGTGCTAGCGCGTCAGGTCTTGGCACTATGGTGCGTGCCTTCGTCTGACCTATGCGTCCGGTCAGTCACGGGACTAGCACGTTCGGTCGACCACGGTGCATGGCTATGCAAGTGAGCGAGCGACTGGACTCTACTATCGTGTCAGGTCATGACTAGCGGCACATCCGATCAATCTATGTTGAGCGCTGTATCATTTCAAGTGACCGTTATGATCTAACATATGAGATTTAAAATGTGACACATGGCGTGAATCGGATGGTCGCGGTGGAGAGACCGGACGCTGTGGGCATGTCCGATCAGGCTAGACCGGCACGTCCGGTTGTCCTGATTTGTGTTGTCCAGTGAGCCCAATGGCTCTACTCGTAGGGGGCTCCTATATAAGCTTGTTGGCTAGCTCTTGCTCACCCACTTGGCCATTTGCATTGACATAGCAACCTTGTGAGCATAGCTAAACCTCTCCCACTCATCTCCATCATAGATTCGTCATCTTTGTGAGATTGGGAGAGAACCCAAGTTTATTGCTTGAGTGATTGCATCTAGAGGCACTTGGTGATTGTGTTTTGTTGCGGGATTTGCTTGTTACTCTTGGTAGTTGCTGCCACCTAGACAGCTTAGAGTAGCGAGGATCGTCGAGTGGAGGAAGGTGCTTGTCTCTGGCTCCAATCGTGGTGATTGTGAGGGGTTCTTGACTTTTCCCTACCAGAGAGCCAAAAGGTACTCTAGTGGAATGCGCGTGGCTTGTGTGATCCTCTCTTGTGTTGGTTGTGCGGCACCCTATTGAGGGTTTGGCGTGTGATGCCAATTAGCCCGTGAACCTCCAAGTGAGTGCATCGCCACAACGAGGACTAGCTTGCCGGTAAACAAGTGAACCTCGGTAAAAAACCATTGTGTCATCTTTGTTTTCGAGGTGATTGGTCTCTATTGGTATTCTCTTTTGTGATTGGCTAAATCCTCTACATGGCGATATAATCTTCCATCATATCCTTTACTTAACGTTGTTTAGTTGCTCTTGTGTAGCTCTCTTACTATCTTTAGCGTATCACCTAGGACTAACTACTGACATACCATTGTGTGCTACATTAGAGATCATAGAAACTAGAAAGGGTAGGTGGCTTGCGACCTTTTTGTAGTGCTAGCACAAAACTAGCTTTGCCATCTTAAGTACTAATTCAATTCTTTTTAAGTGTTGTTGTAGATTTTTAAATAGGCTATTCATCACCCTCTAATCTTTTGGACCGTACACTAGTACTAACCTTACACTAGTACTAAGTGACAGAAGTTTATTAGGCACATGTTTGGCTTATATTTTTAATGGATTATGTTTGCTTTGGTCTATTTGATTGAGGCAATGTCCTCAGAACCTATTTAGTTTGAATGTAATTTTTTTTATTGTTTGCATGAGAAGTGCTCTCAGAATTTATTAGAATTTGCAATTCATAGAAAATTTTTAGGTTTTTGTTCCATAGAAATTTGATGTTCTTTGTTCTTTGTTTATTTTCTTTATTTTTGGGTTTGATTCATGCAATGTCCTTAAATTATTTTTCATTTTTGCAATCCATAGAATTTTTTGTTCTTTGTACTTTGATTATTTTTAATTTCTTTGTATTTGTAATAATTTCTTTGTATTATTGTAACACCCTAAATTTTTGAAAATTTTGAAATAGGGAATTTGAATTACTTACGTAATTTTGTGAAGCATCTTAATCTAGCGAAATAGTATTTTGTTTAAATAAAATCAAATATAGGGATTAAATAAGTGTTTGTGCATACATGCCGATGCATATTTTTATTTGTGTGATTGGTTTTCATTTCAAGAAGAAAATGATTTCAAAAATCATTTGAAAATGTATTTGAAATATTAGAAAAAGAAAAGGAGATAGGAAATTACCTTTCCTCGGTTTCGGCCCGAAGGCCCAGCATCTTCTCCCTCCCCTGCTGGCCCGTCGGCCTTCTCACCGACGCCGCGCCGCGTAGTGGGCCGAGCCCAGCTCGTCAAGGCCCGCGAGCCGAACGCTGCCGCGCCTTCCTCCTCTCTTCTCTGGCTGACACGCCGGGCCCGCGTGTAAGAGCCTTCTTCTTCCTTCGTAACCGAGCCGGACTCGTTGCTAGGTGTCCGACGCTGCCCCGATTCCTCTATCCTGCCTTGTCCCGCACGTCGGCTTGCTCTCATAAATAGTGGCCGCGTATCCACCGCCTCCATCCCAACCTTAGCCGCAAGCCGCTGCCCTCTAATCTCGCGCTAGCCGCTACAACCCTAAGCCGCCGCTGTTCGAGGCTCGGGTGGACGAAATCATCCTCTCCACCGCGTCTTTGTCATCGTAAGTTGGTAGACGGGGTTTGTAGCTCGTTTGCGGAGCTTCTGAGGTTTTTCTTAATTCTTTTTCCGTCTTGGTTAGCTCACTGTGAGTCGCCGATGTTCACAGGACCACCGGTTTCTCCTCTCCGTGCCGCACGTCGTTCTCGATCCGTTCACGGCCGCGTTTTCGCCTCCGGTGAGTTCGGCGTGAGCTCCTCTCTCTTCCCGTACTATTCCCGAGTTGAATCATGGCCTCTAGGGCCTTAACCGAGAGCGCCGGTGAGATTTCCGCCGCCGGCCATGTCCTCCACCGCGCCGGGCTACAGTGCCAGCCAGATTCCCCCTCTCTCTCTTCCCCGGTCAGATCCTGGCCGTTTAGATCTAATCCGACGGCTTATATCGTGAGATACCCCTTCGTTCGGTGTTTTTCCTAAAGAGACCCTAGGTTTTCTAAAGTCTTAACCCGCAGTCCAAGGCGTATTTGATGGATTACGCTTTGTTGTTTTGAAAACGTAAATTTCGTCGGTTTAATTGAAAATACGCTTTCAGCTATTTACAGAATTGCCACTAGGTCTATTTAGGTCATAAAATCTTCGTTTTAACTCCGATTTGATCCGTTCAAGTTGCGTTAGGTTCATAATTTCATATTCTATCTATTGGTACTACTGTATAGTAGATTTTACACTTTTAAAATTCGAGGTTAGATTTAATCTATTACTTTAATAAAGTAAATCTTGTTTAAATCATAACTTTTCCGTTTTAGCTCCGATTTGCGTGAATTTCGCGTCTGTGTGATCCTAGAGCGATGTAGATTTGTTTTAAAAACTTTTCATCTTATTTTACTACTGTTGGTGTACTGTTCTAATTGTGGCTTTGTTTGCTTTGCATGATTGCCCTTGGATGATTGTTGTTGACATGTTAATTGAGAATAGACGGTGATCAGTTCGTTGGTGATCAAGAGTACTTTTACGAGTCGGATCAACAGGATCAGCTAGATCAAGGCAAGTATAGCATGGGATCATCCTTGTTACCTACTCACTTTAATTCACTTAATTCATGCTGCATGTGTCTCCTTGTTAAGGATGCCGTAGTATTGATCTTGTTCCTTGAATCCTATGGTTATTGGCATTGGGTAGTGGCTAGTGCTTACATAAACAATGATCTTGTAATTTGACTAATGATATATGCAATAACTCTAAAAGATGCTTTTTAGCAACAGGGAACAAGAGGGCTAGAGTTATCTCTAGATTCCTCTCCGTAAGGACTTATCTGTAAGCGAACATCCGGGACTTACAGTACAGCTGTGAGGGCTACATGGCTCTGGCTTTAGTCATATAAGAGGACCTTTTCTAGCTTGTTAGTGGTTACCTTTATGGCGCAAGAGGGGTGTGTTCCGGGTTGGGTGTAGTGCGGCTCCTGTCTCTATGAGTATAGGCTGCGTGTCATTGTGCCATATGGAAGGGGGGCTCTACATTCGCAGGCCACAGAAACCTAGCGGCCCTAACTTGTTAGACGAACCTTGGAAAGACTTCATAGTGAATCTTGATTGTCCAATGGGGAGTCATGACCTCGGGCTTTTGGGGATCACGACTCACAGTGAAAGTGTACAACCTCTGCAGAGTGTAAAACTGGTATATCAGCCGTGCTCACGGACACGAGCGGCCTTGGACCCTTACGGAATAGAGATCACTATTAAATTACTTGTTTTGCTATTCATTATTCTCTTTACATGATCATATGTTTATTTCGGGAATTTACCTACTTGATGCTACTCAATTGCTTAAAACATGATCAACTAAAAGCTACATGCAGTTGAACCAGTGTCTAGCCTACTTGAGCTACATGAACCCCATGTTACACTTGTTGAGTACTTTTGTGCTCACCCTTGCATTCCCCACCACAGGATGGAATCCCGAAAGTGCAAATAGTGACTACTACTACTACTTTCCTGAAGATTACTAGACTTGTGGTCAACCAGTTGACGTGCCTGTGCTATGGAGCTAGCTACCACTATATTTATATTAAGCTTCCGCTTATTTATGTGAAAACTCTGTGATTCTATTCGTTATGTAATAAACATGTGTGATGATACTATTTATATTTGTCAACTTATGTGTGATTGATCTCTGGGCGCACATAAGAGTATGCACTCCATTTGTTCCTTAAAAATGGGTGTGACAGATTGGTATCAGAGCTATGTTGACTGTAGGACGCAAGCCTAGTTAGTAATGGTCGTTTTAGTTCTCTTTTCTTCACTTGTTTCATGCTTATTACTTTACTCTTGATAATTGCTAAATTATTATGCTTCTTTCGCCTCATTCTATTATGAAAATATTGTCTCTAATTTCAACTCACCCTTGGACTAAAATCTGTAGATGCCTCGTGCCCGCAAGACTGCCCGTATCACCACTGGAGGATACTATCCACCCCGTTCCTTGGTGAAACCAGAAGAGCTTCAGGAGGAACCCGAAGAGCTTCATGAGGAACCCGAAGAGCTTCAGGAGGAATTAGAAGACACTACACCAACCCCACCATCAACACCAGAACAGGCGCCAGAACCAGCTTTGCCTCAGGAGGAAATTGAACCTAAGGAGGAAGTTATCTATTTGAGTGACGATGAAGATGTTGAGCTTGCTAACAACGGAGGACAGCCCCCTTCGCCTTCACCAGATGCTTCTGCTGAAATTGGAGTGCCATCCCTTCCTATGGGCTGGATTACAAGGATCCATCACAAATCAAGCCATGATACCCCGTCACACCATCGACTGGGTGACATACTTAATGCCTACTTCACGGATTGGGATCCTGCAATTGAGTATGTCTGCTGGGAGCATAAACACCCTTTGGAAGCTACTTATTGGAAGTGCAGTGTGCGCATCTTCGTTAAGAACAATGAGTTGGGCACCTTTTTGCTAGATCGGTGTTTTTCCCATAGTGGACGTCGTGCCACTATAGAAGATGGTATAGAAGATGCAGCCTTTGAAGCATGTTTGGGACTTCGTCACCTTCGCTATGAGATTATGCAAGATGATCCATATTGCTATTTTCCTCGTGGAGATCCGGAGTATGGATGGGTAATGACTGACCCTGGGAATTTAGATTTAGTTCCTCGGGTCATGGTGGATTTTGGTCATGACATGATGGTGACAAATCGTCGGTTGGTAGCCCTAGTTAAAGCTTTGGGAAAAGACGTCAAGAGGTATCAAGAAGTGATAGATGGCTTAAGGATTGACCAAGGCATGGAACCGATCTATGATCATCATGAACACCAAGCCCGTACTTAGGAGTTGGAATACCATTTATGTAATAATACGATAGTTCGAGTAGTGTCAAGTTAAGTTGAGTTTGTGGTGTCGTGTGAACTTTGTGTGGTTAGTTGAGTTATTATTGTGTTTATGTGTGAGTTGGATTTTCCATGTAATGAGTGCTGGAGCTTTGTGGGCCTGTCTACAAAAGTTCCAAGTTATACAATATTAAGTTTTAGTGTGATAAATAAATAATTTAGTTGGGTTAACTTTTCTCTCTGTTCTGTCTACTCTGGAGCGATCTGTCTTTCCTTTTATGCTTAAAATTAACTGATCAGCGAAAAATTCTGAAATTTTTATGAGAGAATCTAGACCCACGTACCTTTCCAATGCCTCTGGAATCAACTTTTTATCTATTCTGGATCATGAGTTATAATCGTTACAAGATGAAGTTACTGTGCAGTCTGGAGGTCAGAAACAGTTACTGTTGTGTTCTGTTTTTGGGTAACTTCGTGACAGAATCTGGAAGTATGAGTTAAATAAAAGTTCTAGATAATTTCATAAGCTTTCCAACCATGTAAAGAACACCTCTACTGGATATCTGTAACTCGAGATAGGTTTGTTTTACCGAACAGCTGAAATTGGGATGTATCCAGAAAATTTTCAGATTCTAATCTCTATCTCTAGAATTGTCTATTATGTGGTAATCTCTAAGATTTGATACTATATTGGATAACAGATGTCTGGAAGAGGACGAGGTCGAGGCCGTGGTCGTGGAATTGGACCAACACCTACTATTCATGAGCTTTTGGCCATACAGACACAGCTAATGGAAGCTCTGGTGAACAATCAGCAAAATCAGCCAGTTAGAGGAGCACCTGCGCGAGATAAGCGTGGAGAGTTTTTGAAGGGTCATCCCCCAGTGTTTACACATGCCTCAGATCCATTGGAAGCTGATGATTGGCTTCGTGCAGTAGAGAAGCAGCTCAACATTGCTCAGTGTAATGATCAGCAGAAGGTGTTGTTTGCTTCGGGACAACTTCAAGGAGCAGCTCAAGATTGGTGGGATTCATATCAGTATGGCCGTCCTGCCAACGCTCCCGCTATTACTTGGCAGGAGTTTACCGAGAGTTTTAGGTCCTACCATATACCAGAGGGGGTGATAGCATTGAAGGCAGAAGAATTTCGCAATTTGACACAGGGATCTATGCCTGTGGCAGAGTATAGAGACAAGTTTGCTCAGTTGTCACGTTATGCGCCAAATGAGGTGGCTAATGATGCTGATAAGCAGCGACTTTTCCTGAAGGGTCTGCATGATGGTCTTCAGCTGCAGCTAATGTCTAATGCTTACCCAGATTATCAAACTCTAGTGAATCGTGCTATTGTGGTGGATAATAAGCGCAAGGAGATGGATGCTAAAAGAAAGAGACTTCAGGGACAGGTATCTGGGAATAACACTCGCCAACGTACTGGTTATCAACAAGGTTTTCAGCAGAGGTATCCGTCCAACCAATGGAATCGTGGTCAACTTCCTCCACGTAATCAGTTTCTGCAACGTCCTCCTTATCAGTCGCAGAATGGCAATCAACGCTCTCAACAGCAGAATGGGAACCAGAATCAGCGACAAAGTACCCCTAACAACACCCCAATGAAGACTAGTGCTCCTAATACTCCAACCAAGTGCTTCCGTTGTGGAAAGGAGGGTCACTTGTCTTATAACTGTCCTGAGAAGGCCAACCAGCAAACTCCTCAGAAGCAGAATAGTAATCAGAAGCCACCCTACTACGGGAAGGTGACTCACTTGTCGGAGGAGACTGCAATGTCGGAACCTGAAGTTATGCTCGGTACGTTCGATGTCCACTCCATCCCTGCCACTGTTCTTTTTGATTCTGGAGCTTCGCATTCATTCATATCTCAAATATTTGTTAAGACAAATAGCATTCCTTTGTGTGCCATGAAAAACCCTATACTAGTTAACTCGCCTGGGGGTAGTATGCAAGCTTCCTATCAATGCCTCCCTATTAGTTTAAATTTAAGGGGGGTAGAGTTCAAAGTGAGTCCTATAGTGTTGAGAACAGCTGGGATTGATCTTATTCTGGGATTAGACTGGATGAAGCAAAATCAGGCAGTGATTCAGTGTAAGGAAAAGGCAGTAGCCCTGACAACACCGAAGGGAGATCGCATTAGTGTGGAGATTGTAGTGCAGAAGCCGCAGACAGCTACAGTAAATCGACTTGATGATAATGCTAATCAAGAGGATCCAGTTGTGGATGAATTTCCGGATGTGTTCCCCGACGACTTGCCAGGTATGCCACCCGACCGCGACATTGAGTTTATTATTGAATTATTGCCTGGAACTGCACCTATAGCTAAGCGTCCATATAGGATGGGGGTTAACGAATTAGAAGAACTTAAGAAACAAATAAAAGAATTGCAAGAGAAAGGTTTTATTCGTCCTAGCTCATCACCATGGGGAGCTCCTGTGATCTTTGTTGATAAGAAAGATGGTTCTCAACGGATGTGTGTTGATTATCGGTCACTCAACGAGGTAACTATCAAGAATAAGTACCCGCTACCAAGGATTGATGACTTGTTTGATCAGTTGAGAGGTGCTTGTGTGTTCTCCAAGATTGACCTTCGCTCTGGCTATCATCAGTTGAAGATTCGTGCCACGGATATACCTAAGACAGCATTCACCACCCGATATGATTTGTATGAGTATACAGTAATGTCCTTTGGTTTGACTAATGCTCCTGCATACTTTATGTACCTGATGAATAAGGTATTTATGGAGTATCTTGATAAGTTTGTAGTAGTGTTCATCGATGATATCCTGGTGTACTCTAAGACTAAGGAAGAACATGTGGAACATTTGAGGTTGGTCCTGCAGAAGCTCAGAGAGCATAAGCTCTATGCTAAGCGTAGCAAATGCGAGTTTTGGTTAAAGGAAGTTGCTTTTCTGGGTCATGTGGTCTCTAATGGTGGAATATCAGTGGATCCTAGCAAGGTAAAAGATGTGTTGAATTGGAAACTGCCAACTGATGTGGGAGAAATTCGTAGTTTCCTGGGATTGGCTGGATATTATAGAAGATTCATTGAAGGGTTTTCTAAGCTTGCCAAGCCAATGACGGCGCTGTTGGAAAAGAATGCTAAATTTGTGTGGTCTGATAAGTGTCAGGTTAATTTTGAGGAGCTGAAGAAAAGATTGACAACAGCCCCGGTGTTAGTTTTGCCAGACTTGAATAAGAGCTTCTCTATTTATTGTGATGCATCTCGTTTGGGTCTTGGTTTTGTGCTTATGCAGGAAGGCAAAGTAGTAGCATATGCATCTCGACAGTTGAGGAAACATGAGTTAAATTATCCTACCCATGACTTGGAGTTGGCAGCAGTGGTGCATGCCTTGAAAATATGGAGGCATTATTTGATTGGACATAAAAGTGATATTTACACTGATCATAAGAGTTTGAAGTACATTTTCACTCAATCAGATCTGAACTTGAGACAACGTCGTTGGTTAGAGTTGATTAAGGATTATGATCTGGAGGTACACTATCATCCGGGTAAAGCTAATGTGGTTGCTGATGCCCTTAGTAGAAAGAGCTATGCTAACGAGGTACAAGTAATGCCGATGTCAAATGAGTTATGTGCTGAGATTGAGCATCTAAACTTGGGTATTGCTGTTAATGCAGTGGAATTAGTAGTAGAGCCTATGTTAGAGCAACAAATACGCGAGGGTCAGTTGACGGATGGCAAGATAAAGGAGATAGTAGGGAATATACCGAAAGGTAAAGCACCTGGATTCCGGATGGATGACAAGGGAACCCTATGGTTTGGAAAACGATTATGTGTGCCTGAGGACAAAGCTATAAGAGGAGCAATCCTACGGGAGGCTCATGAATCCACTTACTCTATTCATCCTGGAAGTACTAAGATGTATATGGATTTACGAGAAAAGTATTGGTGGCATGGTTTGAAAAGAGATGTTGCAGAGTATGTTGCACTATGTGACACATGTCAGAGGGTTAAAGCTGAACATCAAAGACCTGCAGGATTGTTGCAACCGATGCAGATACCCGAGTGGAAGTGGGAAGAAGTTGGTATGGACTTCATAGTAGGATTACCACGCACTCAGAGGGGTTTTGATTCAATATGGGTTATAGTGGATCGTTTGACTAAAGTCGCTCATTTTATACCAGTTAGAACTACGTATTCCAGTGCAAAGTTGGCAGAGTTGTATTTGGAAAGGATAGTAAGTTTGCATGGAGTTCCAAAGAAGATAGTGTCTGATCGAGGTACCCAGTTTACATCGTATTACTGGCAGAAAGTACAAGAGTCATTAGGGACTAAGCTGAATTTTAGCACAGCATATCACCCTCAGACGGACGGGCAAACAGAAAGGATTAATCAGATATTGGAGGATATGTTAAGAGCTTGTGCTTTGCAGTATGGTACAAGTTGGGACAAGAGTTTGCTGTATGCAGAGTTTTCCTATAATAACAGTTATCAGAAAAGTTTACAGATGGCACCCTTTGAAGCTTTGTATGGTAGGAAGTGTAGAACTCCATTGTTTTCGAATCAGACGGGAGAGAGTCAAGTATTTGGTCCTGATGTGCTTAAGAATGCTGAGAAACAAGTAAGAATGATTAGAAATAACTTGAAGGCAGCTCAGTCTCGGCAGAAAAGTTATGCTGATACTCGACGGAGAGAGTTGACTTTTGAAGTGGGAGATTATGTTTATTTGAAGGTGTCGCCTATGAGAGGTGTGAAAAGGTTTAATCGGAAAGGAAAGTTAGCACCAAGGTATGTCGGTCCTTTTAAGATATTAGAGAGACGTGGTGAAGTGGCATATCAGTTGGAATTGCCTGAGAGTTTAGCAGGGGTGCATGATGTGTTTCATGTGTCTCAGTTAAAGAAATGTCTGCGTGTACCGGAAGAACAAATACCGTTGAAAGAACTCACTGTTAAGGAAAATCTTACTTATGAGGAGTATCCTGTGAAAATTTTGGAGACAGCGAAAAGAATTACCCGAAGCTGAGTTATAAAGATGTGTAAAGTTCAGTGGAGTCGGTATTCGGAAGCAGAGGCTACGTGGGAAAGAGAGGAGGATTTAAGAAAAGCATACCCACAGTTGTTTGAGTAAGCATCGTCCGAATCTCGGGACGAGATTCTTTTAAGGGGGGTAGAATTGTAACACCCTAAATTTTTGAAAATTTTGAAATAGGGAATTTGAATTACTTACGTAATTTTGTGAAGCATCTTAATCTAGCGAAATAGTATTTTGTTTAAATAAAATCAAATATAGGGATTAAATAAGTGTTTGTGCATACATGCCGATGCATATTTTTATTTGTGTGATTGGTTTTCATTTCAAGAAGAAAATGATTTCAAAAATCATTTGAAAATGTATTTGAAATATTAGAAAAAGAAAAGGAGATAGGAAATTACCTTTCCTCGGTTTCGGCCCGAAGGCCCAGCATCTTCTCCCTCCCCTGCTGGCCCGTCGGCCTTCTCACCGACGCCGCGCCGCGTAGTGGGCCGAGCCCAGCTCGTCAAGGCCCGCGAGCCGAACGCTGCCGCGCCTTCCTCCTCTCTTCTCTGGCTGACACGCCGGGCCCGCGTGTAAGAGCCTTCTTCTTCCTTCATAACCGAGCCAGACTCGTTGCTAGGTGTCCGACGCCGCCCCGATTCCTCTATCCTGCCTTGTCCCGCACGTCGGCTTGCTCTCATAAATAGTGGCCGCGTATCCACCGCCTCCATCCCAACCTTAGCCGCAAGCCGCTGCCCTCTAATCTCGCGCTAGCCGCTACAACCCTAAGCCACCGCTGTTCGAGGCTCGGGTGGACGAAATCATCCTCTCCACCGCGTCTTTGTCATCGTAAGTTGGTAGACGGGGTTTGTAGCTCGTTTGCGGAGCTTCTGAGGTTTTTCTTAATTCTTTTTCCGTCTTGGTTAGCTCACTGTGAGTCACCGATGTTCACAGGACCACCGGTTTCTCCTCTCCGTGCCGCACGTCGTTCCCGATCCGTTCACGGCCGCGTTTTCGCCTCCGGTGAGTTCGGCGTGAGCTCCTCTCTCTTCCCGTACTATTCCTGAGTTGAATCATTGCCTCTAGGGCCTTAACCGAGAGCGCCGGCGAGATTTCCGCCGCCGGCCATGTCCTCCACCGCGCCGGGCTACAGTGCCGGCCGGATTCCCCCTCTCTCTCTCTTCCCCGGTCAGATCCTGGCCGTTTAGATCTAATCCGACGGCTTATATCGTGAGATACCCCTTCGTTCGGTGTTTTTGCTAAAGAGACCCTAGGTTTTCTAAAGTCTTAACCCGCAGTCCAAGGCGTATTTGATGGATTACGCTTTGTTGTTTTGAAAACGTAAATTTCGTCGGTTTAATTGAAAATACGCTTTCAGCTATTTACAGAATTGCCACTAGGTCTATTTAGGTCATAAAATCTTCGTTTTAACTCCGATTTGATCCGTTCAAGTTGCGTTAGGTTCATAATTTCATATTCTATCTATTGGTACTACTGTATAGTAGATTTTACACTTTTAAAATTCGAGGTTAGATTTAATCTATTACTTTAATAAAGTAAATCTTGTTTAAATCATAACTTTTCCGTTTTAGCTCCGATTTGCGTGAATTTCGCGTCTGTGTGATCCTAGAGCGATGTAGATTTGTTTTAAAAACTTTTCATCTTATTTTACTACTGTTGGTGTACTGTTCTAATTGTGGCTTTGTTTGCTTTGCATGATTGCCCTTGGATGATTGTTGTTGACATGTTAATCGAGAATAGACGGTGATCAGTTCGTTGGTGATCAAGAGTACTTTTACGAGTCGGATCAACAGGATCAGCTAGATCAAGGCAAGTATAGCATGGGATCATCCTTGTTACCTACTCACTTTAATTCACTTAATTCATGCTGCATGTGTCTCCTTGTTAAGGATGCCGTAGTATTGATCTTGTTCCTTGAATCCTATGGTTATTGGCATTGGGTAGTGGCTAGTGCTTACATAAACAATGATCTTGTAATTTGACTAATGATATATGCAATAACTCTAAAAGATGCTTTTTAGCAACAGGGAACAAGAGGGCTAGAGTTATCTCTAGATTCCTCTCCGTAAGGACTTATCTGTAAGCGAACATCCGGGACTTACAGTACAGCTGTGAGGGCTACATGGCTCTGGCTTTAGTCATATAAGAGGACCTTTTCTAGCTTGTTAGTGGTTACCTTTATGGCGCAAGAGGGGTGTGTTCCGGGTTGGGTGTAGTGCGGCTCCTGTCTCTATGAGTATAGGCTGCGTGTCATTGTGCCATATGGAAGGGGGGCTCTACATTCGCAGGCCACAGAAACCTAGCGGCCCTAACTTGTTAGACGAACCTTGGAAAGACTTCATAGTGAATCTTGATTGTCCAATGGGGAGTCATGACCTCGGGCTTTTGGGGATCATGACTCACAGTGAAAGTGTACAACCTCTGCAGAGTGTAAAACTGGTATATCAGCCGTGCTCACGGACACGAGCGGCCTTGGACCCTTACGGAATAGAGATCACTATTAAATTACTTGTTTTGCTATTCATTATTCTCTTTACATGATCATATGTTTATTTCGGGAATTTACCTACTTGATGCTACTCAATTGCTTAAAACATGATCAACTAAAAGCTACATGCAGTTGAACCAGTGTCTAGCCTACTTGAGCTACATGAACCCCATGTTACACTTGTTGAGTACTTTTGTGCTCACCCTTGCATTTCCCACCACAGGATGGAATCCCGAAAGTGCAAATAGTGACTACTACTACTACTTTCCTGAAGATTACTAGACTTGTGGTCAACCAGTTGACGTGCCTGTGCTATGGAGCTAGCTACCACTATATTTATATTAAGTTTCCGCTTATTTATGTGAAAACTCTGTGATTCTATTCGTTATGTAATAAACATGTGTGATGATACTATTTATATTTGTCAACTTATGTGTGATTGATCTCTGGGCGCACATAAGAGTATGCACTCCATTTGTTCCTTAAAAATGGGTGTGACAATTATGTTTATTTATTCTTGTTTCTCGTTGTCCCAATTCATGGTGGATGTAGGTGTTGCATAATCTGAGTGATATTCATGTTTGTTTCAAACGAAATTAGATTGTTTTGATATGATTTTCAGGTGATTTGGCCTTTAGGATTACTCATATGACCATAGGTCCTCAGTCACTCAAATTTTCATTTTCGTTACATTTGTGTGTGATTTGTTCCATCAAATTGCTTGAGTGATCACAGAGGAAATATCACTTGAGTTCCAAATAGACAGGTCCATAAACACAGCTGCCATGTGTGAGGGTGTTAAAGAGAGAATATTCCATTTTTTTCCTATTGAAGTTTTTTTAGGAAGTCCTATTTACGCTTTTTATTATTTGCAACTAGTGGATGCATGTGCGCAAATCAAACACAATAGACCATGTTTAATCCGTGTTATATTATATCAGGGGCAAAAGGTTAGGAAAATATCTAGTGCAAACTCAGTAATAGGTGGAAACATGCTAACTTAGATTGTGTTTAACCGAAGACCGAACCAAACTAACCAAGACCGAGATTGAGACCGAAGTGACCCAAACCGAAGTTTTCGGTCACTTGTTCGATCTCGAGTCCATACTAGTTCGGTCATATACCTCGAGTAACCGAACTAACCGAAATTTTGCATTTTGTGAACATAATGTGTATTTTAGACTATTATTAGTGATATAATATTTGTTCTAGTGGTTTTATATCAACCATCACTCTTATCGCTTTGTTTAATTTATATTTTATATTGTTATTTTTGCCTTAAAATAGAAAAAGTATTGCTAAAATTTGCTACAAGTTATGCTATTTAGTAGTTGCTTTGTCTAGTCCGGTTAGTTTGGTCATGACTGAGACCGAACCGAACTAACCGAGACCAAACTTACTCGGTCCTAAGTTCTAAAACTTAGATGACTGAAGTTTTGAAAAGACCGAATAACATATTTTAAAGAGAACTTGGCCCCGCTTGCCTTTGGAGCCAAGTCTTTCATTTAATTGCACATTTATCCCTGCATTCGCACACTTCCATATATGAGGAACCATATTATTGAAAAATAAATTACTATTATGAAGTTGACTTAACTGTAACTTTATTGACAAGTTGATGCTCAAACTGATCACTTAGTGACCATCGACAAAGGATATAGTCTGATGATCACACCAACTTCTAACGAACTGCCCAACAACAAACTAGGCAGCCCATGCAACAACAAGGATGACACACCCCAAAATTTCTATTTTGGGTTGTGCATAGGAAACACTAAATAAAATAAATGTTTTAATATTCGGATAAAATTTCCTAAGTTTAGTTTATGATAACATCAATTAGTTATAGAAAAAAATGCGGGTCTTTAAATTTTTCTAAACTAATTTGACGGGCTATTGTTTGATGTGATGTTTGCTTGTTAACTCTTGTGTGTTGAGAGTGAGCAAGGTCTTTAAAAATACGTTTAGTAGGTCGATCTTTTTTCTCCGGCATGTCTTTATCTTTTTCTATAATCAATATTCCTTGTTTCTCATATTAAGTTTTCATCAGGAGCTTCCTAAAAATCTTCTCTTTTGTAACGCAAATTACCCCTTTCAGTTTCTCGCCCATCAATCAATCTCTACAAACTACTCGGGAATTTTTCCAGCTTTTTCTAGAATTTGTTCCCACTTTTCTGTGAGCATAATCTAATTTTTAGATGCTCCAAATTATTTTATCATGAGCTCCAAATACTTTATTTGGGTTTCTCATATTCTAAAATATCTCTAAGAATTTTTCTCAAGTTGTTGGAGCTTTTGGAGTATTTTTCGCGGCTTAAATAATAATTCTAGACTTTTCTAGAATTATTTTATCCATGAAATTAAATAATTCTGAAAATAATAAATCTCTCGTTTTACCCCAATGCTCAAACCCCATGGTCTCTAAGGCTAATGCATTTATTTACTGATGGGCCTTAATGTCTATTTAGGCCTATTAGTAGAGGTGGACGGTGCAACATCAATTAGTACCATATTACTAGTTGATGTGAAGGTGGAGAGTTTTCCTCCCTATAAGTATGTACCTACCCCATGGGCAAAGCACACCAAAACTACCGTAAGAGGAGCCATTAGTTTGGAAAATCTCTCGTGTAGTAAATTAAATATTTCTCCTCCTTCTCGTGTCGTCCCTAGGCCAAGGCCTTTCAGATGGATGGAGGTAGAAGATGAAGTATTTGCGGTTCTGCCATTAGTTCGTAATATCTTTATCGTTTCTTCGTTTTAATTCTGTTTTGCTCCGTTTTAGTTGCGTTAGTTTCGTATAGTTGCGCTCTACATAGTAGTGCTAATGTTTGTCATGTTTTATAATTATGAATTTATTGATACAATTTGATTAGTATTAATTTAATAGTTTTTAATTAAAAGTGACATAGGTTTATAATTTTGTTTTTGTTGCTTTTGACCGTGGCGATGTAAGTGACATGTTAGCAACGCTGTTTTTTATGTCCCGCATTTATGAATATAATTAATTCGATTAATGTTTAATTAGCGAGTGCTCTCTTTAATTAATTAAAAGCAATTTAAGTTTAACTCGATTAATATTCACATTAATGTGTTTTTATTTATACACTGTTTAGTTAAGCATGAAATCTATAATTAATTAGATTAATTCTTATTTAATGTCTTGTTAAATTAAAAGAGACTTAGGTTTATATCTCGACCTGTTGTAAATAAAATGCTAACTTGATAAATAACAATTTAAATGTTTCATTGTTAATTATAACTTGCTTAATCTAATCATGAAACATGATGATCAATTAGTTGCTGTCTCAAGTTCAGTGCTTTCTAAATTATAAATGTTGAAGTGACTTAAATAATATTAATATTTATAAATAAAAGAAACATAGGATAACATATATTTTATAATTAGTTTAGTTAAACATGAAACATATATATACTTAATCTGATGAGTGGCTATCTAATGTCTTTTAATTTATTAGAAGCAACTTATGTTTATAACTCTGGTCCTTCATAAATAAATGTTAACATGACTAATATCAACATAAATGCCTTTTCAACAATGACATTGTAACACCCTAAATTTTTGAATATTTTTTAAATAGGAAATTTCATTTAGTTAAGCATTTATGTGTGCATGGAAACTTAGTGAAATAATAATTTTTTTAATAAATAAAATCAAATCTAAGGTTAGATACGTGTTTGTGCATACATGCCACTGCATATTATTATTTGTGTTGATTGGTTTTTATTTCAAAAAGAGAATCATTTCAAAAATTATTTGAAAATATATTTGAAGTATTAGAAAAAGAAAAGGAAAAAGAAATATTCTTCCCCGCGCTCTTCTTTTCTTGGCCGTGGGCCGCGTCGCGGGCCGGCCAAGCACGCAGCCGTGAGTCTGCCACGCCCTCCTCCCCCTTTTCTTTGGCTGACAGCTCGGGCCCGCTTGTAAGCGGTGCTGTCTTCTTTCTTCCGCTCGTAACCGAGCCGGACACCGGCAATGGTGGCCGATGCCGCCCCGACTCCCCTCTACCTTGCCCGGTACGTCATCGAGTCCCTCATAAATAGCGGCCGCGCCTGCACCACCCCTCCCTACAACCCTAAACGTAAGCCACGTCCTCGAATCGAGTGTTGGCCGCCGCAACCGAGTCGCCGCCGCTCAAGCTCGAGAGCCTCCCGCTTGGAGAAGCCGTGCACCGCCCTTGCCTGATTTTCACTGCCAAGATTTGTCTTGGTGAGTCCGCAACGCTCTCCTCTTTCTTTTCGCGCTTGTCCCGTCGTCAATGGTGCCCGGAACACCGAAAACGGTGAACTCCGGCGAGTATCTCACCGTCGGCCATGGCCTCCACCGTGCTCGGCACTGTAGCCGGCCGGAAGTTCCCCTCCCCTCTCCCTTGATTGATTTCAGCCGTCCAAATCTAATCCAATGACTGAGATCGCGAGATACCCCTTTGTTTGGTATTTTGCTAAAGAGACCCTGGGTTTTCTAAAGTCTTAACCCGTAGTCCGTAAGCGTAAAGCCCGGTTACGCTTTATCCTTTTGAAAGCGTAAACTAGTCGGTTTAAGTGAAAATACTTTTTCTAGTATTTGACCCGTTTTAACTCCGATTTGACCCGTTCAAGTTACGTTAGGTTCATAATTTCATACTCTACATGTTAGTACTACTGTTTTGTAGGTTTTCCACTTTTAAATTTTGAGGTTAGATTTAATCTATTACTTTAATAAAGTAAATCTCGTTTAAATCATAACTTTTCCGTTTTAGCTCCGATTTACGTGCAATTCGCGTCTGTGTGATCCTAGTGCGATGTAGATTCATTTTAAAAACTTTTCATCTTATTTTTCTACTGTTGGTATACTGTTCTAATTGTAGCTTTGTTTGCTTTGCATGATTGCTCTTGGATGATTGTTTTTGATGTGTTAATCGAGAATAGACGGTGATCAGTTCGTTGGTGATCAAGAGTACTATTACGAATCGGATCAACAGGATCAGCTAGATCAAGGCAAGTATAGCATGGGATTATCCTTATTACCTACTCACTTTAATTCACTTAATTCATGCTGCATGTGTCTCCTTGTTAAGGATGCCTTAGTATTGATCTTGTTCCTTGAATCCTAGGGTTATGGCATTGGGTAGTGGCTAGTGCTCACATAAACAATGATCTTGTAATTTGACTAATGATTTATGCAATAACTCTAAAAGATGATTTTTAGCAACAGGGAACAAGAGGGCTAGAGTTTTCTCTAGATTCCTCTCCGTAAGGACTTATCTGTAAGCGAACATCCGGGACTTACAGTACAGCTGTGAGGGCTACATGGCTCTGACTTTAGTCATATAAGAGGACCTTTTCTAGCTTGTTAGTGGTTATCTGTAAGGCGCAAGAGGGGTTGTGTTCCGGGTTGGGTGTAGTACGGCTCCTGTCCCTATGAGTATAGGCTGCGTGTCATTGTGCCATACGGAAGGGGGGCTCTACATTTGCAGGCCACAGAAACCTAGCGGCCCTAACTTGTTAGACGAACCTTGGAAAGACTTCATAGCGAAACATAACTGTCCAATGGGGAGTCATGACCTCGGACTTTTGGGGATCACGACTCACAGTGAAAGTGTACAACCTCTGCAGAGTGTAAAATTGGTATATCAGCCGTGCTCACGGACACGAGCGGTCTTGGACCCCTACGGAATAGAGATCACTATTAATTTACTTGTTCTTGCTATTCATTATTCTCTTTACATGATCATGTGTTTATTATGGGAATATCACCTATTTGATGCTACTCAATTGCTTAAAATATGATCAACTAAAAGCTACATGCAGTTGAACCAGTGTCTATCCTACTTGAGCTTCATGAACCCCATGTTACACTTGTTGAGTACTTTTGTGCTTACCCTTGCATTCCCCCACACTGCAGGATGGACTCCCGAAAGTGCAAATAGTGATTACTACTACTACTTTCCTAAAGATTACTAGAATTGTGGTCAACCAGTTGACGTGCCTGTGCTATAGAGCTAGCTACCACAAGAATTATTCTATGTTTCCGCTTAATTACGTGAAGACTCTGTGATATTATTCATTATGTAATAATGTAACACCCAAATTTTAGAGATGACAAATTTTGAATAAATTGGATAACGAATAATGGCAAATTAAAATAATAATAATAAAATATATTTGGTGATGCATTCATGCTGTTGCATTTATTTTATTGTGTGGTGTGGATTTGTTTTATTTTATTTTGGATTAGAAAATTTGTTTGAGATATTTCTTGAAAACCAGTAAACAAAGAAAAAAAAGAAGAAGAAATAAATTACCTGCTTACCTGATAGGCCCGGCGGCCCAGTGACCGACGGCCCGAGTCCTTTCCCCCGCTACTTCGCTCGCGTCGGTGAGCTGGCCCAGCAGCCGCGCGGCCCGATCCAGCTGGCCCAGCAGCCGCGCCTTCCCTTCCTTCTTCCGCTGACCGGTGGGGTCCGCATGTCATAAGCTTCTTCCTCCTCCCGTGTTCAAGCCGGACTTCGAACCGGAGGCGGACGCAACAACCGTCTCGCGATATCCGGGATCACCTACCCGTATACGGACACTTGGGGCTATAAAAAGGAAGATGTAACCCTCTAGTTTCCGTTTTTCAACTAAAACGCTAGGCTAGCCACGGGAATTAGAGCTCTAGGGCTTGAGTTCGTTGAGGGCGGCGGTTGATCGGTTGGGGTGCTTTCGGGTGGACCGGAGGCCAAATTTTTCGTGTGGGTGAGTCCGCACTTGTCTCCTCTATCTTTTGGTGCTTTCTTTTTGATTTGGGGAGGCTTCGAAGTAGGTTTTTGAAGTTTCCAGTCGGTCGGCAATGGCGCCACCGTCTCTCCTCTTGCCACGCTCTCTCCCCGGTTAGTCATAGCTCACCAAAACCGCTTAAAATAGTTCGGGTTTGATTTCTCTTTCGATTGGAGTTGGTGGCGGATTGAGTGGTGGTCAGAGAAGGCGGGGCCGAAGTTTTCCGGTGAGCCCTTGGCGTCAGCCATGGCGTTGGTCTGCCGGAGATGAGGGAGATGGCCGGGATTTTTTTATTTTATTTTGTCTTGGATCGTTGTGACCCGTCCATCTCGTGATCTACGGCCAAGATTAGATCTTACCCCTTCGCGGGGTAATTTTTCTAAAGAGCCCCTACACATTTTCGTTATATAACCCGCGGTCCTTGGCGCATTCTAGGAAATATGTATTCATGTTTTGAAAGCGTATTCTCTTCCGGTTTATTCAAAAATACGTTTTCAGGTATTTACAGTTTTGCCACTAGGATTGTTTTAGTCATAAAATCTTCGTTTTAACTCCGATTTGATCCGTTCAAGTTGCGTTAGGTTCGTATTTGCGAGCTCTATCTGTTAGTGTAGTTGTACAGTTAGTTTTGATAATTTATTTTTTTTGAGTTTATAATTAAGTATTTATTTATCTATAGGAAATCTTAGAAAATTCATAACTTTCACGTTTTAACTCCGAATTTGGTGATCTTTGCGTCTGTGTGATCGTAGAAACGTGTAGAAGAGTTTTATAAACTTTTATTACTGTTTTGTTACTGTTGGTGTACTGTTCTAATTATATCTCTTTGTTTGCTTCGTGTATGTTTGATTGGATGCATGTATGTTGTTGATTGATGATCGAGTATAGAAGGTGAGCAGTATTTGGACGATTCGGAGTATTACTTTGAGCCAAGTCAGCAGTATTATTTGGAGAGCTTTGATCAAGGCAAGTATAACACAGGACTATCCTTGTTACCTATTCATCGAAATTATCATACATATGCATGTGCTTACCTTGACAACCTTAGAGATTATAACTTAGTGCTTGTTGTCTTGATTCCTTATCAACCTTGGGAATGCATATGGGTAGCTATGGCTAGTGCTTAAACTAAGAACAATGATCTTGCAATATGATTAATGGATCAAGCAACCAATCATTAAGATGATTTAATTTTTGTCAAAAGGGGGCTAGAGCATGTGTATTACTTTTGATGCTCTAGTTACTCTCCGTAAAGACTTATCTGTACGTGATCATCCGGGATATACAGTACAGCTGTGAGGGCTATATGGCTCTGGCTTTAGTTGTTCAAGAGACCTTTTCTAGCTTGTTAGTGGTTACCTTAAATGGCGTAAGAATGGCTTGCCACGTTGGGTGTAGTGTGAGCCCCTGGCCTAGTGTGTATAGGCTGCGGTTGTTGTGCCACAGGGAAGGGGGGTTCTACATCTGCCTGCCGAGTGAATCTAATGGCCCTAACTTGTTAGACGAACTCTTGAGTGGCTTTATATGGTTCTCTAGTGTTTGGGTTTGATCTCCCCACTCATTTGGAAATCATGACTCACAGTGAAAGTGTACACCTCTGCGCAGAGTTAAAAACTGGTATACTAGCCGTGCTCACGGATACGAGCGGCCTTGGAACATTTACAGATAGATGATCACCATTGCTATATTATGTTTAATTATTGTTGATTATTATTATGCTCATGTTAATGTTAATATTATGCTCATGTTTAATTATTATGCTCATGTACCCTGTGTTATATCTGTTGAGTTCGACATGGACTCACTCTTGCTATTTCCACCATAACAGATGAAGATTATGAGGAAGATTATCGTAATGAGTACTAGTCTTGGTGTCAACCAGTCAACCGTGTCCCTGTGTGGAGTTTCCGCAGGAGATTACTATTAGTTATTATTATTTATCGTTCAAGACTATGTCTTAAATATTTATTCGCTATGTAATAAGCACTGTGATGATACTATGTAATTTGTCTGCTTATGTGTGCGATCATGACCTGGGGCGCACATGAGTACTTTATGCATCCTATTTTTGTCCTTAAAAATGGGTGTGACAGATTGGTATCGGAGCCGTGTTGACTGTAGGACGCAAGCCTAGTTAGAATGGTCGTTGATAGCATCTATACTTCACTTAATTCATGCTTCCTCTTTTCACCTTGTTAATTACTAAAGTTTTATGCTTCCTCTACTTTATTCTATTGCGAAAATACATTGATTCTATCTAATCTATGTCTAAATCTTGTAGATGCCTCCTTATCCCCATCTGTCAGCTGCACAGTATGTTGCCCGTTTCAAACCCCAGGAGCCATATGAAGAGGGTGATCAAGAGTTATCTGATGCTGAATCAAGAGTTGGTGATACACCTATGGAGGATGTAGTTATGGGGTGGACTACGAAGTTTCTTATCGTGGTTCCTGAGGCTGATGCTTTCTTCCATGATATGTTGACAAGAACTTTGGACAACTACTACTACGACTGGGAAGCTACTTTGGAGTATCGCAGTGCAGAGTATAGTCATCCATGGATGGATTCCTATTGGGAAACAGAGTTATGGGTCAAGAAAAGGGATCCTACCACTAAGGAGCATAAGGTGGAGTCAAAGTTCATTACCAGAGTGAGCCGGGCAACCGTGGAGACAAGCATGGAGGATGTCGCTTTCAATGCATTTGTTTACTACCATGGTCTACGCTCGGACAAGACGTTAAAGGGTGCACTCCGGCATTTTCCTTGTTTCTTACATGACAAGGGTATTTGGACCGTGCCGCTTGCAGATGATTCCTCCTTGACTTTACAAGCTACGGTGGGATTAGCTCGTGAATTGGCTCTCCGTGAGGTGGATTTGAAGGATGAGTTGTTGAAGGAAAAAGAACTTAAGGAGCAAGCTTATAAGGAGATTGACCAATTAAGGGTGGAGTTAGGTCGTCCTAAGATTTATGAGAAGCTTAATTAGGAAATAGGAAAAACCCATATGTAATAAGAACGATAGTAGTTGCGAGTTAATTTTAAGTTTGGATTGTTTTAAGAGTCAGTTTGTAGTGTGAACAATTGTGTGATTGATGGCTTGTTATTATGATAATGTGTGATTTGGATCTTTGTAATGTGTGCTGGAGTTTTGTAGACATGCCTACAAGTTCCATGGTTAAGAATATTAAGTTTGATCAATATATGTTAGTTGAATATGAGGTTAACTTAGTTCTGTCCTTTGCTGATTTTTGGATCGGTCTGGGATGTTTTAGAAATAACTTAAAATCCGTTCATGGGAAATTTAAGAAATTTTACTGGGAATAATTAGACTTCTATATCTTTCCAATCCCACAAGAATCACCTTAATATCTATTATGAGTTAAGAGATATACCTGTTCCAAGTTGGAGTTACTGCACAGTCTGTAATTCTGAAACAGTTTCGGTTAAGTTCAGTTTTTGACCAATTTATTGACAGAATCAGAAAAAGTGTTGTGAATAAAAGTTGTAGATAATTGTATAAGTTTTCCAACCGTGTAAAGATCACCTGAATTGGACGTCTGTAGCTCGAGATATGACAGTTTTACTGAGTTGCTGAAATTGGAGTTCGCCCAGAAAAATCAGATTTTGTTTATCTATTGAATACATCATCTCGGATCGTACTGAATTTCATCTTCTGTGTTTTGGAAACAGATGTCAGGCAGAGGTCGTGGCAGAGGTCGTGGGGGTGCTAATCCACCCGTTACTATGGAGGAACTCATGCAAACTCAGAATCAGTTGATGCAGATGTTTATGCAGCACATGCAGAACAATCCCCCTGTAGGAGGACTATCACCTGTTCAAGTAAGGGATAAGCGTGGAGAATTTTTGAAGGGACGCCCTCCAGTGTTTTCTCATGCTGCTGATCCTTTAGAAGCAGATGATTGGGTGAGGGCAGTGGAGAAACAGCTGAACATAGCCCTATGCAATGATATGGAGAAGGTGTTATATGCATCTGGTCAGTTACAAGGGACAGCTCAGACTTGGTGGGAGTCGTACCAGGCTGCACGCCCTGACAATGCTCCTCCTATCACTTGGAATGAGTTTTTAGAGATTTTCGGGCTCGTCATATTCCTGAAGGTATAATTGAGTTGAAGCAGGAAGAATTCAGAAACCTGAGGATGGGACAAATGAGTGTGAGTGAATATCATGACAGGTTTACCCAGTTGGCTCGCTATGCTCCCAAGGAAGTTAGGGAAGATGCAGACAGGCAGCGTCTTTTCTTGAAGGGAATTTATTATGATCTTCGCTTGCAACTGAAGGGGAATAACTATGCTAGTTTTCAAGAGCTGGTGAACAAAGCTATTGTGCTTGATAATGAGCGTAGGGAGATGGACAGAAAAAGGAAGATGAAGGTACAAGGCTCAGGCTTAGGAAGCAACAACCGTCAACGCACAAATTCTCAGCATGGTTTTCATCAGAAGTTTCAGGGACCGGTTAGCCAGTGGAATCGCAATCCAAATCAGAGGTGGTCCCAAAATTGGCAAGGTAATCAGTCGCAGCAGCGTTCATCATATCCACAGCGTCAACAGTATCAGCAGACTGGGCAACAGACTCCTCGCACTGGAAATCCCAATGTTACCCCCATGAAGAATAGTGCTCCCAGCACTCCTATTAGATGCTTTGTCTGTGGTAAAGAGGGCCATCTGTCTTATAATTGTCCTGAGAAGCAGAACCAACAGACTCCTCAGAGCCAGAAGAGCAACCAGAGGCAATCGGGTACTGGAAGGGTGAATCACGTGTCTTCTGATACAGCTCATGATGCACCAGAAGTTATGATTGGTACGTTCAATGTACACTCCACTCCCGCAACTGTTCTTTTTGACTCTGGAGCATCTCATACATTCATATCCAACATTTTTGTTAAAATGCATAGTATACCCATGCTAGCTATGAAAGAACCTCTCTTAGTAAATTCACCTGGAGGTACCATGCAAACCAGTAATCGTTGTCTTCCAATTAGTATGGTATTAATGGGGGTAGAGTTTAAGATAACTCCTATAGTGTTGAGGACATCTGGTATTGATGTGATATTGGGTATGGACTGGATGAAGCAAAATCAGGCAGAGATTCAGTGTCAGCAGAAGGTGGTAGTTGTGACTGCGCCTAATGGAGATAAAATCAATGTGGATGTAGCAATGCAGAAGCAACCAACCGCGGTGGTGAATCAGCTTGAAGATACTATTAAGGAGAATTCAGTGATTGAGGAATTTCCGGATGTCTTCCCTGATGAATTGCCAGGTATGCCACCTGACCGAGACATTGAATTTCTTATTGAATTACTACCTGGAACTGCACCTATAGCCAAACGACCATATAGGATGGGAGTAGATGAATTAGAAGAACTTAAGAAACAAATTAAAGAATTACAAGATAAAGGTTTTATTCGACCTAGTTCATCACCTTGGGGAGCACCAGTTATTTTTGTTGATAAGAAAGATGGTGGTCAGAGGATGTGTGTTGATTATCAGTCACTAAATGAAGTAACTATCAAGAATAAGTATCCTTTGCCCAGGATTGATGACTTGTTTGATCAGTTGAGAGGTGCTTGTGTGTTCTCTAAGATTGATTTACGTTCTGGTTATCATCAGTTGAAGATTCGTGCCTCTGATATTCCAAAGACAGCTTTTACTACAAGGTATGGATTGTATGAGTATACTGTTATGTCGTTTGGATTGACCAATGCACCTGCATACTTTATGTACATGATGAATAAGGTGTTCATGGAATATTTGGATAAGTTTGTGGTAGTGTTTATTGATGATATACTGGTATTTTCCAAGACAGAGGTAGAGCATGCTGAATATTTGAGGTTGGTATTGCAGAAGCTTAGAGAGCATAAACTGTATGCGAAGCGAAGTAAATGTGAGTTTTGGTTGAAGGAAGTTTCTTTCCTTGGTCATATTGTTTCTAATGGAGGGATATCAGTGGATCCAGGTAAAGTAAAGGATGTATTAAATTGGAAACCACCTATCGATGTTAGCGAGATTCGCAGTTTCTTGGGTTTAGCTGGATATTACAGACGGTTCATTGAAGGGTTTTCTAAACTTGCTAAACCTATGACATCTCTGTTAGAAAAGAATGCCAAATTTGTGTGGTCTGATAAATGTCAAGCTAGTTTTGAGGAGTTGAAGAAGAGGTTGACTACAGCGCATGTTTTGGTTTTACCAGATTTGAGTAAGAAGTTTTCTATTTATTGTGATGCTTCTCGTCAAGGTTTGGGATGTGTTCTTATGCAAGAAGGCAGAGTTGTGGCTTATGCATCTAGACAGTTGAGAAAGCATGAGTTGAATTATCCTATGCATGATTTGGAGTTAGCAGCTGTTGTTCTTGCTTTAAAGATTTGGAGACATTATTTGATTGGACATAAGAGTGATATATACACTGATCATAAGAGTTTGAAGTATATTTTCACTCAGTCAGATCTGAATTTGAGGCAACGCAGATGGTTAGAGTTGATTAAGGATTATGATATTGAGATACACTATCATCCTGGTAAGGCTAATGTAGTAGCTGATGCTCTTAGTAGGAAGAGTTATGCCAATGAGATAAGAACATTGTCTATGACTAGTGAGTTATGTGCTGAATTTGAATATTTGAATTTGGGAATTGTTACTAATACAATGGAATTAGTGATAGAGCCTACTTTAGAACAAGAGATTTACAAGGGTCAGTTGAAGGATGAGAAACTAAAGAAGATAGCAGAGGATATAGTGATTGGTAAGTCACCAGGCTTTCGAATGGATGATAATAGGATTTTGTGGTTTGGAAAGAGGCTGTGTGTACCTGAGGATCAAGCTGTTAGACAGGCAATTCTTCGTGAAGCTCATGAGTCAGCTTATTCTATTCATCCTGGTAGTACTAAGATGTATTTGGATCTTAAACAGAAATATTGGTGGGTTGGACTAAAACGAGATGTGGCTGAGTATGTGGCATTGTGTGATACTTGTCAGAGGGTGAAAGCAGAGCATCAGAGACCTGCTGGATTGTTGCAACCAATGAAAATTCCTGAATGGAAGTGGGAGGAAGTTGGTATGGACTTTATAGTGGGGTTACCGCGTACTCAGAGAGGTTATGATTCTATTTGGGTGATAGTGGATGGGTTGACTAAAGTTGCTCATTTTATACCAGTCAAGACTAATTACACGGGAGTACAATTAGCTACCTTGTATATGGAAAGAATAGTCTGTTTGCATGGAGTTCCAAAGAAGATTGTATCTGATCGAGGATCGCAGTTTACGTCGCACTTTTGGAAAGCTGTACATGAATCTTTGGGAACTAAGTTGAATTTTAGTACAACATATCATCCACAGACAGATGGACAGACTGAAAGGACCAATCAGATATTAGAGGATATGTTGAGAGCCTGTGCATTGCAATATGGAACTAGTTGGGATAAGAGTTTGCCTTATGCAGAATTCTCATATAACAATAGTTTTCAACAGAGTCTTAAGATGGCACCGTTTGAAGCTTTGTATGGACGTAAGTGTAGAACTCCATTGTTTTGGGATCAGACAGGTGAATCTCAGGTGTTTGGTACAGATGTTCTTAGAAACGCAGAAGATCAAGTGCGAGTGATTCGTGAGAATTTGAGAGTGGCACAGTCTCGTCAGAAGAGTTATGCTGATAATAGGAGAAGAGATCTAGTTTTTGAGGTAGGTGATTATGTCTATTTGAAGGTGTCACCTATGAGGAGTGTGAAGAGGTTTAATATGAAAGGTAAACTAGCACCAAGGTATGTTGGACCATTTAAAGTTATTGCTAGACGTGGGGAAGTTGCTTACCAATTAGAGTTGCCTGAGAGTTTATCTGGAGTGCATGATGTGTTTCATGTTTCACAACTTAAGAAGTGTTTGCGGGTGCCTGAGGAGCAGATACCTTTGGAAGAATTGACTGTTAAGGAGGATCTTACATATGAAGAGTTTCCGATTAAGATATTAGAGACTGCTGAGAGGGTTACTTAAAGTCGGATTATTAAGATGTGTAAAGTACAGTGGAATCGATATTCAGAGGCAGAGGCAACTTGGGAAAGAGAGGATGAATTGAGGAAATCATATCCGCAGTTATTTGAGTAAGCAGTCCAATCTCGAGGACGAGATTCTTTTAAGGGGGGTAGAATTTGTAACACCCAAATTTTAGAGATGACAAATTTTGAATAAATTGGATAACGAATAATGGCAAATTAAAATAATAATAATAAAATATATTTGGTGATGCATTCATGCTGTTGCATTTATTTTATTGTGTGGTGTGGATTTGTTTTATTTTATTTTGGATTAGAAAATTTGTTTGAGATATTTCTTGAAAACCAGTAAACAAAGAAAAAAAAAGAAGAAGAAATAAATTACCTGCTTACCTGATAGGCCCGGCGGCCCAGTGACCGACGGCCCGAGTCCTTTCCCCCGCTACTTCGCTCGCGTCGGTGAGCTGGCCCAGCAGCCGCGCGGCCCGATCCAGCTGGCCCAGCAGCCGCGCCTTCCCTTCCTTCTTCCGCTGACCGGTGGGGTCCGCATGTCATAAGCTTCTTCTGTAACACTCCGGTGTTACGCAAGGCATTTGTGCATAGCAATCATATTGCACCGCATTCATAACATCGTGGTCATGTGTGACAATTTATAATTTAATTTAAACAAAAGCTTGAAATTAACGTATTTGATAAATTGTATTAATATGATAATCACATTGCACCAAAAACCTTGCAACTATAAATTTTACAATCACTTGGAACCCTAGTTCAAATTTTGGAGCTCAAATTTTGTCAAAAACTTGTTCAAAAATAATTATGAAAAATATTCAAAAATTTCCCCTATTCTAGCTTTTATTCTGTCATTCAAAATCTATCAAGAATTTTCAGTTGAACCCTTAATCAAAGTTGTAGAGAATTTAATTTTGAGCAACTTTTATTTTTGGGCCAAATCCATAAAATGTCTTCTTCTTGTTCAAAATATGGTTTGAAGTTTGAAATGCATTTAAATTTGAAAATTGAAAATCAAAAATCCGTTTTTCCCCTCGCGGGCCGCCGCCTCCGGTTCGGCCCATGGCCAGATCCGGCCCGCACCACCCGCGCGCGCGCCCGCATCGCCCCGCCTCGGCCCGGCCCAGCCGGCCTCCTTCTTCCTCCTTCCCGCCCGCGCCCACGCGCGCTGGTGCTCCGGCAGAGCAAGCACGCCGCGTGGCGGCCGCATGCCGGCAACACCGGCCGGGTGGCGCTCGGTCGCCCCCACCAGCGCGCGCGCCCACTCCTTAACCCCCCCCCCCGCAGCGCCTCGCCATTCCTCCCTCCGCTCAGCCTCCTTGCTCATTCACCGCACGCGGCTGCCACGTTCCGCCTCCGCCACCGCACGCGCTCGCCGGACGCGCGCGTTCCGACGAACTCCGTTCACCGCAGGCCGCTCCATCTCGCCCCGAGCTTCCTCTCTCTCTCTGGCGCAACCCGTGCTCACCTCCATCTCCCGCGGTAAGCCCCACAGCCACGCCAATTGCTCGCCGGAGTTCCGGCCGAGCTCACCGTGGTTCTCCGCTCCGTGGAAACCCCACCTCCGCCCCTTCTTTTCCCTCACTCGAGCAAGCATCTCGTTCGCCTCGCCCTCCCGGTGCTCGGACGCCGTCTTCCGTGCCGCCCCGTGGCCGGAGAGGCGCTCCCGCCGGTGAGCAGCGCCGCCGAGCCGCCATGGCCGTGGGCAAGCTCGATTTCGAGCCCCTCCGGTCATGCCAGTGGTCTCAACGGGACCGCCTCGTCTTGGTGATCACGACGGTGGTGACCTCGTCGCCGGCGACCTCGCCGTCGTCGAGATCCGCGCGGTCAGCGCCCTCCCTTGACTCGGAGCGGCTGACGCGTGGGGCCCGGTTGACCCGCGGGCCCGCCTGTCTGTCTCTCTTTGCGCGCGCGTGTGTAGATCGCCGGGTGCACCTAGCAGTTCAGCGGCTGGAGTCTAAAAAGGATTTTTGAAATTGATTTTCAGAAAATGTATAAATGCTTTAGAAAATTTGTAACTTGCTCATTTTAGCTCCAAAATTGATGAAATAAATTTCTATGGACTCTTTGGGACCAGATCTATGATATAAAATTATTGCATGTCAAATTTGAGATACTTTTCTGTAGAGTTTGTAATTAACTAGTGAAATGGCCATTTTCTTGTTAAATACTTAATAAATCCTAGAAAAGTCAGAAAAATATGATTCCAAATTTATTAATCTTTTTGTGTCATGTACTTTCTAGGGAAATTTTATATCTTGGGTGTTCTGTATAAAAATATGTAGGTGTAGTTCAAATGCTTTCTATTACCATTATTTGTTATTTTTGTTAATTAAATAAATTTGAATAAAACATGCAAGTGATAATTTTTCTATAGTGTTTGTTTAGGTAATAGATAGTAGAAAAATTCCTAAATCTGTTGTTTGATACTTTTCATAATGTAAAGTATTTTAAATATCTATTTGAGGCCTTAGTTTGTTATTTTTGTATAGGAAGTTCTAATTATCCAAATGCAGTAAAATTTTTGTGTCAAGCTATTCTTGATATTAGTAATCCACTGTAATTTTATAAGATTTTTCTGAGCTACTAAAATATGTGTTGCTGTTCAACCATAGGATTAATTGGGGTTTCTATTTATTCTTAATGCAAAGTTAGTTAGAAAAGTATCCTTTGGTGTATCTTTGAAGCATCTTGATTGTCAAGTACTCTCGCATGGTAGAAACTAGTGTTGGTAGTTTCCGAGTACATGTTCTTGGATGACGTAGACTACCTTGTAGAAGAGTCATAAGTTCCACATAATCCGATAACGTAACATATTCATTACATCGCATGCATTCCGCATCATCATCATCTCATGTCACCTCTGCAATGCACCTATGCATGTTGCACTCATACTTCTGCATCATACAGGATCGCAGGAAGTGGTTCCGACAGTTGTTCCCGAGGACGCAGAGGAGCAGCTCGAAGTGACGGAGCCGGAGCCAGCAGAAGCAGAAGAGGAGTCCGGTGAAGAGCTTCCGGAGTGCCCTGACCATCGTCCCAGTACCTTCGAGCGAGGCAAGCCCCGGAGCATTTCTCCCCCGGTTTGCAAATAATTATTTATTAATTTTACTTAATCTGATGCATTAAGTTTAGGAGTTGTTTGCAAACGTTGCTGCATTATACCTTGTTTCACCTTGATTTACCCGATCCTTGTCACCCTGGTGTCTACAGTCAATACTTGCTTAGCTTGCTTAGACCGGTAGAAGTCGGGTGATTGCCTGTCATCCGCGAGCTATAGGGGATTACCTGGTTTTATGTGAAAGAAATGTCATGTGAGAATAACTAAGTGTGGAAATGAATGTGAGACCGGGCGGAAGCTTGCAGGGTTCTGGACTGTAGTGTCTTCCGTCTGTGTCGATTAAGGACCGTCCGATGTCAGGCCTCGGGTCATGTTGAACGCATGCCTCACATTTAGCTGGCCGAATAAAGTACCTTTCGACCGCGAAGCCGGGAGATTATTCGGGCCGAGTAGATTGCCCGCAACGCACTGTACCGGAGCAGTAGTGGCAGGAAACGGGGGCGCGATGATAAGGCCAAAGAGCAGTCGGGCGGCCCCCGGGTACATGTGGTTCCTGGCAAGCTCGCGACTTTACCTGAATGGTTGGCTCGGTGACCAATACCTCACTTTAGCGGGTGAGTGAGGTTTGTGTGAGGAATAAATTACCAGCTGGTCAATAATCGATTCGAATCGCCATCGTTCACTGGATAGTGAACACTTGACTTGAGTTACTTCATCGTAGTAATACTGATGAAACACTTGGATAGTTATGAGGAAATGACATGGTAACTATTGTTAATTATCAATGGTAATCCTTGCTTGCTTAATTACATGATTACTTTAGCATAAAGTGCAAACATAGTTGACAGGGGAATAAAGAATTAAAATATGCTATGCTTTTGTAAATGATTTGGTAAGCTAAAAATGCTTTCTTGCAAATGAGTCAGCTACCCCACCAAAAAGCCTATCATGATCCTTGGTGTCATTTTATTTTGGTTCTGTCGGGTAAGTCTAGCTGAGTACCTTCTCGTACTCAGGGCTTTGTTCCCACTTGTTGCAGATGGACAGATGTACTATGGTTATTGTATCAACTGTCTCTACCCTGCGATGGGCGAAGCCTAGGACCATGGGCAATGGTCATTCACTACTCCTCGCCTGATGCTTTTGTGGGAGATGATCGCGAGCTGGCACTGTATTTTGGAAAGATGTGTGTGTGTGCGTGTGCGCTTTGAACTAATGCTTCCGCTACTTTATTCGAAACTGGTTTGTAATAACTATGTTTAAACTCCGATGTATTTTGTGCCGCAAACTACTATGTAACTTATGAAGGTAATCGCTAAACTTATTACGATCTTGGCTGTGATGTGAAATGGTTTGAAATCCGTCGAGATTTCACGGACTACCGGGTTATACGGGCTTAAGTTTAGTAAATTGTCCGTCCGTTGGATGATTTTCTTACTTAATCTCGTATAATTGGGCGGTTCTGTTACAGCTGGCATCGGAGCATGGTTTAGCATAATTACTGTTCATAAGTGTATTTAAACCAAAACCCTGTTTAAAAAGTGTGATTTTGAAACTAAAAAGTGTGCCAGTGGTCATATCTTGTATGCCCAGTTAAGGACTCTAGGTGGCTATTTAAGTACTAACTTGGGGTTCTGCACCATATTTCTTTTTCGTTGCTCATACGGCGTGCTATTGTATGAGTGCCACTTAATTGAGTGGTAATGTATGGATCAGTTACCTCTACGCTTCGGTAAGTGTGAGCTGTGAGAGCATGATCGGATACACCGCCGATCTAGGGAAAAGTGCTTATATGATACTTGGATAATTACATGTTTTACACATGTTTTTATAAAAGTGTCGCATGTGTGGGTGTTCCATCCGTTGAGGCGATGCCGTCAATAGGACGATGTGTTTGGGTAGTTACTACCGTTGTACACGCATCTGGGGATTCGTGTAAAGCGTGTAGGTAGATTTACTGCTTTCATGCATTCATGGGGGATGGGTTGAAATGAGTTTTCTGCAGGTACATAACAGCGTATCGTGTAGACCGAATTAGTTACGTATATGAGAGATCGTTTGTATGCCACCGAATTCACCGTTAGATGCTTTTATTTCATAAGTTTGTGAGAACGTAAGACTCGTGCATGCATCATATTGTCTGTGCATTCCATTCATGGTATGCATTCCTCCCCTTATAAAAGGATTATCCCATTTTGATAAAAGTGACCTCAACTAAAATATGTTCTCACCGGGTAATTAAAACTTGTGCTACAGATGGCCCGCACGAAGCAGACTGCCCGTAAGTCCACTGGCGGAAGAGCACCCCGTCGTCAGCTAGCCCCGCGGGAGCACCGCAACACGGACACTTTTCTAAGCGAGTTTGGCATGCCCACCTTGCTTTGGAGAGTGCTCCATGATGTGGGGTACCCGGAGGGACAAGAGCCAGTTTACTCTTGGAGCGAGAGCCAGTTAGCTGAAGATGGGCTTGCTGTTGTAGAGATCACCGTCCCTGCTCTTGGTGATGCGCCAGAATGGGATGGTTGGCATTTGGAGTTCGAAGGACGCACTCCAGTCGAGGGTGCAGAGGGCGCAGCTTTTCGCGTCATCCGAGACATCATGAGCAGATTTCCCAATGAGTTAGCAGCAGCTTTGGCCGGTACCTTCCCGAGAGATGATCCTCGCGATGCCATTTGGGTACAGCCGCAAGGAAGTGCCCTAGTTAGAGGCCCCAGTGAAGGACGGGCTAGCGACAACCACACCATGAGTGCCATGTATGCAGCCATCAGAGCATATCAAGGTCTAGAGAATACCTATTGGACCTTGACTGGCCTACGCGGTGATGATCGGCTTGAAGCAAGAAAACAGAAGAAGAAGCAAGCACGTGCCATAGCTAGCTTGCAGGAGCAGTTGGCTGACATGAGCTTGCAGCGGGACCGAGCTCTCGAGAGAGGCGAGAGTTCCATGCAGCAGGTACAGAGGCTGACTCAGGCCAACAGGAATGCAGATCGCCTGATGGAACAGCTAGTACAAGAAAGGAATGAAGTCTAGAACGAGAGGGACCTTCTGAGGCAAAGGGTCGAGGAGTTAGAAGAGTACAATGCCAACTTGCATGAAGAGTTTCATGCCCTCTACAACGGGATGGGCCCGTATGCTCCTCCGAACGCCGCTCAAATGGACATCGACGACGACGCCGCTGCTGAAGGTAGCGATGGCGACGCCTCCGACATCGACGATGGCCCCGAGGAGTAGGATAGTGTCCTGCGTTAGTAGCTAGGCTTGACGAGATGGCCTTCTTTTGGTTTCCATGTATCATGTTGTATCCTGTTCGACCTTGAGACTGACGATCTTTGGAGTTTGGTTGTGTATGCGATACCCGAACGCATAAAAGTCCAGTGTGTGTATGCTGGCAACGTGGTTGTATGGAACGCGATGTTGTATTTGAAGTAACTTAATTGGTGCTGTTGTTTAATGGGAATGAAATTATTGCGCCTCTGTTTTCTTGTATGACTTGTTCTCTCCAATGAATTCAGTATGGCATGATTGTTCATTCGGACACAATTTTACAACTTCACTCAATTGTGCTTGTTGCTGAAATATGAAGATGGCCAACACTCGTCGTGCTACGTATGAAGCCGCTGAGACTGGTGGCAATGGTGCAGGAGCTGGTGGAAGTGGTGCCAACAATGTCAACCACCAGGAACCACGTCCAGAACCACATTTGCCCCCTCCTCCGCCGCTCACTGCAGAGATGTTCTTCACACAGTTTCTTGGAAGTCAACGCAGTACTGAACAGTCACAGAGGAATATGGAAGACTTTCTGCGTACCATCGCGGAAAATGTTCAAAGAGGAAATAACCAAGGTGGTGGCCATGGAGTGAACCAGTACAGCAGTTTCAAGGATTTCATGGATACTAGGCCACCTATTTTCAAGGAAGCAGCAGAGCCACTCGATGCCGAAGAATGGATTAACACTATGGAAGATAAGTTCCGTGTGTTAAGACTGACAGAAGTTCTGAAAGTAGAGTATGCTGCACATCAGTTACAAGGACCAGCAGGAATGTGGTGGAAGCATCACCGCACCATTTTTCCTCCCAATGCCCAGATTACTTGGAGGGATTTCACTGAAGCTTTTAAGGGAGTTTATATTCCCCCAGGGTTGGTTGAGATGAAGCTTGGAGAGTTCTTAGCCTTGAATCAGGGTACCAAGACGGTGACCCAGTATCTGCATGCCTTTAATAACTTGTGCCGCTATGCTCCAGACATGGTTGACACAGATGCAAAGAAGATTGCTAGTTTCAAGAGAGGGTTAAGTCCGAAGATGATGAAGCATGTGGGTACCAATACCCGCAACAGATTCAACGACTTTATCAGTGACTGTTTGAAGCAAGAGAAGAACAATAACGCTTACACCGCATCCAAGAATCGCAAGAGAGTGTTTGAGTCAGGACCATCCCAGTCCAGAGTTGTCACTGCAAATTGTTCATCTTATCGTCCGTCCGCACCTGGTGCGAGGTTGAGGCCGCCGCAGCATAAAACCCAGAACTACAAGGGGCCACAGAAACCGTACAAGATGGCAGTGCCGCCAACAAAGACCAACGCAGCTGCAGAACAGAGTAACTCCAAGGGAGCTATAGGGTCTGCTGGTACAGTGAAAGGGCCCTGCTACAACTGTGGTCAGCCAGGCCATTTTTCAAAGTTCTGCCCTTATCCGCCTAAAAAGAAGCAACAGACTTACAATGCTCGTGTGCACCACACCACCATTGATGAAGTTCCTGAGGGAGAGCCTGTAACTGCTGGTAAGTTTCTTGTGAACCATCACCCTGCAGTTGTTCTTTTTGATTCTGGATCTTCGCATTCTTTTATGAGTCAAGCATTTGCACGGAAGCATGAACAACTATGCACAGAATTGAGTTATGGTTATCGCATAAGTTCAGCAGGAGCTGATGTGTTAACCAATAAGATGGTTAGAGGGGCAACCCTTGAGTTAGGTAGCCGGAAGTTTCGAGTGAACCTGGTAGTTATGCCTGGACTAGTTTTGGATGTAATAATAGGAATGAACTGGATGAAAGACTGGGAAGCAGTCATAGATACAAGCAGTCGGATGCTTACCCTTAAAGATCCCCAGGCAGAGGGTACTTTCCAGGTACCATTGCCTAAAAGAACAGATCTTGTGAGTGTGACCTGTGCCATGGAAGTTGCTCCTATCCATCAGATCCCAGTGGTGTGTGAGTTCCCGGATGTGTTTCCAGACGAGTTACCTGGCCTTCCTCCAGATAGAGATGTTGAGTTTGGAATCGAGTTGATCCCCGGGACAGCTCCAATTTCGAGGAGACCTTATCGGATGCCTCCGGATGAGTTAGCTGAGTTGAAGAAACAGTTGGAAGAGTTATTAAAGAAGGGGTTTATTCGCCCAAGTAAGTCTGAATGGGGATGTCCTGCCTTGTTCGTAAAGAAAAAGAAAGAGGGTACTCTCAGGATGTGTGTGGATTATCGACCTCTTAATGCTGTAACCATCAAGAATAAATATCCCTTGCCTCATATTGATGTTCTGTTTGATCAGTTAGCTAAAGCTAGAGTGTTCTCCAAGATAGACTTAAGGTCTGGGTATCATCAGATAAAGATTAGACCACAAGATGTTCCGAAAACCGCCTTTTCTACCAGATACGGGTTGTACGAGTATCTTGTTATGTCATTTGGACTAACAAATGCTCCTGCATATTTTATGTATCTGATGAATACGGTTTTCATGCCAGAGTTGGACAAGTTGTAGTTGTCTTCATTGATGACATTCTAGTATACTCTGAAAACGAGAAAGATCATGAAGAGCATCTGAGAATTGTCTTGACCAGGCTGAGAGATCATAAGTTATATGCTAAGTTCAGCAAATGTGAATTTTGGTTAAAGAAAGTTCCTTTCCTCGGTCATATCCTATCTGAGAATGGAGTTTCTGTAGATCCGAGTAAAGTGCAAGAGGTTATGGATTGGAAGACTCCAACCACAGTGTCAGAAGTCAGGAGTTTCCTAGGGTTAGCGGGTTACTATCGCCGTTTTATCCCAGACTTCTCAAAGATTGCCAAGCCAATGACAAGTCTGTTACAGAAAGATCACAAGTTTGTGTGGACAGAGGAGTGTGAGACAGCTTTCCATACCTTACGGAAACTGTTGACCACTGCTCCAGTTCTTGCACAGCCCGACATCGAGAAACCTTTTGATGTGTTCTGTGACGCATCAAAAACAGGATTAGGGTGTGTGCTAATGCAAGAAGGAAGAGTTATTGCTTATGCCTCCCAGCAGTTGAGAAAACATGAAATCAATTATCCGACACATGATCTTGAGCTTGCCGCTGTAGTGCATGCCTTAAAGATTTGGAGACACTATCTACTGGGTAATGTGTGCAATATTTTCACCGATCATAAGAGTCTCAAGTACATTTTCACCCAACCAGAATTGAATATGAGACAGCGAAGATGGTTAGAGCTGATCAAAGACTACAACTTGAATGTACAGTATCACCCTGGGAAAGCCAATGTGGTAGCTGATGCTTTAAGCAGAAAGTCACATTGTCTGAATGTGCAACCCTTGCTGGAAGATGGTTTCGATCTAATGCACCCTGCCGTGCTACATAGTATTCAGGTCAGTTGTTCCTTAGAGAGTAAGATTATAGAAGGTCAGAAAGCAGACAAAGGGATATTCCACATCAAAAAGAAGATTCAAGAAGAACCCTCGAAACACTTCAGGGTGGATGAGCAGGATGTGTTGTGGTTCGACAACCGTCTTGTTATTCCAAAAGATAGAGAGCTTAAGAATAAAATTATGGATGAAGCTCATCTCTCTAAGTTGTCTATTCATCCTGGCAGCAGTAAAATGTATCAAGAACTAAGACCTCGTTATTGGTGGACCAAGATGAAGAAGGAAATTGCAGCGTATGTAGCCAGATGTGACACATGTTGTAGAGTGAAAGCAATTCACATGAAGCCTGCCGGAATGTTACAACCTTTGTCAGTACCAAGTTGGAAGTGGGATGACATAAGTATGGATTTTATCACGGGTCTACCCACTACTCAAAAAGGTCACGATTCCATTTGGGTAATTGTGGATCGTCTTACTAAGACAGCCCACTTTTTGCCTGTCAAAACGGAATATAGACCACCTCAATATGCTGAGAAGTATATTGCAGAGATTGTGAGATTGCATGGCATACCAAAGACTATAGTGTCTGACAGAGGGTCACAGTTCACTGCTCACTTTTGGGAGCATTTGCACAAAGGTTTGGGGACTAGTCTGATTCATAGCACTGCCTATCATCCTCAAACAGATGGTCAAACTGAGAGAGTTAATGCTGTTCTAGAAGATATGTTAAGAGCTTGTGTGTTGTCTTCCAGAGGTTCATGGGAGTCATGGTTACCATTAGCAGAGTTCTCATACAATAACAGCTATCAAGAGAGTATCAAGATGGCACCTTTTGAGGCTCTGTATGGCCGAAAGTGTAGAACACCGTTAAACTGGATTGAGCCAGGAGAAAGAAGGTATTATGGTATTGACTTCGTAGAGGAAGCCGAAAGGAAAGTTCATATCATCCAGCAGAATATGAGAGCAGCTCAGTCACGATAGAAAAGTTATGCAGATAAGAGAAGGAGACCGCTTGTGTTCGAAGTTGGTGATTATGTTTATCTAAAAGTTACGCCAATGAAAAAGAAAAGGTTTGGTGTGCGCAGAAAGCTGGCCGCCAGATTTGTGGGACCTTACAAAATCCTGGAACGAAAGGGTCCTGTGGCTTACAAATTGGAGTTACCAGAGTCAATGGGTGCTATATTCCCAGTTTTTCATGTATCACACCTCAAGAAATGTTTGCGCGTTCCAGAGGAAAGGATTGAACCTCGAGGCATAAAACTGAAGTCAGATCTGGTGTATCGTGAGCAGCCAGTTCGAGTTTTGGATACCAAGGAAAGGGCTACTCGAAACAGTGTGGTGAAAACATATAAGATACAATGGAGTCATCACGATGAAGGGGATGCATCTTGGGAAAGGGGTGAATACTTAAAGAATGCATACGAAGATTTTTATAATAAATGGTTCGTAACCCAAATCTCGGGACGAGATTTTTATAAGGGGGGAAGGCTGTAACACTCCGGTGTTACGCAAGGCATTTGTGCATAGCAATCATATTGCACCGCATTCATAACATCATGGTCATGTGTGACAATTTATAATTTAATTTAAACAAAAGCTTGAAATTAACGTATTTGATAAATTGTATTAATATGATAATCACATTGCACCAAAAACCTTGCAACTATAAATTTTACAATCACTTGGAACCCTAGTTCAAATTTTGGAGCTCAAATTTTGTTAAAAACTTGTTCAAAAATAATTATGAAAAATATTCAAAATTTTCCCCTATTCTAGCTTTTATTCTGTCATTCAAAATCTATCAAGAATTTTCAGTTGACCCCTTAATCAAAGTTGTAGAGAATTTAATTTTGAGCAACTTTTATTTTTGGGCCAAATCCATAAAATGTCTTCTTCTTGTTCAAAATATGGTTTGAAGTTTGAAATGCATTTAAATTTGAAAATTGAAAATCAAAAATCCATTTTTCCCCTCGCGGGCCGCCGCCTCCGGTTCGGCCCATGGCCAGATCCGGCCCGCACCACCCGCGCACGCGCGCCCGCATCGCCCCGCCTCGGCCCGGCCCAGCCGGCCTCCTTCTTCCTCCTTCCCGCCCGCGCCCACGCGCGCTGGCGCTCCGGCAGAGCAAGCACGCCGCGTGGCGGCCGCATGCCGGCAACACCGGCCGGGTGGCGCTCGGTCGCCCCCACCAGCGCGCGCGCCCACTCCTTAACCCCCCCCGCAGCGCCTCGCCATTCCTCCCTCCGCTCAGCCTCCTTGCTCATTCACCGCACGCGGCTGCCGCGTTCCGCCTCCGCCACCGCACGCGCTCGCCGGACGCGCGCGTTCCGACGAACTCCGTTCACCGCAGGCCGCTCCATCTCGCCCCGAGCTTCCTCTCTCTCTGGCGCAACCCGTGCTCACCTCCATCTCCCGCGGTAAGCCCCACAGCCACGCCAATTGCTCGCCGGAGTTCCGGCCGAGCTCACCGTGGTTCTCCGCTCTGTGGAAACCCCACCTCCGCCCCTTCTTTTCCCTCACTCGAGCAAGCATCTCGTTCGCCTCGCCCTCCCGGTGCTCGGACGCCGTCTTCCGTGCCGCCCCGTGGCCGGAGAGGCGCTCCCGCCGGTGAGCAGCGCCGCCGAGCCGCCATGGCCGTGGGCAAGCTCGATTTCGAGCCCCTCCGGTCATGCCAGTGGTCTCAACGGGACCGCCTCGCCTTGGTGATCACGACGGTGGTGACCTCGTCGCCGGCGACCTCGCCGTCGTCGAGATCCGCACGGTCAGCGCCCTCCCTTGACTCGGAGCGGCTGACGCGTGGGGCCCGGTTGACCCGCGGGCCCGCCTGTCTGTCTCTCTTTGCGCGCGCGTGTGTAGATCGCCGGGTGCACCTAGCAGTTCAGCGGCTGGAGTCTAAAAAGGATTTTTGAAATTGATTTTCAGAAAATGTATAAATGCTTTAGAAAATGTGTAACTTGCTCATTTTAGCTCCAAAATTGATGAAATAAATTTCTATGGACTCTTTGGGACCAGATCTATGATATAAAATTATTGCATGTCAAATTTGAGATACTTTTCTGTAGAGTTTATAATTAACTAGTGAAATGGACATTTTCTTGTTAAATACTTAATAAATCCTAGAAAAGTCAGAAAAATATGATTCCAAATTTATTAATCTTTTTGTGTCATGTACTTTCTAGGGAAATTTTATATCTTGGGTGTTCTGTATAAAAATATGTAGGTGTAGTTCAAATGCTTTCTATTACCATTATTTGTTATTTTTGTTAATTAAATAAATTTGAATAAAACATGCAAGTGATAATTTTTCTATAGTGTTTGTTTAGGTAATAGATAGTAGAAAAATTCCTAAATCTGTTGTTTGATACTTTTCATAATGTAAAGTATTTTAAATATCTATTTGAGGCCTTAGTTTGTTATTTTTGTATAGGAAGTTCTAATTATCCAAATGCAGTAAAATTTTTGTGTCAAGCTATTCTTGATATTAGTAATCCACTGTAATTTTATAAGATTTTTCTGAGCTACTAAAATATGTGTTGCTGTTCAACCATAGGATTAATTGGGGTTTCTATTTATTCTTAATGCAAAGTTAGTTAGAAAAGTATCCTTTGGTGTATCTTTGAAGCATCTTGATTGTCAAGTACTCTCGCATGGTAGAAACTAGTGTTGGTAGTTTCCGAGTACATGTTCTTGGATGACGTAGACTACCTTGTAGAAGAGTCATAAGTTCCACATAATCCGATAACGTAACATATTCATTACATCGCATGCATTCCGCATCATCATCATCTCATGTCACCTCTGCAATGCACCTATGCATGTTGCACTCATACTTCTGCATCATACAGGATCGCAGGAAGTGGTTCCGACAGTTGTTCCCGAGGACGCAGAGGAGCAGCTCGAAGTGACGGAGCCGGAGCTAGCAGAAGCAGAAGAGGAGTCCGGTGAAGAGCTTCCGGAGTGCCCTGACCATCGTCCCAGTACCTTCGAGCGAGGCAAGCCCCGGAGCATTTCTCCCCCGGTTTGCAAATAATTATTTATTAATTTTACTTAATCTGATGCATTAAGTTTAGGAGTTGTTTGCAAACGTTGCTGCATTATACCTTGTTTCACCTTGATTTACCCGATCCTTGTCACCCTGGTGTCTACGGTCAATACTTGCTTAGCTTGCTTAGACCGGTAGAAGTCGGGTGATTGCCTGTCATCCGCGAGCTATAGGGGATTACCTGGTTTTATGTGAAAGAAATGTCATGTGAGAATAACTAAGTGTGGAAATGAATGTGAGACCGGGCGGAAGCTTGCAGGGTTCTGGACTGTAGTGTCTTCCGTCTGTGTCGATTAAGGACCGTCCGATGTCGGGCCTCGGGTCATGTTGAACGCATGCCTCACATTTAGCTGGCCGAATAAAGTACCTTTCGACCGCGAAGCCGGGAGATTATTCGGGCCGAGTAGATTGCCCGCAACGCACTGTACCGGAGCAGTAGTGGCAGGAAACGGGGGTGCGATGATAAGGCCAAAGAGCAGTCGGGCGGCCCCCGGGTACATGTGGTTCCTGGCAAGCTCGCGACTTTACCTGAATGGTTGGCTCGGTGACCAATACCTCACTTTAGCGGGTGAGTGAGGTTTGTGTGAGGAATAAATTACCAGCTGGTCAATAATCGATTCGAATCGCCATCGTTCACTGGATAGTGAACACTTGACTTGAGTTACTTCATCGTAGTAATACTGATGAAACACTTGGATAGTTATGAGGAAATGACATGGTAACTATTGTTAATTATCAATGGTAATCCTTGCTTGCTTAATTACATGATTACTTTAGCATAAAGTGCAAACATAGTTGACAGGGGAATAAAGAATTAAAATATGCTATGCTTTTGTAAATGATTTGGTAAGCTAAAAATGCTTTCTTGCAAATGAGTCAGCTACCCCACCAAAAAGCCTATCATGATCCTTGGTGTCATTTTATTTTGGTTCTGTCGGGTAAGTCTAGCTGAGTACCTTCTCGTACTCAGGGCTTTGTTCCCACTTGTTGCAGATGGACAGATGTACTATGGTTATTGTATCAACTGTCTCTACCCTGCGATGGGCGAAGCCTAGGACCATGGGCAATGGTCATTCACTACTCCTCGCCTGATGCTTTTGTGGGAGATGATCGCGAGCTGGCACTGTATTTTGGAAAGATGTGTGTGTGTGTGCGCTTTGAACTAATGCTTCCGCTACTTTATTCGAAACTGGTTTGTAATAACTATGTTTAAACTCCGATGTATTTTGTGCCGCAAACTACTATGTAACTTATGAAGGTAATCGCTAAACTTATTACGATCTTGGCTGTGATGTGAAATGGTTTGAAATCCGTCGAGATTTCACGGACTACCGGGTTATACGGGCTTAAGTTTGGTAAATTGTCCGTCCGTTGGATGATTTTCTTACTTAATCTCGTATAATTGGGCGGTTCTGTTACATCTTCCTCCTCCCGTGTTCAAGCCGGACTTCGAACCGGAGGCGGACGCAACAACCGTCTCGCGATATCCGGGATCACCTACCCGTATACGGACACTTGGGGCTATAAAAAGGAAGATGTAACCCTCTAGTTTCCGTTTTTCAACTAAAACGCTAGGCTAGCCACGGGAATTAGAGCTCTAGGGCTTGAGTTCGTTGAGGGCGGCGGTTGATCGGTTGGGGTGCTTTCGGGTGGACCGGAGGCCAAATTTTTCGCGTGGGTGAGTCCGCACTTGTCTCCTCTATCTTTTGGGGCTTTCTTTTTGATTTGGGGAGGCTTCGAAGTAGGTTTTTGAAGTTTCCAGTCGGTTGGCAATGGCGCCACCGTCTCTCCTCTTGCCGCGCTCTCTCCCCGGTTAGTCATAGCTCACCAAAACCGCTTAAAATAGTTCGGGTTTGATTTCTCTTTCGATTGGAGTTGGTGGCGGATTGAGTGGTGGTCGGAGAAGGCGGGGCCGAAGTTTTCCGGTGAGCCCTTGGCATCGGCCATGGCGTTGGCCTGCCGGAGATGAGGGAGATGGCCGGGATTTTTATTTTATTTTATTTTGTCTTGGATCGTTGTGAGCCGTCCATCTCGTGATCTACGGCCAAGATTAGATCTTACCCCTTCGCGGGGTAATTTTTCTAAAGAGCCCCTGCACATTTTCGTTATATAACCCGCGGTCCTTGGCGCATTCCAGGAAATATGTATTCATGTTTTGAAAGCGTATTCTCTTCCGGTTTATTCAAAAATACGTTTTCAGGTATTTACAGTTTTGCCACTAGGATTGTTTTAGTCATAAAATCTTCGTTTTAACTCCGATTTGATCCGTTCAAGTTGCGTTAGGTTTGTATTTGCGAGCTCTACCTATTAGTGTAGTTGTACAGTTAGTTTTGATAATTTATTTTTTTCGAGTTTATAATTAAGTATTTATTTATCTATAGGAAATCTTAGAAAATTCATAACTTTCACGTTTTAACTCCGAATTTGGTGATCTTTGCGTCTGTGTGATCGTAGAAACGTGTAGAAGAGTTTTATAAACTTTTATTACTATTTTGTTACTGTTGGTGTACTGTTCTAATTATATCTCTTTGTTTGCTTCGTGTATGTTTGATTGGATGCATGTATGTTGTTGATTGATGATCGAGTATAGAAGGTGAGCAGTATTTGGACGATTCGGAGTATTACTTTGAGCCAAGTCAGCAGTATTATTTGGAGAGCTTTGATCAAGGCAAGTATAACACAGGACTATCCTTGTTACCTATTCATCGAAATTATCATACATATGCATGTGCTTACCTTGACAACCTTAGAGATTATAACTTAGTGCTTGTTGTCTTGATTCCTTGTCAACCTTAGGAATGCATATGGGTAGCTATGGCTAGTGCTTAAACTAAGAACAATGATCTTGCAATATGATTAATGGATCAAGCAACCAATCATTAAGATGATTTAATTTTTGTTAAAAGGGGCTAGAGGTATTACTTTTGATGCTCTAGTTACTCTCCGTAAGGACTTATCTGTACGTGATCATCCGGGATATACAGTACAGCTGTGAGGGCTATATGGCTCTGGCTTTAGTTGTTCAAGAGACCTTTTCTAGCTTGTTAGTGGTTACCTTAAATGGCGTAAGAATGGCTTGCCACGTTGGGTGTAGTGCGAGCCCCTGGCCTAGTGTGTATAGGCTGCGGTTGTTGTGCCACAGGGAAGGGGGGTTCTACATCTGCCTGCCGAGTGAATCTAATGGCCCTAACTTGTTAGACGAACTCTTGAGTGGCTTTATATGGTTCTCTAGTGTTTGGGTTTGATCTCCCCACTCATTTGGAAATCATGACTCACAGTGAAAGTGTACACCTCTGCGCAGAGTTGAAAACTGGTATACTAGCCGTGCTCACGGATACGAGCGGCCTTGGAACATTTACAGATAGATGATCACCATTGCTATATTATGTTTAATTATTGTTGATTATTATTATGCTCATGTTAATGTTATTCGTTATCATTATTGCAATTGATCATTGGTTCTTTAATGGGAAGTGGATTATCTTGATGCTACTCAATTGTTAATATATGATTAAAAGCTAACCGCAGTTAAACAGTGTCTAGCCATTTGAGCCTCATGAACCCTGTGTTATATCTGTTGAGTTCGACATGGACTCACTCTTGCTATTTCCACCATAACAGATGAAGATTATGAGGAAGATTATCGTAATGAGTACTAGTCTTGGTGTCAACCAGTCAACCGTGTCCCTGTGTGGAGTTTCCGCTGGAGATTACTATTAGTTATTATTATTTATCGTTCAAGACTATGTCTTAAATATTTATTCGCTATGTAATAAGCACTGTGATGATACTATGTAATTTGTCTGCTTATGTGTGCGATCATGACCTGGGGCGCACATGAGTACTTTATGCATCCTATTTTTGTCCTTAAAAATGGGTGTGACAAATAAACATTTGTGATGATACTATTTATATTTGTCATCTTATGTGTGATTGACCTCTGGGCGCACATAAGATTATACATTCCATTTGTTCCTTAAAATGGGTGTGACAGATTGGTATCAGAGCTATGTTGACTGTAGGATGTAAGCCTAGTTAGTAATGGTCATCTTAGTTCTCTTTTCTTCACTTGTTTCATGCTTATCACTTTACTCCTAATAATTGCTAAATTGTTATGCTCCTTTCGCCTTATTCTATTGTGAAAATATTGCTTCTAATTCCAACTTACCCTTGGCCTAAAATCTGTAGATGCCTCGTGCCCGTAAGACTGCCCGTATCACCACTGGAGGCTACTTTCCACCCCGTTCCCTGTACGAACTAGAAGAGCCTCAGGAGGAACCAGAAGACACTACACCAACCCCGCCACCATCACCAGATCAGGTGCTAGAACCAGTTTTGCCCCAAGAAGAACTTGAACCTAAAGAGGAGGTTATCTACTTGAGTTTTGCCCCAAGAAGAACTGATGAAGAGATAAGGAAAAAGATTAAGCTCACAGAAATTGAAATTTTAAATCCAGAAAATACCAAAAAGTTTTCCGATGAGAAGTAAACGTCGTCCTATGGTATTTTGAAAATAATAGCACTCACCAACACCAAAGACAAGCATCACACAAACACCACATTATCAAATTAATATGAAAAAGTTTTAAACCACAATTTTCTATATTTAAATTAGCAGCAACTTAACTTATCTAATAAATTTATTCAAATATTGAAATTATTTATTTTATTTAGTGTTTTCGAAGAACAACCTAAAATTGAAAATTTTGGGGTGTGACAATATTTGTTGAGTTTGACATGGACTCACTCTTGCTATTTTCCCCACACCTCAGTGTGTAGTAAGGTGCTGCTCAGAATAAGGATAAAGAGGTAGTAGAGTTTCCAGAAGTCTTTCAGAAGTGTTTGGCATACGGAGCCACCAGTCAGCTGTCCCTGAGAAGAATGGAGCCTGAAGTTTAGTCACCGTTCCGCGGTACTCTGATGTAAGTGTTAATATAGCTATGTATACATTACATAATAACATTGTTTCTGATACTTTTTCATTCTGACATATGTGTGGACTTCCTGGACACACATATGATTAGCCTGGTTTTGTTCTTTAGAAAACCAGGTGTGACAGAGGATGTAGTGATGAGACAATGATGTTGCATCAACGCAAACCACCAACCAACTAGATCGCTAGGTTAAAGCTTTATATTGCTAGCTACATGTCCTGGCTTCGCCGTGACTCCATCTTCATAAACATTCTTCTAGTACCTTGGTGCATCATCTTGAGTACAAAATGCAAGGTGTACATGGAGCTTTCTCCCATAGAAAACACATATTGAGACTACTAGCAAACATGCTGTTGATATTTTTAACGCACACAAAAAAGGATTCGCAAGTGCATAGATATCGGTGAGCATTTCACCCGGGAGATATTTCCAGAGTATCGTATTTGTTTATCCGCAAGGAGAAAGTGTGCGATGACTAACCTAAATCTATACTCAATCCCTGGGCCACACTACAGGGTAGCGAAGATATAAGCGATTAGAGAAGATTACGATGATAGTCTGGTTCCAACCTGTGGGAAGCTATGAAACTATTGGTCTATGGGGACATACCGATAGATCAAAAAGAGACACCATAGAGGATGCTTGACCAGGGCACTTAATCCTACCAATCCTTTTGACAGGAGGAGGCTCCAAAGGTAACAATGGGACTGTCACTTCCCACACTACTACACATCGATCTGGCCAGACAGGGGATATCTACGAGTATCTCTAGCCTAAGCACCACGCTTACGCTATAGACGATTACCCTACCCTCTACCATGGAAGAGAATAAAGTAAACTCATAAACCATAGAACAATAATAACAACATGCTTACTTAGTATTGGAAGTTGAATTACGGAAGAATCCTAGAACCAAGCCTCGGGTTAGGAGACTTGATCCCATAGGTACAAGCCGGAGAGGAGACACCGACATGCCGGGCTTCCTCCAACTCATCCCTCCACTCTAACTCTCTCAATCTAGAAGAACTCTAATCTCACATGGAGACTACAAAGCTAATCTCTCTTATATGTGCCCTAAGAGAGAGATCGATTCAAGGGACCCCTCCCCGCTGATCCTCACAGGAAATAATGAATTAGGGTTTCAAGGGATACCTCCTCCAGGGGCCAGGGGCCTTGCTTATATAGCCCTCTAGGAAGCACGACAGCCCTCGGATCAAACTGACCTTGATCTACGATTATTATTGATCCTCAAAGGCGGCGGAGGCATGATCCGGGAGGCGGAGCCTGATTGCCCACCTAGGTGGGGTAGCCGCCCCTAGGGCTAAGCGCCCACCCCTGTCATAGTGATAGGTGGGTCCTGCCTCCTAGGGTTTGGCTTCCTAAACCTTCTAGATTATATATTTTTTCATCTATGGCCCTTTCTCTCTATGTAAACCTGACATGCAGGCCATCCTTGGTTCTTTTCAGTTGACCCCTTGCAGAAACAGACATTCACCAAAACTCGTGGAACCTATATCTAAGTAGTAATTATTGTTTAGTCCTTTTTCATGCTATGTTGATGGTTAACAAATGATACTTATCTACCGTGAACACAAGCCCATGCATTGTAACGGGCAATGTTTTCTGATTGTCCCGATTAATCGTCCTAATTGGTACTTAGCACTTGATTAGGCCCTTTGATTAGATTAGAGCGAATAGAACCTTGATCATCCCATTAATCATCAATTACTCGTGATTAATTGTTCGATTAGGTCTCTGGATCGATCAGCAGTAAATAGATAGATGGGCTGCTTCACTTACTAGGATATATTTTTTTGGGCCAGGCCCATTAGGGTTTCTCTTATATACCTCACCCCCACTCTTTCTCTCCTCAGTCTCACTCCCACTCTAGCCATCATCTGTGTAGCTGCTGAGGTCCTGAGTTCTCTTCCCTGCTGCCTGCGTTCATCTCACTCCCTCCTCCCTCCCTTCTAGTTCTAATCCAAACAACCTATCCGTGGATCTTCCCCACTGCTTGCTACTTCCTCCTCTCTTCTACTGCAGGGCCGCCTATTCTCTTCCCCACCTATAGGCTACAGATCCAAGGGAGCACCAAGATGAGCTCCTCCTCTGCTACTGAGTCGTTAAATCAGCTTTGTTTTGTCATCTCTATCATCTCCTCTCCACTACACTATGCTCAAATCTTGATGCTTTGTTTCTTTGGCTCTTTGCTAAACTTGCATAGATGAAAATCAAAGGCAGCAGAGAGTCTAATCCTGAAGGAGGTGTAGGTGCAAGCTCATCAGTTGCATCAACTGGTGCTGGTTCTGCATCCTCAGCTGCTCTAGATGTTTCATCCCTTGTAGAAAAGGCTATAGCAGCACTACTTCCAAAACTTGATGAGCAGGCTAACGATCCTAAGAGGAAGGCTTGATCGCAAGAACCAAGATGGAAGTATGGGTGGTGGCCAGATCCTATGAAGAAGGAATTTGTTCAGTGCATTTTCTGTAAGAAGGTAGTGCCTGCAGGAATCAGTCAGTTTAAGATGCACCTTGTTGGGGGTCATGTGGATGCAGTGAAGTGCCCAAAACCACCTCCAATAGTCCAGCGAGAGATGACTCTTTATGTGAAGAATAATACAAGGACTACAATTGTGGCACTTCCTAGAGATGGTGAACAAGAATAAGAAGCAAATGAAAAGGATGAAGTTACTAAACTTGAACTAGCAAAAGTACCAAGTTTTGGGACAAGACTAAAGCAATCACAATCACATGCAAAGAAAAAAATAGCTCAAGCTGCCATCACTTCCTTTGTGGTTGAGGGTCATACTAAAGCAGCAACTCAAAAGAACACCAACACCAAGTTAGTTAGTGCCATGCTTCGCAGGACACCAGAAGAGGTAGTTGCATAAAGGCATAAATCCAAGACTTCTTAGCCCACTATAGAGCATTGTATGAAGAAAGATAAGGAGGCTAAACAAATTGTTGATGATCATGTTGCTGATTTCTTCTATGAAAATGGTAAGAAGTTGGGAGATAATGCTTGAGTCCATTGGGTAGTATGGACCTAGGTACTGCTCACCAACCATGCTTGACATTAGGGAACCTATGTTGAAAAGGGCTGTCAATAGGACAACAGAACTAAGAAAGAAGCATGAGGAGAGTCGGAAAGAATATGGCTACACTCTCATGTCTGATGGGTGGACGGATACCAGCCACTGCCATATAATCAATTTTCTTGCCAACAGTCGAGCAGGGACCTTCTTCCTAGGTTCAGTCGATGCTTCAAGTGAGATAGCAAATGCACAATTGCTAGCTGATTTGTAGGAGCAGCAAGTTGACAAGATTTGAAAGGAATATGTGGTGCAGATTGTCACAGACAATGGGGCCAACTTTAAGGCAGCAGGAAAGATTCTAATGGTGAGGATCCCACATTTGTTTTGGACACCTTGTGCGGCCCATTGTCTAAATTTGTTGCTAGAAGACATTGGTGAGATAAAGGAATTCAACACTGCCATCAATTGGCGCAAGAAAGTGTGCAAATTTTTGTACAAGCATGGGAGGATACTTCATGTAATGAGGCAGAAGATAGGCATAGATCCTGTGAGACCAGCAGTGACTCGATTTGCTATCTGTTGATGGTAGTTAACGACCATCACACCCCATCAACTTAAAGCATGCAATTGGTCACCAAATAGAAAATTAGGGGTTTTATCTGATAATTTCCATGAGTTTTGGTGATTTATAAATTTGCAAGGTCTTATTCTAGAAAAGAGTAAAAAGAGGACTAATATATCAATAATTACGAGAATTATCTGTGACAAAACATACACTAGAAGGGTGTAGAAGACACCAGGCCGAGTGGGGCAGCCAGAGACCACCAGGTGGGGCCGACCGGCCACACCCCTGGCCACCCGTCCTCGCCCTTCCACCTTATTCCATGAGCTTCTAGAGTATTCCCACACCACCTCCAAGGATGCATCTTAGCCCTACATGAAGTCAGCTTGATCCAACGGACGTTGTTTCTCCCACCAGGGTATAAATAAAGAGGCAGACCCCCCTGAGGGGACCAATATTCATTAGTCAAGATTAGTCCAGAAATTAGGGTTTCCAGAGATTAGAGAGACAGCTCTAGTTCTTCAAGTTCTTCAAGTCTGGGCGTGTCGAGTTGAGTTCGAGTAAAGTTGGGCGTAGAAGTCCGGGATTCCGGATTTGTTCATCTAGATTAGTATGATACCTTGTATCTTTGTGACATTGTTCTATCTCAATATATTTCTATTTACTACGTCTTTACGTTGCTCAAGTTTCATATTTGATATAGTTCTGATTAGTAATGATGACTTTCATATGTTCGTAAAGCGCCTAGTTCAATACTCGAGTGGATTAGGTGGTAGATTTTATGTAAGCATGGTGCTTAGATATTATATTTTCCTATGGATGCTTCCTAATGTGTGGGAATGTGTGGTAGATCACAAGTGTGACAGGCCTGTTGAGTCCTTGTGCAATCCACCTTTCGTACATAGGCAATGTAGAGCGCAGTTGCGATAGAGGAGGCATGGTTATGCTTAAAAAGTCCTCTTTAGATGATGCTCCTATGATTGTTCTTTCTAACTAGACATTATTGTATATGAAAGTATGTGTCTTCATGTGAATTGTAGACTATTATTTAGGAGTAACTTAGGAGTCTTTTAGCTTAATTGAATTTCTTGATTATGTCGGATTACATTTGTCAAGTCTCTACTTTCTATCTATGGAATACCATTATTATTATGTTCTATTCATTTTGTTGTCATCATCTTGACTTACCCCTGCTAAAGTATTAGAGTGGTTGGTTTATCGTAGGTCTACGCATTTATAGTTCAATGCCATAGCATCTTTTAACCCTATGAAATTGAAAGCTTTTACCTTTTGGCTAAAAATAAATAACGATACTCGGGATATTACTGGGTGAAATGCTACGATGGGTGAATTATCTGTGTGCTTGCAGATATATTCTTTTTAATATTTTTAGAGAGTAAAGTGTAGATTATTTTACCAGTGTTTTTAATATCATGCTAGGGATGATAACTTAGTGCGAAGTGATGTTAGAAATACCAACAAGCATTTCTGGCGCCATTGCTGGGGATCGAATCTTTCATATTTCACGGGAATAAATCTTTCATATTTCACGAGGATAAATCTTTCATATTTCACAGGAACATTTTAAATTTCATAGAGGAATCATTTATCATAAGAAGATGTTTTATAGTAATCGTACAACAATTTTTAGAGGGAATAATAATATGGCTATAGACATAAATACTTATAGATAAACCATAACCTTTTACTTTAGCAGGCTTACCCTTGTTTTGTCTTTGTTTATGAATCCTATATAGGGTAAGTGCAAGATTGGTTGTGAACCTTGAATTTCAACTTTCAGAATCAACCAAAAGAAGAAGCTCAACATCAATTTGTGAAGACATGGCTAAGAAGAATCTGCGTGAATTCTCTGCTCCAAGCGCCAAGAACATTCGCGTTTCACTAGAACTAGACACTAAAGATCATGACTACAAACTCAAGCCAAGCCTCATCAACATGGTGCAAGCTATTACATTTAGTGGAAAGAAGAATGAAGATGCAAGTGCTCATTTGCAGAATTTTCTAGAGTTTTGCAACACCATCGTCATCAAGAACATTTCTCAAGAGGTCGTGCTACTTTGTTTGTTTCCGTTCTCATTGATGGAAGAGCGAAGCAGTGGTTCTATGCAAGTAAAGATCAGATCAAGACATGGGAAGAATGTTCAAAAGGTTTCCTAGAAAAGTTTTTCCTAGTAAGCAAAACCAATGCCTTATGAGGAAGGATATCAGAATTTCATCAACAAAAAGGTGAACCTATTCCAGAAGCATGGGAGTGTTTTCAAGAATACATCTCAGATTGTCGTCATCATGGAATGGAAGGATGGTTGCTCATGCAGACATTTTTATCATGGATTAACTCAGAAATCACGTGAACAATTTGATGCCTCTACTAAAGGATCATTTATGTCACTCACTCTTGGAAAAGTTGAATGTCTTATGGAGAACATAGTAACAAATCAGAGTTGGACATACAACGTTCAAGCTTTGTAACACCCAAAATTTTAGAGATAATGGATTTTAAATAATTTAGATAATAATTAATGGCAAATTAAAATTTTAAAACTAATTGGTGTTGCATTCATGCTGCTGCATTTATTTCACTTTGTGGTGTGAAATTTATTTCATTTGATTTGGTTTAGAAAATTTTATTTGAAATAAGTTTTGGAAAATAAATAAATGAAGAAAAAAAACAGCTTACCTTTCTTACCAGGCTGCCGATGGCCGTTGGGGCCAAGGCCTGTCCTTCTCTTTGCATGTCGCTGGGTGGGTCGGCCCAGCATCACCACAGCCCATCTCGGCTTCTTGGCCCGGCTCGGCACAGCGGCCGTCTCAACGCAGCAGCCCAGCTCGGCCCGAGTCCAGCAGCCGCTTTCCCTCTTTCTTGTTTCACTGACGAGTGGGTCCCGGGTGTCAGTTCTTCCTCCTTTCTCACGTAACCGAGCCGGAGTCGAGCAATCCTCCAACCGACTTCACCGAGCAATCCGGGAAACTTGGGATGTAATCCAATTGATCACGACGGGTTGTTTTAAAAGGGAACCGCTGCTATTTTCTATCTCTTTTTCCTATCTATGAGTTCGTATTTGCCCTAGCTGGAGGTTGCGGTCGGCCGAAGCTTGAGTTCCGCCGAGTTGAGGAATCATCAAATTTGTTGTCGCCTTGTGATAGTAAGTCTTGCAATGAGTCTTGCTACGTTCTCTTGGTCTTGGTGAATCTTTTTCCCCACTTTGTTCCTCGGTAAGATGGTTCACAGCGGCTTGCCGTCGGGTGCAGGGACCACCGCCGCCATTGCTTGTTGTGCTCCGCGACCGAGTCGACACCGCCTTTGATTCTTGCTTAGGTGAGCTCGCCTTCATCTCCTCTCTCTGCTAGTACTCTTGTTTTGCTTAATTGTGTACCGAACCGTCGAATTTTAGGAGCGCCGCCGTCGATTTCTCGCCGCCGGCGGGGCAACCACCGCGGGTTACTGTTGGTGGCCGGAGCCGCCCCTTCTTTTCTTTTGATCTAATCTGGTTCATTGAATGGAGATCCAACGGCCAAGATTCAATATACCCTTTCGGCCATGTCTTTTTGCTTAAGAGTCCTTGAACTTTTTCTAAATAGAACCCGCGGTCCCTGGCGTAATTTCTGAAATCCGTTTTCATGTTTTAAAAGCGTATTTCCTTCCGGTTAAATCAAAAATACGTTTTCAGGTATTTACAGTTTTGCCACTAGGATTGTTTTAGTCATAAAATCTTCGTTTTAACTCTGATTTGATCCGTTCAAGTTGCGTTAGGTTCGTATTTGCGAACTCTACATGTTAGTGTAGTTGTACAGTTAGTTTTGATAATTTATTTTTCGAGTTTATAATTAAGTATTTATTTATCTATAGGAAATCTTGGAAAATTCATAACTTTCACGTTTTAACTCCGAATTTGGTGATCTTTGCGTCTGTGTGATCGTAGAAACATGTAGAAGAGTTTTATAAACTTTTATTACTGTTTTGTTACTGTTGGTGTACTGTTCTAATTATATCTCTTTGTTTGCTTCGTGTATGTTGTTGATTGATGATCGGATATAGAAGGTGAGCAGTATTTGGACGATTCGGAGTATTACTTTGAGCCAAGTCAGCAGTATTATTTGGAGAGCTTTGATCAAGGCAAGTATAACACAGGACTATCCTTGTTACCTATTCATCGAATTATCATACATATGCATATGCTTACCTTGACAACCTTAGAGATTATAACTTAGTGCTTGTTGTCTTGATTCCTTGTCAACCTTGGGAATGCATATGGGTAGCTATGGCTAGTGCTTAAACTAAGAACAATGATCTTGCAATAAGATTAATGGATCAAACAATCAATCATTAAGATGGTTTAATTTTTGTTAAAAGGGGGCTAGAGCATGTGTATTATTTTTGGTGCTCTAGTTACTCTCCGTAAGGACTTATCTGTACGTGATCATCCGGGATATACAGTACAGCTGTGAGGGCTATATGGCTCTGGCTTTAGTTGTTCAAGAGACCTTTTCTAGCTTGTTAGTGGTTACCTTAAATGGCGTAAGAATGGCTTGCCACGTTGGGTGTAGTGCGAGCCCCTGGCCTAGTGTGTATAGGCTGCGGTTGTTGTGCCACAGGGAAGGGGGGTTCTACATCTGCCTGTCGAGTGAATCTAATGGCCCTAACTTGTTAGACGAACTCTTGAGTGGCTTTATGTGGTTCTCTAGTGTTTGGGCTTGATCTCCCCACTCATTTGGAAATCATGACTCACAGTGAAAGTGTACACCTCTGTGCAGAGTTAAAAACTAGTATACTAGCCGTGCTCACGGATACGAGCGGCCTTGGAACATTTACAGATAGATGATCACCATTGCTAAATTATGTTTAAGTATTGTTGATTATTATTATGCTCATGTTAATGTTATTCGTTATCATTATTGCAATTGATCATTGGTTCATTAATGGGAAGTGGTTTATCTTGAAGCTATTCAATTGTCAAATATATGATTAAAAGCTAACCGCAGTTAAACAGTGTCTAGCCATTTGAGCCTCATGAATCCTGTGTTATATTTGTTGAGTTCGACATGGACTCACTCTTGCTATTTCCACCATAACAGATGAAGATTATGAGGAAGATTATCGTAATGAATACTAGTCTTGGTGTCAACCAGTCAACCGTGTCCCTGTGTGGAGTTTCCGCTGAAGATTGTTATTAGTTATTTTTATTTATCGTTCAAGACTATGTCTTAAATATTTATTCGCTATGCAATAAGCACTGTGATGATACTATGTAATTTGTCTGCTTGTGTGTGCGATCATGATCTAGGGCGCACATGAGTACTTTATGCATCCTATTTTTGTCCTTAAAAATGGGTGTGACAGATTGGTATCAGAGCCGTGTTGACTGTAGGACACAAGCCTAGTTAGAATGGTTGTTGATAGCATCCATACTTCACTTAATTCATGCTTCCTCTTTCCACCTTGTTAATTACGAAAGTTTTATGCTTCCTCTACTTCATTCTATTGCGAAAATACATTGATTCTATCTAATCTATGTCTAAATCTTGTAGATGCCTCCTCATCCCCGTCTGTCAGCTGCACAGTATGTTGCCCGTTTCAAACCCCAGGAGCCATATGAAGAGGGTGATCAAGAGCTATCCGATGCTGAATCAAGAGTTGGTGATACACCTATGGAGGACGTAGTTATGGGGTGGACTACGAAGTTTCATATCATGGTTCCTAAGGCCGATGCTTTCTTCCATGATATGTTGACAAGAACTTTGGACAACTACTACTACGACTGGGAAGCTACTTTGGAGTATCACAGTGCAGAGTATAGTCATCCATGGATGGATTCCTATTGGGAGACGGAGTTATGGGTCAAGAAAAGGGATCCTACCACTAAGGAGCCTAAGGTGGAGTCAAAGTTCATTACCAGAGTGAGCCGGGCAACCGTGGAGACAAGCATGGAGGATGTCGCTTTCAATGCATTTGTTTACTACCATGGTCTACGCTCGGACAAGACGCTAAAGGGTGCACTCCGGCATTTTCCTTGTTTCTTACATGACAAGGGTATTTGGACCGTGCCACTTGCAGATGATTCCTCTTTGACTTTACAAGCTACGGTGGGACTAGCTCGTGAATTGGCTCTCCATGAGGTGGATTTGAAGGATGAGTTGTTGAAGGAAAAAGAACTTAAGGAGCAAGCTTATAAGGAGATTGACCAATTAAGGGCGGAGTTAGGTCGTCCTAAGATTTATGAGAAGCTTAATTAGGAAATAGGAAAACCCCTATGTAATAAGAACGATAGTAGTTGCGAGTTAATTTTAAGTTTGGATTGTGTTAAGAGTCAGTTTGTGGTGTGAACAATTGTGTGATTGATGGATTGTTATTATGATAATGTGTGATTTGGATCTTTGTAATGTGTGCTGGAGTTTTGTAGACATGCCTACAAGTTCCATGGTTAAGAATATTAAGTTTGATCAATATATATTAGTTGAATATGAGGTTAACTTAGTTCTGTCCTTTGCTGATTTTTGGATCAGTCTGGGATGTTTTAGAAATAACTTAAAATCCGTTCATGGGAAATTTAAGAAATTTTACTGGGAATAATTAGACTTCTATATCTTGCCAATCCCACAAGAATCACCTTAATATCTATTATGAGTTAAGAGATATACCTGTTCTAAGTTGGAGTTACTGCGCAGTCTGGAATTCGGAAATAGTTTCGGTTAAATTCAGTTTTTGACCAATTTATTGACAGAATCAGAAAAAGTGTTGTGAATAAAAGTTGTAGATAATTTTATAAGCTTTCCAACCATGTAAAGATCATCTGAATTGGACGTCTGTAGCTCGAGATATGACAGTTTTACTGAGTTGCTGAAATTGGAGTTCGCCCAGAAAAATCAGATTTTGTTTATCTATTGTATACATCATCTCGGATTGTACTGAATTTCATCTTCTATGTTTTGGAAACAGATGTCAGGCAGAGGTCGTGGCAGAGGTCGTGGGGGTGCTAATCCACCCATTACTATGGAGGAACTCATGCAAACTCAGAATCAGCTGATGCAGATGTTTAAGCAGCATATGCAGAACAATCCCCCTGTTGGAGGACCACCACCTGTTCAAGTAAGGGATAAGCGTGGAGAATTTTTGAAGGGACGCCCTCCAGTGTTTTCTCATGCTGCTGATCCTTTAGAAGCAGATGATTGGGTGAGGGCAGTGGAGAAACAGCTGAACATAGCCCAATGCAATGATATGGAAAAGGTGTTATATGCATCTGGTCAGTTACAAGGGACAGCTCAGACTTGGTGGGAGTCGTACCAGGCTGCACGCCCCGGCAATGCTCCTCCTATCACTTGGAATGAGTTTGTTAGAGATTTTCGAGTTCGTCATATTCCTGAAGGTATAATTGAGCTGAAGTAGGAAGAATTCAGAAACCTTAGGATGGGACAGATGAGCGTGAGTGAATATCATGACAGGTTCACCCAGTTGGCTCGCTATGCTCCCAATGAAGTTAGAGAAGATGCAGACAGGCAGCGTCTTTTCTTGAAGGGAATTTATTATGATCTGCGCTTGCAACTGAAGGGGAATAACTATGCTAGTTTTCAAGAGCTGGTGAACAAAGCTATTGTGCTTGATAATGAGCGTAGGGAGATGGACAGAAAAAGGAAGATGAAGGTGCAAGGCTCAGGAAGCAACAACCGTCAACGCACAAATTCTCAGCATGGCTTTCATCAGAAGTTTCAGGGACCGGTTAGTCAGTGGAATCGCAATTCGAATCAGAGGTGGTCCCAAAATTGGCAAAGTAATCAGTCGCAACAGCGTTCATCATATCCACAGCGTTAACAGTATCAGCAGACTGGGCAACAGACTCCTCGCACCGGAAATCCCAATGTTACCCCCATGAAGAATAGTACTCCCAGCACTCCTATTAGATGTTTTGTCTGTGGTAAAGAGGGCCATTTGTCTTATAATTGTCCTGAGAAGCAGAACCAACAGACTCCTCGGAGCCAGAAGAGCAACCAGAGGCAATCCGGTACTGGAAGGGTGAATCACGTGTCTTCTGATACAGCTCATGATGCACCAGAAGTTATGATTGGTACGTTCAATGTACATTCCACTCCCGCAACTGTTCTTTTTGACTCTAGAGCATCTCATACATTCATATCCAATATTTTTGTTAAAATGCATAGTATACCAATGCTAGCTATGAAAGAACCTCTCTTAGTAAATTCACCTGGAGGTACCATGCAAACCAGTAATCGTTGCCTTCCAATTAGTATGGTATTAAGGGGGGTAGAGTTTAAGATAACTCCTATAGTGTTGAGAACATCTGGTATTGATGTGATATTGGGTATGGACTGGATGAAGCAAAATCAGGCAGAGATTCAGTGTCAGCAGAAAGTGGTAGTTGTGACTGCGCCTAATGGAGATAAAATCAATGTGGATGTAGCAATGCAGAAGCAACCAACCGCGGTAGTGAATTAGCTTGAAGATACTATTAAGGAGAATTCAGTGATTGAGGAATTTCCGGATGTCTTCCCTGATGAATTGCCAGGTATGCCGCCTGACCGAGACATTGAATTTCTTATTGAATTATTACCTGGAACTGCACCTATAGCCAAACGACCATATAGGATGGGAGTAGATGAATTAGAAGAACTTAAGAAACAAATTAAAGAATTACAAGATAAAGGTTTTATTCGACCTAGTTCATCACCTTGGGGAGCACCAGTTATTTTTGTTGATAAGAAAGATGGTGGTCAGAGGATGTGTGTTGATTATCGGTCACTAAATGAGGTAACTATCAAGAATAAGTATCCTTTGCCCAGGATTGATGACTTGTTTGATCAGTTGAGAGGTGCTTGTGTGTTCTCTAAGATTGATTTACGTTCTGGTTATCATCAGTTGAAGATTCGTGCCTCTGATATTCCAAAGACAGCTTTTACTACAAGGTATGGATTGTATGAGTATACTGTTATGTCGTTTGGATTGACCAATGCACCTGCATACTTTATGTATATGATGAATAAGGTGTTCATGGAATATTTGGATAAGTTTGTGGTAGTGTTTATTGATGATATACTGGTATTTTCCAAGACAGAGGTAGAGCATGCTGAACATTTGAGGTTGGTATTGCAGAAGCTTAGCGAGCATAAACTGTATGCGAAGCGAAGTAAATGTGAGTTTTGGTTGAAGGAAGTTTCTTTCCTTGGTCATATTGTTTCTAATGGAGGGATATCAGTGGATCCAGGTAAAGTAAAGGATGTATTGAATTGGAAACCACCTACCGATGTTAGTGAGATTCGCAGTTTCTTGGGTTTAGCAGGATATTACAGACGGTTCATTGAAGGGTTTTCTAAACTTGCTAAACCTATGACATCTCTTTTAGAAAAGAATACCAAATTTGTGTGGTCTGATAAATGTCGAGCTAGTTTTGAGGAATTGAAGAAGAGGTTGACTACAGCGCCTGTTTTGATTTTACCAGATTTGAGTAAGAAGTTTTCTATTTATTGTGATGCTTCTCGTCAAGGTTTGGGATGTGTTCTTATGCAAGAAGGCAGAGTTGTGGCTTATGCATCTAGACAATTGAGAAAGCATGAGTTGAATTATCCTACACATGATTTGGAGTTAGCAGCTGTTGTTCATGCTTTAAAGATTTGGAGACATTATTTAATTGGACATAAGAGTGATATATACACTGATCATAAGAGTTTGAAGTATATTTTCACTCAGTCAGATCTGAATTTGAGGCAACGCAGATGGTTAGAGTTGATTAAGGATTATGATATTGAGATACACTATCATCCTGGTAAGGCTAATGTAGTAGCTGATGCTCTTAGTAGGAAGAGTTATGCCAATGAGATAAGAACATTGTCTATGACTAGGGAGTTATGTGCTGAATTTAAATATTTGAATTTGGGAATTGTTACTAATACAATGGAATTAGTGATAGAGCCTACTTTAGAGCAAGAGATCTACAAGGGTCAGTTGAAGGATGAGAAACTAAAGAACATAGCGGAGGATATAGTGATTGGTAAGTCACCAGGCTTTCGAATGGATGATAATGGGATTTTGTGGTTTGAAAAGAGGCTGTGTGTACCTGAGGATCAAGCTGTTAGACAGGCAATTCTTCGTGAAGCTCATGAGTCAGCTTATTCTATTCATCCTGGTAGTACTAAGATGTATTTGGATCTTAAACAGAAATATTGGTGGGTTGGATTAAAACGGGATGTGGCTGAGTATGTGGCCTTGTGTGATACCTGTCAGAGGGTGAAAGCAGAGCATCAGAGACCTGCTAGATTGTTGCAACCAATGAAAATTCCTGAATGGAAGTGGGAGGAAGTTGGTATGGACTTTATAGTGGGGTTACCGCGTACTCAGAGAGGTTATGATTCTATTTGGGTGATAGTGGATAGGTTGACTAAAGTTGCTCATTTTATACCAGTCAAGACTAATTACACAGGAGTACAAATAGCTACCTTGTATATGGAAAGAATAGTCTGTTTGCATGGAGTACCAAAGAAGATTGTGTCTGATCGAGGTACGCAGTTTACGTCGCACTTTTGGAAAGCTGTGCATGAATCTTTAGGAACTAAGTTGAATTTTAGTACAGCCTATCATCCACAGACAGATGGACAGACTGAAAGGACCAACCAGGTATTAGAGGATATGTTGAGAGCCTGTGCATTGCAATATGGAACTAGTTGGGATAAGAGTTTGCCTTATGCAGAATTTTCTTACAATAATAGTTATCAACAGAGTCTTAAGATGGCACCGTTTGAAGCTTTGTATGGACGTAAGTGTAGAACTCCATTGTTTTGGGATCAGACAGGTGAATCTCAGGTGTTTGGTACAGATGTTCTTAGAAACGCAGAAGACCAAGTGCGAGTGATTCGTGAGAATTTGAGAGTGGCACAGTCTCGTCAGAAGAGTTATGCTGATAATAGGAGAAGAGATCTAGTTTTTGAAGTAGGTGATTATGTCTATTTGAAGGTGTCACCTATGAGAAGTGTGAAGAGATTTAACATGAAAGGTAAACTAGCACCAAGGTATGTTGGACCATTTAAAGTTATCGCTAGACGTGGGGAAGTTGCTTACCAATTAGAGTTGCCTGAGAGTTTATCTGGGGTGCATGATGTGTTTCATGTTTCACAACTTAAGAAGTGTTTGCGGGTACCTGAGGAGCAGATACCTTTGGAAGAATTGACTGTTAAGGAGGATCTTACATATGAAGAGTTTCCGATTAGGATTTTAGAGACTGCTGAGAGGGTTACTCGAAGTCGGGTTATTAAGATGTGTAAAGTACAGTGGAATCGATATTCAGAGGCAGAGGCAACTTGGGAAAGAGAGGATGAATTGAGGAAATCATATCCGCAGTTATTTGAGTAAGCAGTCCAATCTCGAGGACGAGATTCTTTTAAGGGGTAGAATTTGTAACACCCAAAATTTTAGAGATAATGGATTTTAAATAATTTAGATAATAATTAATGGCAAATTAAAATTTTAAAACTAATTGGTGTTGCATTCATGCTGCTGCATTTATTTCACTTTGTGGTGTGAAATTTATTTCATTTGATTTGGTTTAGAAAATTTTATTTGAAATAAGTTTTGGAAAATAAATAAATGAAGAAAAAAAAAGAAAACAGCTTACCTTTCTTACCAGGCTGCCGATGGCCGTTGGGGCCAAGGCCTGTCCTTCTCTTTGCATGTCGCTGGGTGGGTCGGCCCAGCATCACCGCAGCCCATCTCGGCTTCTTGGCCCGGCTCGGCACAGCGGCCGTCTCAACGCAGCAGCCCAGCTCGGCCCGAGTCCAGCAGCCGCTTTCCCTCTTTCTTGTTTCACTGACGAGTGGGTCCCGGGTGTCAGTTCTTCCTCCTTTCTCACGTAACCGAGCCGGAGTCGAGCAATCCTCCAACCGACTTCACCGAGCAATCCGGGAAACTTGGGATGTAATCCAATTGATCACGACGGGTTGTTTTAAAAGGGAACCGCTGCTATTTTCTATCTCTTTTTCCTATCTACGAGTTCCTATTTGCCCTAGCTGGAGGTTGCGGTCGGCCGAAGCTTGAGTTCCGCCGAGTTGAGGAATCATCAAATTTGTTGTCGCCTTGTGATAGTAAGTCTTGCAATGAGTCTTGCTACGTTCTCTTGATCTTGGTGAATCTTTTTCCCCACTTTGTTCCTCGGTAAGATGGTTCACAGCGGCTTGCCGTCGGGTGCAGGGACCGCCGCCGCCATTGCTTGTTGTGCTCCGTGACCGAGTCGACACCGCCTTTGATTCTTGCTTAGGTGAGCTCGCCTTCATCTCCTCTCTCTGCTAGTACTCTTGTTTTGCTTAATTGTGTACCGAACCGTCGAATTTTAGGAGCGCCGCCGTCGATTTCTCGCCGCCGGCGGGGCAACCACCGCAGGTTACTGTTGGTGGCCGGAGCCGCCCCTTCTTCTTTTCTTTTGATCTATTCTGGTTCATTGAATGGAGATCCAACGGCCAAGATTCAATATACCCTTTCGGCCATGTCTTTTTGCTTAAGAGTCCTTGAACATTTTCTAAATAGAACCCGCGGTCCTTGGCGTAATTTCTGAAATCCGTTTTCATGTTTTAAAAGCGTATTTCCTTCCGGTTAAATCAAAAATACGTTTTCAGGTATTTACAGTTTTGCCACTAGGATTGTTTTAGTCATAAAATCTTCGTTTTAACTCTGATTTGATCCGTTCAAGTTGCGTTAGGTTCGTATTTGCGAACTCTACATGTTAGTGTAGTTGTACAGTTAGTTTTGATAATTTATTTTTCGAGTTTATAATTAAGTATTTATTTATCTATAGGAAATCTTGGAAAATTCATAACTTTCACGTTTTAACTCCGAATTTGGTGATCTTTGCGTCTGTGTGATCGTAGAAACGTGTAGAAGAGTTTTATAAACTTTTATTACTGTTTTGTTACTGTTGGTGTACTGTTCTAATTATATCTCTTTGTTTGCTTCGTGTATGTTTGATTGGATGCATGTATGTTGTTGATTGATGATCGGATATAGAAGGTGAGCAGTATTTGGACGATTCGGAGTATTACTTTGAGCCAAGTCAGCAGTATTATTTGGAGAGCTTTGATCAAGGCAAGTATAACACAGGACTATCCTTGTTACCTATTCATCGAATTATCATACATATGCATATGCTTACCTTGACAACCTTAGAGATTATAACTTAGTGCTTGTTGTCTTGATTCCTTGTCAACCTTGGGAATGCATATGGGTAGCTATGGCTAGTGCTTAAACTAAGAACAATGATCTTGCAATAAGATTAATGGATCAAACAATCAATCATTAAGATGGTTTATTTTTTGTTAAAAGGGGGCTAGAGCATGTGTATTATTTTTGGTGCTCTAGTTACTCTCCGTAAGGACTTATCTGTACGTGATCATCCGGGATATACAGTACAGCTGTGAGGGCTATATGGCTCTGGCTTTAGTTGTTCAAAAGACCTTTTCTAGCTTGTTAGTGGTTACCTTAAATGGCGTAAGAATGGCTTGCCACGTTGGGTGTAGTGCGAGCCCCTGGCCTAGTGTGTATAGGCTGCGGTTGTTGTGCCACAGGGAAGGGGGGTTCTACATCTGCCTGCCGAGTGAATCTAATGGCCCTAACTTGTTAGACGAACTCTTGAGTGGCTTTATGTGGTTCTCTAGTGTTTGGGCTTGATCTCCCCACTCATTTGGAAATCATGACTCACAGTGAAAGTGTACACCTCTGCACAGAGTTAAAAACTAGTATACTAGCCGTGCTCACGGATACGAGCGGCCTTGGAACATTTACAGATAGATGATCACCATTGCTAAATTATGTTTAAGTATTGTTGATTATTATTATGCTCATGTTAATGTTATTCGTTATCATTATTGCAATTGATCATTGGTTCATTAATGGGAAGTGGTTTATCTTGAAGCTATTCAATTGTCAAATATATGATTAAAAGCTAACCGCAGTTAAACAGTGTCTAGCCATTTGAGCCTCATGAATCCTGTGTTATATTTGTTGAGTTCGACATGGACTCACTCTTGCTATTTCCACCATAACAGATGAAGATTATGAGGAAGATTATCGTAATGAGTACTAGTTTTGGTGTCAACCAGTCAACCGTGTCCCTGTGTGGAGTTTCCGCTGAAGATTGTTATTAGTTATTATTATTTATCGTTCAAGACTATGTCTTAAATATTTATTCGCTATGTAATAAGCACTGTGATGATACTATGTAATTTGTCTGCTTGTGTGTGCGATCATGATCTGGGGCGCACATGAGTACTTTATGCATCCTATTTTTGTCCTTAAAAATGGGTGTGACAAGCTTGCAAGCAGAGTGAAAAAATTCTAGAAGAAGTATATGCACTGTCAACTGATATGAGTATGCTATTGAATTGGCTAGAACAACGTGCTAGTTACAAGAGAGATCGTCAAGCCATTCAAGATGCATTCAATGCTCAAAATAAATATAGATAATATTTGGGAGTTGAATTTGCTGATTCACCTAAAGATTAAATACCATCATCAACAACTCCACTTCACAGCAATAGAGGAATCAACCTCGGTCACCCAGTCAAGGTAAGTACCAAGGTAATTATAATAATTCTTCCAATTATAAACAACCACCTTTAAGAGAATTAATATTAGAACAAGTCAAAATTAATGAAAATATTTCTAGGAAGCTTGCTTTTAATGATAAAATGCTAGAAGGAATAAATGCTAAGTTGGATGATTTTTCTTCTGCTGTTAAAGAACAAATAAAGTTTAATAAAAAGATAGAATTACAAATAGCACAATTGGCTTCTACTTTGTCTTTTGCCACTAACCATGAGCAGGTTAAAGGAATATCCACTAGAGGAGGTAAGTCTACTCGTGATCCACCTTATCCAAAGGGGACACAAAGGACACTAGTGTTAGTGCAGGTAGAAGAAGAAGAGAAGAATGCCACAAGAAGAAGTCTCTCCACAAGAGCAAGAATTAAATCAAGATTTTCATGACACAACTCTTCTACCATTTCCTCACAGAAAAAGAAAGGCTAAAATGGATGAATAATTTGGTAAGTTTGTAGAGGTAATTCAAAAATTATATATCAATATTCCATTGCTAGATGCCATGCAGGTACCTACATATGTGAATTATATTTGAGGCATCCTCAATAACAAAAGACCACTGCCCACCACTAAGGTGATCAAGCTGACAGAAGAATGTAGTGCGGCCATCCTCAACAAAATCACCAGAGAAGAAGAAAGATCCAGGATGTCCCACTATTGATTGCTCAATTAGAGACCAACATTTTAGTAATGCACTCTGTGACCTTGGAGCAAGTGTTAGTGTAATGCCTGCAGCGGTCTACCATAAACTTAACTACTCAGCGCTTGAGCCAACACCAATGTGCTTACAACTGGCAGATCAATCAGTTTGATACCGTTGGAAATTGTTGAGAACATCCTAGTCAAAATAAGAGAGTTCTTTGTGCCAGTAGATTTTGTGGTACTAGACATGCATTCAGATTCAAAAGTGTCACTCATCCTCAGAAGATCCTTTTTGAGCACTGCCAATGCGCACATTGATGTCGGGAAAGGAGAAATCAAATTCACTATAAATGGACAAGAAGAGCGGTTCGCATTCAAGCCACGACCGAAACAATGCTCAATTTTAGAATGTCATGAGAAGCAAGAAGTAAGGTCATCATCTCTGGGACCGGAGATCAATCATAAAGAATAAAATCAATTGGAAAAGTCCAGTTCGGGACTTTAAAATTCTGAATCTTCGTCGGGAGGTAACTCGGTAGTAATCAGTAATTTATTTCTCGCATTAAAATCTCTATTGTTGCATAAAATAAAAAATAAAAATAAAAAATATCATCATGGTATAGTAAAAAGTTAAGCCCCACATAACTAATATTTACAAAGCGTAAAACCACCGTAAGTGATATTTATTGTGGTGGCAGAAAAATATGAAAAATTCATCGTTAGAATTCTTATTTTTTGTAGATTCATAAAAGTATTTTTGTTTTTGCATCTATGTGGGATTATATGGTATAAATACGGGAGACATATGAGGCCCACACCACCACCATCCACTACCATCCATTTCCACCTCCATTATTTTCATACTTTCAGTCACAACCATTCAACACACCTGCCACCTTTTCCACCGAAAGAGCACCTCAATTCATATGCATTGAATGTATGCAAAGCAAGAGACATGCCAGGAAAAATTGGAGGCCAAAAGAGAAGGTGAGGGCCCCCCGGCCCTACCCATGGCCGTCCGGCCACCCCCCTCCGTTTCTTTAAAACTCCATCCTCTCCTTCACTCCTCACTCACTCACCAAGCGAAAGAACACAAAGCCACCTCGTGTAAGCAATTCCAAATTTTGAGTTTCTTTTTCCCAAGATTTGAGTAGAGTTTGGAAGAAAAGAAGTTGAGTTATGGGTTGAGTGAGTAGTAGTGCAAGTTCTTTTGAGAAAAGTTTAGTACAAGTGCTCTTGATTTTTTAGAAATTAGGTAGAACATGAGTTAGGTGCTGTCCACTTAGGGAGAGAGATTATATAAATCATTCGAGATGGATCATGAATTCCCGCATCGTTGATTCCCAGATTACCAACTCTCTTCTATTTATTTCTCTAACCCTGACATTTTCCACTAGCTTTGTTTTGTTGGAGTTTACTTTGTGCAGCAAGGATGAGCAAGAAATTTAAGAATGCCGTGATGAGCCTTGGATGGGCACTGTCGTTCTGCTCCACCAAGATTAGAACATCATCGCAGGCAGCTTCATCCAGTCCCCAGTTGTGCATGGTTCTTCATCACAGTACCACGAGCCAAAGGTTCTCACCCTCACTAGAGACTCCCACATTAAATTCAAGGATGATTGGGAGAGAGGCATTTATGAGTAGCTAAAGAACAAAGAATTCTCGCACATGCCGAACTTCAACAACAGTCTTCTTCAAGCCACAAGTATGAACACCGAATTTGAACTCATTTTTAGAAATATTGGTTGGGAAGATGCTTGGATTATTACTGAGGAAGGTAGCAAATTACTTACCATGGAATTTTTGTACACCTCAATCTTAGATGATGATAATGTAGAATTTAGACTTTTCAATAGATCATTCATCATGACATGCAAGACACTTAGCATTACACTAGGATTTGCAGAAAATTGTTCCTTGGATGTAGATTCTTCTTTACATGATTTTGATAGGAGTCGTTTTTGGACCGATATTTCAAATTTAAAATCTGCTAGAAAACCCACTACAAATGAAATTCATCATCCTACATTGAGATTCATGCATAAGTGGCGTGCAACAACTATATTTCCTAAGGAAGAATTAGAAACGGTTAGAAATGAAGAGATGGAATTGTTTTATGCCATGATTAAGAAAAAAATAAAGCTTTCACCTATCAAATTAATGTTGCATTATTGGATCACTATTCCTGCCATGAAGAAGTGCAAAATACCATTTACATCATGGGTCACACATAATGCTAATGGGTTAGGATTGTCAGACAATGCCATTCTTACATTTATTTCTACACCCCAAAGAATTATTGGTTTTGATTTCTTTGCACACACTCACCAGCTGAGAAAGAAGGGAAATAAATACATCATGATTTATAAGGGTTATACAAATGAATATCCATTACCCGATAGAAACATCGGTCTCTACTCTGTAGAGAGTTTTGTCTTGCCTTTGCAGAAAGAAGGATTGATATTAGGGAGGAGCCCTTCTGCATGTATCACTAGGAATCAGCAGCCACACCACCGTGGAGGGGATGCTGCACCGGCAGGACTGGCTTTTACTCACTTTGTTGGTTTTGAGCAAGGAGGTCCGTCACAGCCACCAGCACAGCCATGGTTGCACCATTCATGATGGGAGGAGCAACCCATGCATGAGCATGGAGAGTATTTATCAGGCACTCCCTGGGGGCTGGTAATTTTAGTACTTATCACTCTTATCCACAGGAACTATCTGCAGCAGGAGAATTTCGGAGGGCACGCACATCATTTTCTGCCCGGGAGACCAATGAGTACAATACGGGAGGGTTATTTCCTTTTTATGCCCCTCCACAGGACGACTACTACCTGCACCCGTAGCAGCACTTTTAGCAGCCTCATGAGCTAGGCGCCCATGATTTCGACCACCGCTTCACCAACCCAGAGAGAGGTCAAGATGAGATGATGAACACACTTCACAACATGGACCAACGCTTCGACAACATCCAGCACGGGCAGCAGCAGCAGCACAACGACCATCAGTACCTGATTCGCGTGATGGGGTTTGACTACCCACCGCCACCACCCGACTACTAGTGCCACAATTAGCTTTGAGGAGGACCCCCGCATGCAAGTAAGTTTCTCTAGACTTTTGTACATATTTTTTCAGCACTTTATTTTTGCTTAGTATACGACTTAAATAAAAAAACTATAAAACCAAAAAATCAAATAAAAATTTTACCTTTACTTTGGCATTTAAATTCTCGCATGATAAAAATAAAAACCCAAAAATAGAGTGTGTAAATAAGTTTGCTTTAAATTTGCTTAGTTTATTTAAGTGTGCATTCTTCTTTTTAGGAGTAGAATAAATAAGTAGAGTTTGAAGATAGTCTCTCTCAAAAGAAGGATAAAAATGCTCAAGTTATAATTTCCATTCAAGTGCCTAGTATTTAAACCTAAATTCTCCTACTAGTTGCATGAAGTTGATTTGATATGAAGATTTGCTCTAAAACTTGATATTTGTGGGTAGCACATGCTTGATCCAAATCTAGGCAATCGATAGATATGATATGAGAAAGTTTGAGCTGCTATTATCATATTCTAAGTGATACATGAAATCCGGAGATTCTACATGACAAAGCTTAAATTCCTACCAGAGCCAAATTGAATATATTTAGTATAGGAAAAAAACTAGCACTCATTTGCTATTTGTATTTCATTGAGTTTAATCAAGCTTTGTTGTATGCCGTATGAGAGGTTTGTCATACTCTTAAAATCAAGATCACGCACACTCCACATATTATTGCTGCTCTTACACTGAGAGTACGCACCCATATATTTCATATTCGTCATTTTACGCTCAAAATATTTTTTCTCCTACACTAGGAGAGAACACCAAAAAAATTTTCACCTATAGGACAGCCCTCAAATAAATGCTCTAAGTACTTATTGTAAGCTCTCTCAAATATTTTGTATGCAGAAAAGACATGTGGCTATGCAAAAAGAAATAAAAGAAAAAGTATGGAAAAAATGGACAAGTGTCCAAATGAAAAAAAGGAAAAGGGAAAAAAATATATAATAAGATAGCCCATGTTTCCTTGCAATTATTTCTAAGTTCAAATGAGAGAAATATTTATATAGAGCAAAGTAGAATTAGGCTTAGCCACTATATATCACCTATCCACCTCATTCCATACACATGCACATCTTGATTTGATTGTAGGACTTAACTCTCTTTGATCCATTGTTTGACTTTACAATATATGTTTATAAATATGCTCTCTTACCATTCTTATAAATCCACATAAGCTTGTAGTGTAGGAAGAAATGGCATATCATATTCAATGCCTTAAGTGAGATCCAAAAATACTTCATATATGAGTGACTTGAGAGTGTCATGCAATAAATCTCTGATTTTTATTTCTAGCATATTAAAAACTCCAGAACGATGGTTAAACAAAGGATTCGAGACATAGTGCTCACTTGATTGTTCTATCTTTCAATCGCTTAAGATCCACGTGGTAGTAAAAGCTCCATGGTTGAGAGAATAAGAGTAAGTTTGGAAGTTAGATCAATGAATTTCAACCTAGACAAGAATTTTTGTTTAAATGTGTGTGTACTTTTGAGGAGTTATACATACTTGTGAAACCCTAAATTATTACTTAAGTTGTTTTGCTAGGGACTAGCAAAAGTTTAGCTTGGGGGATTCTTGTTGATGGTAGTTAATGACCATCACAACCCGTCAACTTAAAGCATGCAATTGGTCACCAAATAGAAAATTAGGGGGGTTTTATCTGACAATTTCCACGAGTTTTGGTGATTTTATAAATTTGTAGGGTTTATTCCAGAAAAAAGTAAAAAGAGGATTAATGTATCAATAATTACAAGAATTATCCGCGACGAAACATACACTAGAAGGGCATAGAAGACACCAGAAGACACCAGACCGAGCGGGGCTGCCAGAGGCCACTAGGTGGGGCCAGCCAGCCACACCCCTGGTTGCCCGGCCTCCCCCTTCCACCATATTCCATGAGCTTCTAGAGTATTCCCACACCGCCTCCAAGGATGCATCTTAGCCTAACGTGAAGTCGGTTAGATCCAACGGACATTGCTTCTCCCACCGAGGTATAAATAAAGAGGCAGACCCCCCCCTGAGGGGACCGATATTCATTAGTATGATTAGTCCAGAATTTAGGGTTTCCTGAGATTAGAGAGAGAGCTCTAGTTCTTCAAGTCCGGGCGTGTCGAGTTGAGTTCGAGTAGAGTTGGGTGTAGAAGTCCGGGATTCTGGATTTGTTCATCTAGATTGGTATGATACCTTGTATCTTTGTGACATTGTTCTATTTCAATATATTTCTATTTAGTACGTCTTTACTTTGCTCTATTTGCATATTTGATATAGTTCTGATTAGTAATGATGACTTTCATATGTTCGTAAAGCGTCTAGTTCAATACTCGAGTGGATTAGGTGGTAGATTTTATGTAAGCGTGGTGCTTAGATATTATATTTTCCTATGGATGCTTCCTAATGTGCGGGAACATGTGGTAGATCACAGGTGTGATAGGCCTGTTGAGTCCTTGTGCAATCCACCTTTCGTACATAGGTAAAGTAGAGCGCGGTCGCGATAGAGGAGGCATGGTTATGCTTAGAAAGTCCTCTTTAGATGATTCTCCTATGATTATTCTTTCTAACTAGTCATTATTGTATATGAAAGTATGTTTCTTCATATGAATTATAGACTATTATTTAGGAGTAACTTAGGAGTCTTTTAGCTTAATTGAATTTCTTGATTATGTTGGATTACATTTGTCAAGTCTCTACTTTCTATCTATGGAATACCATTATTATTATGTTCTATTCATTTTATTATCATCATCTTGACTTACCCCTGCTAAAGGATTAGAGTGGTTGGTTTATCGTAGGTCTACACATTTATAGTTATAAGCCATAGCATCTTTTAACCCTATGAAATTGAAAGCTTTTACCTTTTGGCTAAAAATAAATAACGATACTCAGGATATCAATGGGTGAAATTCTACAATGGGTGAATTATCTGTGCGCTTGCGGATATATTCTTTTTAATATTTTTACAGAGTAAAGTGTAGAATATTTTACCAGTGTTTTTAATATCATGCTAGGGATGACAACTTAGTGCGAAGTGATGTTAGAAATACCAACAGAACCTAACATTGGCAAGTATGTACAAGCACAAGAATGGCTTGAGAGCTTTAGTTGTTAGTGAAGAATGGCACGCTAAGAGTCCATCCAACACTAGTGAAGGCAAGCAAGTTGAGGATATTATCCTGTCCATGCCTTTTTGGAATAGAGTGGAGTGTTGCTTGAGAGCTTCACAACCCCTTATCGTCGCTCTAAGGATTGCAGATGTGGATGAGACACCAGCAGCTCCTGAGATCATGGTAGCCATGGATCATGCAAAGACCACCATCAAAGAATCTTGAAAAGCTAAACCTGACTTGCTTAAAGAAGTAATGAGGCGCTATGATGCTAGATGGAAAAACCAAATGCAGCAAAATTGTATGAGGCAGCCCTATTCTTGAATCTAGGCAAGTTCTTTGCCTTAAGGGTGAAAGACAAGAGACAAGCTACAAAGCTAAGGATCATGTTCAATGAAATTATATACAAAACGGTGGCGGATGACAGTGAACAATCAAAGATTTCTCTTCAAGCGGATGATTATGAACAGTCTGAAGGTGAAGGCTTCTCAATGCCATTAGCAATAAGGGACAAAGACAAAAAGAACCATAGTAAGTTTTGGATATTTTAAAACCTTCAATCCTTCTCAATATTTGTTTTGTTATGACCTGATTATTACATAATTGTGTTTCAGTTCGCTGATGGAATTCCTATGGTGGGCACTCATTTGAGCTCCAAAGTCTAGCAAAGAAAATTATTAGTCTTTGCTGCTTTGCATCAGGTTGTGAGCGTAATTGGAGTGTTTTTTTCCCATGTAAGTACCACTGCTAGTTCAAACTTCAAAGTAAAATCAATTATGTATTTGCGATACTACCTGCAAACCAATGTGTTGTTCATTATTTTTTATGTAGTTCCGCACCAAAAAGAGGAATAGATTAGAGCACAAGATGTTAAATAAATTGGTCTATGTCAGTTACAACAAAAAGATATCAAACAGGTTTCAAAAAATCAGAGAGCTTGGCTGCAACGGAGAGAAGAGCAACCCTCTCATGCTAGATGAATTTGAGTGGGATAATGAATGGGTGGATGAGAATTGTGAGGAAACGACTTGGGCTGCTGTTGATGAAGCTATTGGTGCATTTGAGAATCTATAGGGCCGCAACTTGCCTAGGGCTGTTGCTGCTTGTGCAGTAGCCTCTGTCAGCCAGATGTATACTAGGAAGCGGCCAAGGACTACTGCAGCTGCAGCTGGAACTCTAGATATCATTGATAATGAAGATAATGACCATAAAGCACAAGTTTAGCTAGATGCATCTAATGCTGAAGTAGGAATGGAGGTGGATGGAGACTCGGGTGGAGATGGAGGAGGAGGCTTCAATTTGGATGATGATTTGCTTATTTAGATTTAGATGGCTGTTGAATGCTTGAATGGCAGCTAGTGTTATCTTAAAAACTCTGAATGTTGGTATTTAGTTTGTAGTATGTACTCGTACTATATTAAGGCAGCTATGGACTATGCTAGTTTTCTTAATTTCTACTTTTCTGGATGTGGATTCAGTATGTGCTGGTCAGCTGTTGTAATGATCTCAGTCTGTCACGCTATTCTTTTTATGGTATATATACCATACATATATGATATATAGTCTTGCTATATGCTGGACGATTATATGGGCGATTAGACTGATCAGAGGTCGATTAATCGTTATCGGTACCAAACTGATTAGGAACGATAAGCCGATCAGAAAACATTGGTAACGGAAGAAAAATGTTATGAAATGCTTGACATGTGTTGCTTGAGCTTGCTGAACAGCTCACTTACGTCCATTAATTTATATAGATTCTAATTTTTCTGTTATGAATTGTTTTTATGATTTCTGCAGCAATCACAAATGAGCGGGCACATTAATGGAAAACAAGAATGATGATTTTACATATCTATTTATTTTATTCTTTTCTATAACATTTAAAAGCTATACTTTATCTTATGATAATTGTGACATCCCTAATATAAGTTATTATTGGCGACATTGTTCTATATTAATTTAATATCGAATTAGATAACAACCATGATAGGTTTTTTTCTTGCGTCATTAGGGCACAATAATATTTACATGTAAATATATCATAACTTTAGTCTCACACTATCTATGTGTTGGTAGAGCTAGATACCAAGTTTAACGACTTCTTTTGTGGATCCATAAAAATAATATCAAATATGTAATTCTAATATCTTAAGTTATTAAGGGGTTAGTTGTTGTCGTGTCAAAAATTGGTCTGTTCGTTGATGAGTATGACTAAGACCTCTCTCGATTTTGACATGTCTGTCCTCGTTGAAAATTGCAGTGGTATATGCAGGCAGCTTAGAAGTTTGTATTGATATATGTGGATAGCCTGGAGATACGTTTACTGTGATTATAAAGATATAGATATAGATAGGAATACAGATAGTTACGTAGATATAGATTAGATTGGATGACAAACAGCTTAAGATTTCAGTCCACACATTGATTGGACCATCGCCTAGTCCAGATCCTAATAGTACTAAGCTTTATTCCTAATATATTTAAAATTCCATCAACAACTCAGGGACAATTTGGATCACATGAATTTCACTGGAATTATGCAGAAATTTCATAGGAATTAGTTTAGGAATAGGGAAAAAATCCCGCATTCCAAACGAGGCTGATGGATATATTTATTTATTAGGAAAGGATTAGAAGTTCAAAGACTCATAATACTATATTTATTATTTTGTATTTTCTGTATATATAAGAAAAAAGAAATAAAAAAGTCAACTAAACGTGGGAAAGCGGAAGCGGAAGAGAAAGAAAAAAGGAACTCGACAATGCACACGGAAGGGAACGTTTTCATGAAAGAAAAAAATAGATGCGGGGACTTTGCGAGACAAATGACACAGACGGGAACGTGTTCACAGAAAAAAAACCAAAAGTGGGACTTCACGAGCGGTTGGTTGAGACGGAATCGGTGATTAGGCTGGATGAAAAATTAGTAACAAAAATTTTGGCTCTTTAGTATTAGACATAGATACACAAATGGTGAACCAATAAAATGTTGGACTACAAGAGGCCGTCACACGCAGCCAACCTAGCCTCCCTCCATGGGGGCATCCGGACAATTGTTTTATAACTAGAAGCAATGGTGATAGTAGGATCCAACAATGCTGAGTCAATAATTTTGAAGGTTAGGTAGATCTAGCGGTCAAAGAACATTGTCGTGTCATCATAAAACCTGACAGTGATATGAAAATATCACTTCCAGCTCGTGGCTTGACCTATCAATGATATATCAATGTTGGGTCACAGCCTTAGCCGACAGTGATATATGACACCTATCGCTACATGTTTGTGGCATGACCGGGCAGTCATATATTCACTGCTGGGTTGTGGTTTGAGCTGGCAATGATAGGTGACTTCACTACCGGGCGAATAGAGCTCCCCATAAATTTTCTGGATCCTAGGCTTATGAACCACCAGTGATAAGCAATCACTGATGGCTCCAGCATGACTGGCAATGATGCTCTGACAGTGATTGCTTTTTCTAGCATAGTGTTTCATTATAAAAACCCACCCTAACCATAGTCCGCCTTTGGTATTGTGAAGGTATTTTCACATGTTGACTAATTATTTTGTGACATACATTTGGTTTCATAAAAGGGTCAGAAAATTTTCAATATAAGTTGTGTAGAATGTCCACACATTTTTAAATGACTTAATGGGAAAACTTCACAAGGTACATGTGATGGTTTATATGTGATGACACATTGACATCCGTGACACTATTTTTTGGTCTAAATATATACTTTATGACAAAAAGTGGGCCCAGCCTAACATTTTTTTCTTGTATATTGACTGCTCAATCGGCAGTGGATGGGGGACTGCTCCAGATACATGTATTTAATAGCGTCTAAGAAGATATTCGAGCACTCATGTAATTAATATAGTAGCTACCATAAATGTAAGGCATAACATTTTTGTAAGGGATTAGATTGGATACTCAAGTATTTATTGTAGTATAGTAAGATAGTTTAAGATATCAAAACACTAGTGCAAGGTATCTAGTAGATCACATAAATCTTATTAAGATACATATGTTAAATGAGGATGGGTTGTGCTTCCCTATAAATAGCAATAGAGTAGATACATAATTCAAACATAAGAAATCTTCTCCTTGTCACTGAAAGAGGAGAGTAGCAAGATTCTCTTCTTCATGGCACTACTCAAAATCTCTACGATAAGGATTATGTACCTGTGGGCCGCATTGTTGGTTCTTGGGATCATGTTTGCTACGTTCCCCTCCTGCCAAGCTGATAGCCTTTCAGGTAAAACATACTTTTACGTATACTTCATTTTTTATGATATCTAAACATGAATTAGTGTCCCAGTAAATTTCATGCAATTAATGTGTTAGATATGTTGGCTTCTGGTGGTGCAGGAGGCGGAAGTCTCTGATACTCTCTGGTTTGATGTCTGTTATGTTGGATATGTAGGCTTCAATTGCTGCCAGGAAAATAAACCGCCGGAGATTGACTGCCAGCGGTACATAAATTGCAAACCTTATGGGTGCTGGCTTGCTTGTACACGACGGGGCTACACTGGTGTTGGTGCCCACTGCATAAACAAGAAAGATCCGTTCAAGGATGAATGCTGCTGTGACAAAGTTCGGAAACATGGGCCTACACCACTAGTGTAGGCTCTGTAAAATGTGACTTTTGTGGCACCAAGAACATGCCAGAAAAATAATAGGTGCTTTTACCCTGAACATTTGTGTTGACACTTTCATGTGCCCGACAAGGAGCATGTACGCACCATGCACCTTCAACAACTGCAGCGTCCAAAACGATAGAATATCTCTCAATCCTCACAGAAGGAAAACGAACACATGATTTTCCAGGTTCCTGCCACAAGTGAGGGTAACAACCCTATATCTTCTTTGTATATGTTATACCTAGAAACATTAATCACCCGCCTACTCTGGACCCCAGCTTCACCTTTCATAGGTGGGGGAAGGAGGGACACCCGAGGGGCATATGGTAAATTTACTATGCTGTTCTGCTGTCCCTATTAATAGGGTGAAAATAAATGGGATTCACTACCACAGAAACGATTTTTAGGAGTGGCTTCAGAGCATTTGTAGTGGGCAGCCTCCCGAGGTCGTTGTTCATTTGATCGCTTCACAGGGCCGAGGGCCACGACCCCGAGCATTGGGGTCGGGGTGCTCCGCCAGCCGGAAAGCACTACCACATTTTAGGGGCGGCTCCAGAGCATTTGTAGGGGCGGTTTTGCAGCCGCCCCTACCACACCGTCTCTACAAATCAAGGATTTGTAGGGGTGGCTGTCATTTTCCAGAAATTCACGAATCCGGGCCAAAAAAATACGATTTTTTTTAATCCGAAGCGACGACGCACAGCCCGGGTGGCAGCGCGGCCCCGAGGCGGCAGCACGCACCACCCAATGCGGCAGCTTGCACCCTGGGCGACGGCATGGCCCCCGGTCCCCTGGCTGCTGCGCATCCTGCTCTGAAGCTGCAGCCCCACGAATCGGTTTCCCTCCCTCCCTAATCCATCGGTTTGCCTTTGATTTTGATATCCATGCTGCAGATCCAGTGGATTTTGCTTTGATTTCGATCTCCATGGTGCAGATCCAGTGGAGAAGGGGAGGAGCAGATCTAGGGATGATTTGGTGCCTGGGACTTCAAGATGGCCCCCTTTGGAGAAGGGGGAGGACTAGTAGATCTAGGGATTTGGCTTTGATTAGATGAGCTAAACTCATGGTAACAATTATCCTGTTTGATATTGCTCATAGATCTTTTTGGGTGTTCTGGGCACAACCACATGTGTGTATGTCCCAAAGATAAACTCATCTAATTAGGCAATCTTGTAAGATGTCATGTATGTATTATAAAACTGATGGTTTTAGGAGTAACACCTCATCTGTATGCAGTGTATTATTTTCTGATGAAGCATAGTTGTCACCTGCAGTAATTTATTGATCTTTTTCTTTTGCCAAATGTGAGATCCTGAAACTGGAAATTCTAGAGGCTGTGGTTTTGTGAGTTATGATTCCTTTGATTCATCTGATCAAGCAGTAGAGGTAATGTATTCATCACACTGATTTCCTGTATTTCAATTTGCAGTGGATCTGGCTGTCTGCCATTTGTTTGCACGATATTAATTAATAGTGATCATTGGGACACTACTGCTGGTTGCTTTGTCTATCTAGTTAACTGATCTATCTAGTTGCTTTTGTCACTGACTAGTCTGCTTGTTGCTATGTGCTACTACTGCATATAGCTTATAAGATATGTAGGTATAAGAGAGCTAAAAAATGCTTATAGCATATTTTGCTACTTGAGATGAGCAAATAGCAATTGAGATGGTTGTCTTCAGAATTATATAAGACTAGAGAGAAAGTAGCACACATGTGTTTAGTCATTTGATCTATATTTGCCGAACTGATCTATCTAGTTAATTGAAACAATGTCACTGACTAGTCCGCTTCTTGCTACGTGCTACCGCCGCTGGTAGCTTAGAACATCTGTAGGTATAAGAGGAAGTACAAACATGCCTATTAGATCAGACATTCTTTGTTTGATTAGACATTCTACTGAATGAACTTGTTAAGCAATTTGCTTGAGGTGCTGCCTTGTTACGAGTTTTTTCATTGCTCATAATAGCCATGTCTGATGTCCTATGTTCTGTCCTTCTGTCCTTAAAAACTTGTAATAAGATCTCTAACAGTACAATGCTCCATTTCAGGTTTTGTTAGATGAGGATGAAACGTGCTGATGAGTCTTCAAAGATGGGTAGTGGATGATGGATGATTTTTGGTGTACAATTCATGACATACAACTGTTGATGGCTTGTGCCAATTTGTATATGATATTTCTAAGTGTTGATGCCATTTCTGAGCTTAATAATTTATCAACACGGATCTATTATTTTGTACTGGTGATGTCATTTGAAGCTAGCCATGTGTGCCCTGTGTATATGTGTGCTCTATGTAATAATGTGAATTTTGCTGCTATATAAATTATCCATAATAGATTTGATATTGTTTTATGATTTTTTTATTTTTGTCCGCTAGAACCATAGAACTGGTAGTTTTTTTTCTGAAGGTAGCTACCAATTTTCCTGTTGGTTACTTATGACAGGGATAGAATTTCAGACCTGGCGGCCACGAATTTTCCTGTCAATGCCATACCGACAAAAAAATGGTCCACTGACAGAGAAATTGGAAAACTAAGAGAATTTTGTTATTTTGCTGTCGCTTTAGTTCTGTCGGCGTTTTCCTGTTGGCAACCCAACAGAGAAATTGGGTTTTGCATTTTGCTGTCGGTATTTTGTAACTGACAGGGAAATTTTGGTTTCCAGTAGTGAGGGAAGCAGTAATGCATCAAGCATCATGAGAGAAAATGTGCACGACCCTGATGCCTGGCAACAGTTTTCATTAATATGCATGACAAAAAAGTATGTGGATTATTATTCGTTTATCACGAAGTCACTTCAGATTTTCTAATATTCGTTTTGGGTGCAGTCTTACTTGGAAGGGGTTCTGAACAAGCTGCTCATTTTGGCTTCATCTCTTGCATCATTGTACCCAGTAAGATTTGTTTTTTCAAGATTTAAAATTGAAAGTAAAACATGTTGTACATGGACCTTACAAAATATGCAATACCTCTTATTTCCATCATCTTTGCCTTTTCTTTTTCCTCAAAGTGTATCCACCGAAATTCATGTTCAGTTCCCATATTTCTCAATCAAATCCTTGCACTTAGCAAAGTTTTGGAGCAATATTTTTTCATTGATGACCATCGATGATCTTTGGAATACTTTTTATTCTTCATCATGTTTTTGATTTTTGTATTTGGTGAACTGCCACTACTACATGATTGAATTTGCGCAGCGACGGCATTTCGGCCTCCGTGGCGGGCACTGTGTTTGCCCGCCATGGTTATTCCGTGGCCGGCCACGGTCGGCCAGCCACCGCGGCGCCCGCTGCAGGAAAACATTTACCGCGGCGGGCGACCTTATGCGCCCACTGCAGTTATTGTATTTACCGTGGC